>VZSV01000047.1:3674099-3711085 GCA_013398735.1 Nothocercus julius
TTTTTTTTTTTTTTTTAATTCTTTGAAGAATAATGACTGGACTGTGAAATGGGTCCTGTATCGCTCGCTCTAGCATTTGAATCACAAGCTATAGGAGTCCGGATTGCTGCAGGAGTAGCCCTGGGAGGCAGGCGGGCTCGTTGGGAGAGGTGATTTCTCCAGCCCTAGCTCATTGCTCCATGAATGTTGCGCTTACGGGAAGCACAGGCTTTTCCACCAGCGTAAAACTCAGTACAGTGCAGAGCCCTTGTGCTTTAATGGAGAGATCAACCTGCATTGGCCCTCGATGTGGACACAGGTTTTATCCTTCGTGCTGCCAAAGTGGTAAATTTCTCATACTGATTCAAAAGTAGTTGGAATTGTTCAGGTTTCAATTGCGTATTCTACCAAAATTTCACTGCAAATATATTGATGAGGCCAAAATTTTCTCTGCTTCTTCTAGCTCTCTATTCACTTCCCCAGCCTCATCTTCCCACAGAATCATGAAGTTTCTCTTGTATCATCATGACATATCTTGTAAATCAGAGGAAATAAAGATGTCCCTTCACTTGTTTCCCAAGACCTAGTGAGGCTGGATTGGCTGTGCCAAAAACTGCCATGGGTCTAGTCTGCGCCCCCCGCTTTCCCTTTGCCTGGTGATGCTCAGGGCTGCAGATCTGTCCCTTGCTCTTTTTATTTTCAGAAGAGGCTTTGATCTGGCAAGCATTTTGTTTAATTCATAGCTTAAGAATTTTAGCCTGAATAATTAAAGAAGTGCTGACATAGGAACAAATATAGCTGTAATTTTCAACAAGAAAAAAAGCTAGGAAAATGTGCCATTACAACTCTCACCTGTGAGGGAAGCTCCTGCTCTTGGAGATGAGACTCCCATCCCAAGTAAGGTTCCCCCTGTATGTCAGATATCGAAAGGAGTCTGAGTGAATACAGATTTGCAAGAGGAGGGCTAACATCTTCCTCTGGAGAGGATAACGCAGGGAGACAGAGGTGCCTGGTTTGTACTTATAAGGCCCCGTTGGAAGTTGTCACAACATGCTTTAATAAATCCTGACCCTCCTTCCCATTGCCATTCCTGTCCGTCTGCTTTCTTTGCCTTTCTTCTCACTGTTCTTGGTAGACCTGTCCTCTGCTGTGACCCAGGGCACAGCACCCAGGGGCTGTATTCTCGCTGCGTTTGGGGATTGTTTTTTCTTTTTTTTTTCATTTGGTTCTGAGTCCTCTTCTGTTCATACACAGTTAAATCAAGTCTGCTTTATTTTATTGTATTTTTAATGCGTCAAACTCATTCCAGTCCCCCCCGTTATCCAATGCAGGCTCAGAAAGACCCTCGTGGTTTGCCTTTAAAGAGCAGGCGATTGTCAGGTCTGTGCTTTGTGCTCCCTTTTGTTGCCTTTGCTTTGGATGCGGTAGCAGTGAACGTGGCCTGCTGCTCCTCGGGCACCCGAGCAGGAGAACAGAGAGGTTCCTTGCTCGATCCGGCTGTCTCTGATGCCAGGGACTCGATACCGGGTGGTGCAGACGAACCTCCTGCAGCTCAGAGAGGGAGCTGAAGTGGCGAACCCCAAACCTGCCCACGTCTCTGCACTTACAAAGGGCTTCTTTTCTCTTTATGTGAAGATAACTTGGGGTATTGTGTGCCTGTGCTGTAGCCTGATGCTTAGTGAGATACTATAATTTTATTTTTTCTTTGGCTTTTTTTTTTTTTATTTTGATCTACATTCTATCACAACTGGAAGCCTTCTCAGTGGAAATAATTTATCATTTTCCATTCTGCCTTTTTTTTTCTTTTTAATAAACCCATTCAGTACAATAAAAGCCGAGTAAAAAGCTGTGTTTAAATATGAAAGTTCCTTCAGTGCAAACTACTCTTTTAACCTAATAATATTCTTGGTACCGTTTGTAAATCCAGCTGCGTCACGGGGCCCATTGCTCACCAGGTTGCTGCTGTCCTCAGGCTCCGCTGTGAGCTGCTAAGCAGTTAATTCCCTTATTATAGGAGAAGGGAAAAGAGGGGGGAGACCGTAATGGAATTGTCCCACTCTTACGAATTCCAATTTCCCGTGCCCGCACGGCTCCAGCTGAAAAGTGACGCGGGGGAAAGTGGCAATTTCTCTGCTGACAGAGCTATATTTGGCGCCGGCCGGGCTCCTTGAGTGACAGACCCATTTTGGAGCGGCGCGCTCGCCCGAGCAATTGCGCTCGATGGGAAGAGTCTCCTGCGGACTCTGCACTGGCACCGGAGAGACCTCCGAGTCCCGGCCAGGGCTGCTGGCCAGCTCTGCTCTGCCCCGGCCGCTGGCAGTGCCGCATCTGTGCAAGTGTCCCCGTTCTGCTGGAAACATGGAGAAATGTCGCTGTGTCTGTGCAAAGGCACCCAGAGCAGGCTGAGCAACGCCAAGCGCTCGTTCGGATCATGGCAATGGTGGTTTCCTGTCCCGACCAGCAGCCGGGAAGCCGGGCAAAGAGGACACGGAGCCTCCGGCTACGTGCGGGGCAGCCCGTGGCCACCAGTGCCCACTTCTCTGCCCCAGTAAGGGAGTCCTGTGCAACCGCTGCCCTGCGGGATGCTGCGGAGAGGAGAAGGGAGAAGTCCGCTCGGGAAACCGCTGGAGCAGTGAGCCCTTCGTGAAGGAGGGAGAGCGAGTGCCCGCACCGGGGCATCCCCAGCCGCAGCAACCTCAGACCACCCCTTCACCCAGGCCAACGGGGACTCCGCAGCCAATTCGGGGCAACCTGTAAATCCTCGCCCACCAGGCTCCAGCAGTCTGAGCTAATCTTCTCTAGGGCAGCTCCTGTGAGTGGGAGGAACCTCTCCCTCCCGCTTGGCCTCCAGCCCCAGTGAAGCAGCTTGATTTACATCCTGTTTACCAGCCTGATGTTTCGTAGTGGGCTTTTGCTGTATTTCCCCATCTTCTCACATCCTCATTCTGCCAGTCCTCCTTTCTTTTGTTTCTTTGCTTTCCGACTCTTTTCTTTAACCCCATGTGTGCTGGGAAGCCAGTTAACCTTGCCAGTAATAACCGAGACTAACCCGGAGCTCTTGTTGTTCTTGCCACAGTGTATTGTAACAGTACAGTAATGTGGTGTTGTGTTAGTTGTGAAGTTCACCACCTGGAGCTTAACAGATGTCTGTATTTCCCAAGATGTTGGTATTGTTGAGATCTTTATTGCAATAACTCCGAATGATACTGTGTGATAGGGGGCAGGAACTTTGCACCTGGGTGATTATATATAAGTAATATCCAATTTAATATGCAGGACATGCGGATCATCTTAATAATCTGTATTTATATAATGGCCGGAAAAGCACTTTGCGTGCTCAGAAAGTTCCCTGCCTGCCTACATACAGTAGCTAATTACTCGTGCTCCTCGGGCAGCATGCTATTTTTGTTTGTGGCTCATCTCAAGGTAATATCTGTATTGCACTAACACGCATGGCTGGCATGCAGGGAGCGGAGAAGCGAGTGGTGCTATGATTCATAAACAGGGTTGACAAATCCCTTCTTAATAAAGTTAATGGTGAAGGATGACACGTTCGCGGGTGCTAATTTACTGAGGTTGCAAATGTGTCTGCGACAGCAGCGCCCAGCTCCAGTCCAGGGAAACGTTTGGCTTTGGAAAGCCGCGGATACGTGCGGAAGGCTGGAAGCAGCCTGGCCGTTTGGGAGAAGGGGGATGCAAAAAGGGAAAGAGCCTTTGCAGATACACGAGCAATTAACAGCCCTGCTTATAAAGTCATGCACTAACTAATCCAGGTGCAGGATCTCTGCACAGGAGACTTTTACAGCCTCTCTCTAAATCCTCTCTAGGTTCTAACCACATCAGTGCTATTCTGTAGGATTTGGAATTACCTGTCAATCAAAGCTGAGAAAAAAATTTGAATTCCAGTGTAATTATTCATAAGTAAATCCACTGCAAGAAAAGGCAGAAACATTGACATTTTTCTTTTTGAGTGTGAATTATACATAAACGTAGAAGAAGCAAGTGATCCAATTATGATGATGTTTCTTTCTGAGATGATAAGTTGGTTCATAAAAATAGGTCCTATTCCTAACTTAATTGTATTCAAACATTTTAGTTAATTTGCTACTCATAATTTAGCATAATGTGATCGAGATATCTTGACTTTATGGAGATTTATGCAGACTCTGAGATATCTGACAGAGTCTTATGAGTGAGTCAGCAAGCTACTAGTCTGCCTTTATTTTTTCTGTAAGCACTCAATAGATTCAGCATTAAAATTCATTTTATAGACCTTTTCATCGATATTGTGCTTTAGCCCACCAGTACAGATCACCTGAAGCACACTGCAAATCAGAAAGTGAATATTAATACTGCCTTTTCTTTTATGACACTGAAGCAGAATTTTGGAAGTTCCAAAGCCCTCCAGAATACAGTTGCTAAAGGATTTGTCTCTCTGGTCCCTGGGCTGGAGGGGAAAAGTCTGTCTCTGTGGAAAAAACAAAACTTCTCTGATTTTTCTGGATTCTGTTATGAAGTCGGGAACACAAGACACCATTAAATCTATGGGTCTGACTGCAATGTCATCGGCTATTGACAAAGTGAATTCTATTTCCAGGCAAAATTTAATCTTCTAAAATTAGTTTTCCCTCTGGGCAACCCAAACCTGTGCTTTGTGGCTTCGTTCCGCCCAACTTTTTGCTCGGAGTAATGTATCAAACCGTACATTAGCTCGGCAGCACTGAATATCAAGCCGTGGGATTCTTACAGCTCAATAATTTTCATAACCAGTTGATCATCTAATTATGAGAGTAATATTATACTCTGACATATTCAAGACAGTCCTTTCCACTTCAATCTGCATTATAATGCCTCCTTGAAAATTGTACTGAATTACATACTCAGCCTTGGCATTTCCTCATTAGAGATTAGGTGAGTAAATGAGTTTATCTCCAGGAACATTCGGGGTCTAAAGAGCACGTGTCATCCCTGGCGCAGCGGGAAGGAGTTGAACAGTGAAATCCATACTCTGATAGTCGCGTATGGAAGGGGGATCATTATTTTCTAATCGCCAAGGCTGACCGATCAGTTTTCCTTGGTATTTTTATGGGCCGTTTCTCAGGGCTCTGACAGTCGAAGTGGGGAATTTTGTTCTCTCCGCAGTTTACAGCAAAGAGCATAATTTGGTTGTATTACTTTTCTCTCAAAGAAGAGCGCTAACGGCATGCCCTGTATTTTTAAGGCGTTGTTAGTGAAATCTTTCCTTGGCATCTGACCGTTGATTGGCCTTTCGGATACCTTGGGGATATTTTAAGAGCGGCACCAACAAAAATTGTGGTTTTAATTTAAATTAAATTAAATTTAGATTTCTCCACAGTGAAAGCACTCCTTAGCAGCGCAATAAACCCAGCTCACCTCATCCCTGATGCAATAAGGCTGAGTATACTGCATGTCCCACTGAAGATGTTTAATGGATATTAGATGATGGGAGCCCAGCTGTATTAACTGGTAATGTGCCAGAAAGAAGGAAAAAAAAAAAAAGACAATTTTTCTGTGATCAGTCTGAAGTTTATCATCTTTGGTGTCTGGAAAGCGAGGGTGAATTGAGCACAGGCAGATGCAGAGAAATGACTTGACGCGCCTCTCCGCTCTTGTCCTCCGGCTCTAGAAGCGCAGTGCAAGCCCTACTACTCCGACTACTCCCGCTTCCGGCTCCTGATCCATCAGATGTGCACGAGCCACTATCTGGATCTGTTTATCACGGGCGTGATCGGCCTCAACGTGATCACCATGGCCATGGAGCACTACCAGCAGCCAAAGGTACCGCGGAGCAGGGAACGCGCGCAGCGGTGGCGGGACGGGGTTCATGAGGGGAGCTGAGGCCAGTTTTGCTGTCCTGTGGTTTCCCGTGCCTGGGTCCTCACACCTCTCCCTTCTCAGCAAGTGCAACCCGACTGCTTTGAAAGTGAGAATGGGAGCACCTTTGGGTGGGGAGCTCGAAGGGGTCATCTCTGAAACTGCCCATCCGATCAAACCTCCTCACAAAAAGAGGAAAAGGGAAAAAAAGAATTTGTGAAATCTTTCATTTTGCAAAGATCTTTCTATTTTCCCATGTCCCATAAAGGCTAATTTTCACAAGCACTGGAAATGCCTCAGCTGGGCCTTCAAATATATTCCAGTATATTAGTGAAAAAGGTTGCTGGGTCTTGGTCATATACTGAAAATAAAACATCCTGTCCTGGGATGTCAAGTCGCTTGTGCATAAGAATGAGATGGAAATAGCTGCCTTTGCCATATAACTTGTACTTATTTTTATTAGCCACTTTCAGAATGAATAAATATAAGACACAATAGGAGGAAATATTCTTTAATACTAGACAGGACTTGAATACTTAATGTAAAAAAGAAACCAAAGCAAGGGGGAAAGGAGCCTCCAGCCTGTCATAAAGAAGCCAAAAAGTGAAAGGGCACAAACCCAATTTATTTTTTTTCTCTGTTCAGGTCACCTTTAAATACCCTGGAAGGCGCATTGCATGATTCAGTCATTTGGTGATGAAAAAGGTTGTTGGCTAAGGAGCTGGTATTGGAATTGCTCTAGGGCATGCGTCTTACCACAGCCATTTTGCAGCTACATTTTCTCTTGTGTTATAAAAATGTTGGGCAGGCTTTTGTTTTTAATTTTCTTCAGGAAAATAACATTTTGTCTCTAAGCCTTTGGTATGCAGCATCTGGGTAATAACTCCAAGCTTGGGCTGTGCTGAGGTGACATTATGGTTCCTCTGCTGAGAGTCAGGCACATGGCTGAGTGTCTGGATCAATCAAGGCCCCTAAATTGCCCCAGCCAACGTAGCTGATGGCTCCAATCCTGCAGATGCTTAACAGGCGAAGTGTACCATAGGGCTATACATCAAAACTGAGGATTTTTCAATATGTTGGTTCTGCAAGGGGCTGGTAGGGGGGTACGTGGGGCCACCTTGCAAGTGAGCTCCCTGCCTGGGATCTGCTGCTGTCCTGGAGAGGAAGAGCCAAAGGTGCCGTAAAGAGCCTGACAACACATGAGTTATCCCAGCCAGGGGACACCTGTATGTAAGGAAAGTGGTGGCACCTGCCAGGGGCAGAGTGGGCAGGGGAGCACCCAGGGAATTCAGTCCCCCCTGCCAGGCTCCCTCTCTGTCTTGGATAGCAAAGGACGGAATATGTCGTATAAAACCACGGAGCCAGGGCTCATGCAGACCCTGGGCAACGCACGGCCCTTGCAGCAGCACGAGTGGCCTGGAAATCAGCTTTCCGCAGGGAGCACGAGGGTTGTGCCCTGCTCACACCTGCGATTGCTCTCACTCACCTAAGTGGTTTGCAGGGCTCGAGTCCCGCTTTGGGTCTGCGTCCCCTCCTCCTGTGAGTTATATCAGCTGGGCTGGGGCCAGGCTGAAATGCCCGCTTGGCCCTTTCTGAAGAACTGGGCCTTTTCTAGGGGACATGAGTCATCCCTAGAGAAGCCACAGTTGGAGCCTTCGGTCTCTCGTTACAAAACGAGCAATCCTGGCGAAAGGAGAAGAGGGCAGGTTTGCTGGCAGCACAGCCCCTCAGCTGAGCTGCCGTCTCACCTCCGTGCTCTGTCCACGTTGCAGGTTCTTGACGAAGCCCTGAAGATTTGCAATTACATCTTCACCGTTATCTTTGTCCTCGAGTCTGTTTTCAAACTGATCGCCTTCGGCTTTCGTCGCTTCTTTCAAGACAGGTAAAAAAAAAAAAAAAAAAGGCTAAATCTGGGCCGTGTGGGGCAGCAGGGGGGTCGCTGGAGACAGATGGCCACAGTTGGTGATGGTGAAGCCCCTGCAGCTCTTCTCAGAGCTACCAGTTAACCTCTGAGACCCGTTTGTGGGGCGGGTGACTGGAACCAGGGTAGGTGGGCGCTGGGGCAATGGTGAGGCATGAGGAGGAGTGTGACCTGCAGGGACTTGGCCCTTGGTGGGGGGACAAAAGAAGAGCGAGTCGCATGGTGAGCGCCTGATTCTCTTCTCACCACCAGCTTCGAGTCCAGATGATCACAAGGACCTAGTGAAGTGACAAAATTTGTGCCGCAAGAGACAGCCTGGCCCTGAGCAGGCTACGGGTTTTCTCAGTGCAAGAGCAGCTAATGAGAAAATTAAAATGACACAAATGAAAGAAGGAACCTCTTTTTATGAGGATGCTGAGCAGCAGATGAAATTACTTCTTTCTGCATAGTTTCACTCTCTTACCTCACAAATAGGAATTTTAATGTCTTTGGTAAATCTTTCTCCTCCCATTTTCACCTCCTCCAAGGTTAATAGCAAGAGAACAGGATGAGACATTCAGCCCTACTGAGGAAACGGTCCCACTCGTCCCCTCCACAATCCGGATTCTGCCATCCTTAGCGTTTTCCCTTGCCCAGTGTGATTTTTTTTTTTTGTTCCAAGGATTGGGTCTGCTTCCTTCTAGTGCAAATCTCATGCTGAGGTCCGTGAATGTCATGTCTAGAATTGGCCAAATAGCTAATGCACACCCCGCCTGGAGGGCTGCAGTCTCTGGGTAGAAAACTCTGCCCTGCATTTGCTTTTGCTTCACCTCAGTCAAGAATATCTTTGGAATGAGCCGCTTTTACAATACATTATAATGCGCTGTATTAGTTATAATGATTTCACAACATAACTGCTTTTGTATAATACCCTCAGAAAAAAATGCGGCAGATTCATTTGAGTGTTAGCACCATTGCAATGCCTGGAATTCAAGTGAAACAAGCTACCTCCCGCGGCCAACTTCTTAGTAGATGTTAAACTTCACTTTGTGTCGTCTCCAGATGGAACCAATTAGATCTGGCAATTGTGCTGCTGTCTATCATGGGTATCACTCTGGAGGAGATTGAGGTGAATGCTTCGCTACCAATTAACCCCACTATTATCCGAATCATGAGGGTTCTCAGGATCGCTCGAGGTGAGACAAGTAAAAGTGGAAGCGGTTTTTGCTTGAGGTGCGCCGGGTTCCCAGTAGGAGAGAGTTAAGTGTTGGGAAACACTTCTGTGGTGCATCCCCATCACCAAGTGCATAGTTCTGGCATCAGCAATCTGAAAACAAATAAAAGAACAATAGGGGAAAATACTTGAGAGGAGCCAAAAAGCTGAGCCAGCCGACCATGTGTTTCTATCTTGAGGGCGCCTGAAGACCGAGAGCGTAGGAGAGAAAGGAGAAATAGCTGTGGCTGTATCTTTCAGAAACAAACGTGGAAAAGTATGTGAGTCAAGTCAGACACGTCTTAAGCAGGGATTACAGAGCACACGCTAGAGTATATAGGCTTTAAAAGACAAACATCTAATATATTGCATTTCCCGTGGCACTTTACATCTCGCGGCTTTGTGACAAAATGTGCCTTGTCACCCTGCATCCATCTGTCCCCTCAGAAGGGTAGTGACACCCACCAGAGCTGTGCTGTCAGCTGCCCTCGGGCCTGATTTTTTGGAACTGAGCACTTGTGGGCCCAAATGACGCAGATGCAAAATGTGAGTGCCCAGGCCCTTGCTAAATGGCTTCCAGGCCTTCCTGGAGAGCAGGGCTGTGCTCTGCGGCATCACTGCTGTGATTACAGCCCTCATCTAAGCAAAGAGGAACTAAAGAAGAAATGAAACGGTTGCTGTGTCTCGGGGGAAAAAACGGTTTTTGTTTTCTCTTTTTTTGTGCATTGGATTCCTTTCAGAATTAAAAATATATGCAGTTTCCGAGTGGAAATGCAACCTTCTGGAAAGGATGTGCTAATCAGTTCCGCAGTGAATCATATTGCAAGTGGGTAGCCTATGGACGGGGGAAAGTAATCCGGGAATGAACTAACCAGAAGCAAGAGGAGGAAAAGGGACGGCCCCAGCATAGGTTACATGGGCAGAGGGCTTTCCCTAGCATGTGTTTTGGCACTAGACGCAAGATCCAAGCTGGCAATAAGCCTAACACGAAACTGCAAAGCTGGTATAAAAGGCCACCGGTGGATAGAGCTCCTCATAATTGCTGGCTTCAAGGCAGGCTGAGAAGGGAATGTGCCCGTAGCTTTTTAAACCTCCTTATTCTCCTTGGTAGCTGTGGACGGCGTCAGGCAAAATGGCCATTCTTATGTTCCCACTTAGGTGTCAAATTGTCCATCTCAGCAAGAGGGAAGGAAAAAGCCACACTGAACGATAACCCCTTCTCAGGGTCTCGAGGCAGGTGATGCTCTTATTCACAGGACTTTAATAGTATCCAAGCAACCAAGAGCCATGTAAAAAGGCCTGGCACTATAGTGGCTAATGGAGAACACTTGGCGTGATTTCACATTTCTCTTCCTATAACCCGTGGTGAGAGGGGCTGAGTTTGCCCCTCTCTGCTAATGCTGCCGTGACCATGTTACAACCATGTTTTCTGCAGTGCTGAAGCTGCTGAAGATGGCTGTAGGGATGAGAGCCTTGCTGGACACCGTGATGCAAGCACTGCCCCAGGTAACCTCCTGCCGTACCACGAGCCATCGCGTCTGGCCCAGAGCTAATTTCTCACGGCAAAGGAATGCTAATCATTTTATCTTTGCTGTCATTAGAGCAGCCCATTTCCCTTCAGAAGCTCACTCTGAGATACAGTCCTCACACTGAGGTCATTTTTCCCCTCAAGCGATTTAAGTTTTGGATTAAAGAATGCAGCAGGAAACAGGTCTGGAACACAAAATAAATAAATAAAATAAAATAAAATCAACGAATGTTCTTTTTGTGTGTTTTTTTTCCCCCTGTCTTTTTCTCTTTCCAGGTGGGGAATCTGGGTCTTCTCTTCATGTTGTTGTTTTTCATATTTGCAGCTCTTGGAGTGGAGCTGTTTGGAGACCTCGGTGAGTCGTCCCCTTCTCCTGGCCCCGGGGGTGGCCGGGGCGCAGGGAGCTGTGCCAGGGCGTGGGTCTCATGGGGGTCTTGCTCTTGGTCCCGCAGAGTGTGACGACACTCACCCCTGCGAGGGGCTGGGGAGGCACGCCACCTTCAGAAACTTCGGGATGGCTTTCCTGACTCTCTTCCGAGTATCCACAGGAGACAACTGGAATGGGATCATGAAGGTAAGAACCCTAGTTAGGAGTTGTGTGTATCATTGCTTAATTCAGAGGCCATCCGCTCTGCTCCAGGCCAGTGCTGGAGAGCAGCAAGGACGTTCTTGCCCTACAGCTGCTTCGCTTGGTTGTGCACTGGGCAGCATCCCTAACATTCCCAGTATTTCCCTGAGAAAGCAGCCAAAAAAAAAGGAAAAAAAAAAAAAAAGAACTCACCTCTCCAGTAACATCAATCCAGTAACATGCATTTGGTGTTTTTTTCCTTAAAAGTCTCTGGTTACTGTTCTGCTTGTCACTGATATTTGTATTTGTTCCTTGGGAGAACCTGTGTTTCTGGAAGAGTCCCTAGCAGGATATAGGCACAGGGTGTGCTCCTGTGAAGGGATCTGCTCTAGGAATATATGGGGTGCAAGCTACTTGGAATGAACTGTTTTTCTCCTTGTTTGTAGCCCAAGGTAAATGTAAGGTAGCTAAACTCATAATGCAAGAGCATTAACTCATTGAAAAAGAGCCAGCAAGGTGGAGCAGGTGACAGGGAGCACCTGCGTCCTGCTGGGCCTGGATCTCTCTGTCATGCTCTGCTGTACTAGGTCTCCGATCCGGTAAATTGATCACTCTAACCCTTTGGGAGTTGGGGAGTGCTCATGTGTGGGTGTCCATAGACCCACACGTCCCCACGAGCAATTTCCTTTGAGCCTGTACGTAGTGACTAGCACAGAAGTTTTTGCCATTCTGGGTGTGAAATTTGCTCAGACTTCTCCGTTTGCTGCGTGGAGGGAGACTCCATTTGAGTCGAATGACCAGAAGGCAGAACTAGGCCCCTCTTGGCTAACCAGCCCCTCTTGGTGTTCCTCCATGGGTCTCTCCCTGCTTCCAGGACACACTGCGAGACTGTGACCAAGAGTCCACCTGTTACAACACTGTCATTTCACCCATCTACTTCGTCTCCTTCGTGCTGACGGCCCAGTTCGTCCTGGTTAACGTGGTGATTGCGGTACTTATGAAGCACTTGGAGGAGAGCAACAAGGAGGCTAAAGAGGAGGCAGAGCTCGAGGCTGAATTGGAGATGGAAATGAAAACCATCGCTCCAGGCCAGCACAGCCCCTCGGACATCTTTGTTTGGACTGGCAGCAACGGTGGCGAGAGACCTGAGAGCCCCCGAGGATGCGCCAATCCCCTGCAAATCAAGGTGGATTCTCAGCTCTCATTAGTTTACCCTATGGTGAGAATCTTGGCTGGAGGGTGAAGAGGGCTCGTCCTGCAGATTCGCTGGGGGAAGGCATGCACGAGTGCGTCAGGAGGGAGCGGGTGTGCAGCGCGTCACGGGGTTGTATTCCTCGCTGCCTGTTGGTTAATTGCTGCATGGTGTGGGAACTGATGCTCCAAGCAAGAGCCCCTGGTTGGGTCTCCATGCCACCTCGACGCACATCTGCTCGGGGTGAAGAACATTGCGCTGGTTCTGGAGATGTGCCCAAGCCAGCAAGTCCGGTACTAGCTTCAAATTTGCTGTAATGCGGAGTTTGGGGTAGGCCCTTGGTGGAAGCGAAGTCATGACTGCAGTGTGTTTGCTTTTCTAATGCAGGCCATTAACCACAACATAAAAGAGGAATAAAGCTTGGCTAATCTTTGCTTAAGCATTAAATTTGCTTTATGCAACCTCTGTTCAAAATATGCCCCACAATCAAGCTTGTAAGAAAAGATTAATTAATTAGGGTAATCCAGAGGGGCCTTAGAGCTGGGCTCACCAGAGCTGGTGGCAAAGCTCCCATCAGCAGGAGCAGTGCAGGATCAGGGCTCTAATGTGGCAGCTGTGATGAGTTGTGACAAGGCTCTCCAAAACACGGTTTCTGGGTGAAGACTCCATTTGAGGAATGAGAGGTGAGGTCAAGACCCAGATGGGTCCTTTGGGAGGGAACTGAGCTGGAATTATGCAAGAAGAATGGTCCAGCCTTTTTTCAGTCTTAGCTGAATGCAAATTGGGTTAAATTCTACATGGGCATCATTAGCTTTTATTACATCATGATTTCACAACAGCATATCTTGGCCTCTGCCTGAGGTGGACTAATGAGTATTCTAATGGATGAAAAACTCATTTATGATCTTTAGTCCAAGGGTGAGACAGAGTAAATCCCCATTTAAGCTTTCTTTCAGTTCCTAAGCTACTGGAAATTTCTGGTGCCGCCAGGAGTCACCGGTGTCTGAAATGGAGTCCAAGGCTGCTCCCTGGCACAGGAAAAGAGAGTTCAGGGCAATGTGGGGAAATCCAAGCTCATTACATCCTCTTAAGAAGAAACAATCTGTCCCTACTTTTGATATATATGTTTAACAGACTACTGTCAAACTGTCCTCCACATTGTTGTCCTACATCAGTACGCTGGGGGGAAAAAACGAAAAAAAAGTTTTAAAAGAAACCAGTGGGAAGGACACAGTCAGCTCTTCATCCAATCAAACCAGTCACTGAAGGTGGCATGGGGAAGGGTTTATTCTAGTCACAATTTCCAGAGGCTGTTTCTTGCTCTTTCACCCAGACAGAGTCCTTGAAAATCCGATTTTATTCCAATTATTTCTTCTCCCAGCCAAAATCTTCTTGAGGAACCTGATGTTTGAACATGATAGTAGAGGAATACAATTCCCGGACCGTGCGCCTGCGGGGTGGCGTGGTCAGCATGCTCTTTGGCTTGCCTGTACCCGGGGTTTCGCAGTGTGTGCTGTCTGACTGTAACGACGGTCCTCATTTCATTGTACGTACGAGGCACTCCCGGCATGAAAGGGGCGACTCTTAAATCGCTCCCATGCTGCCTGTGATAGGTAGACCCTTCTCTAAGTGATTTTCTGTTGTATGTGCTAAGACGCTGCTTTGAAGTTGACCCCGAGACCTTAGGAACCCCAACCCACGGCTGGCATGTGAATTAGCAGCTCGATGCTGTTGGCTCTGGGCACCTGCAGCTTTCGCGGGCAGGATACTCTTCCAGACAGGTTGCTTCAGTCCGTGTGGCCCCTGAGTATGGATTTAGGTGTCACATTCTAGGTCTTCTCGCTCAAAGATGCAGAAGTGGGTAAGGAAGCTGCAGTGATGTCCTGTAGACATTCCCAGCACCCAGTATCCCAGCGCTGCTGGAATGGCCCTATGACAGAGTTCGGATACCAGCAGTAGCGAGTAATATTATGCCCAAAGAGGGGCCTGGAGGGGGAACATCACTGGTTCCCGGGGCAGTTGCCTTCGGTCCCGTCTCTGCTAATGTCTGAGAAAGCTTTCACTTCTGACGTGATATTACTGCACTGTTCTCTCTCCTCTCCTGCCTCACCTTTCCCTCCCTCTCGTTTCTGTTGCTGCTATTCTCCCTAAATGCTTCCGTCCTTTTTTTCCTTCTTCTTTTGTTTTGTTTTGCTTTCTACACTGTTCTTTTTTCTCCCTGTCTCTGTCCCTCCTTTCTCTCTCTGGTCCGCTGTCCCTTTCTGCATGCTACACACCACCCCTCCTAGGAAAGGCACTTGTTTGATACCATATCACTGCTGATCCAGGAATCTCTGGAAGGAGAGCTGAAGCTGATGGACAACCTGTCAGGCTCTGTGTGCCATCATTATGCCCTCCCCGCTCCCGAATATTACAACTCTGAGAACCAGGTTAATATTCCTCATTTCCTGCAAAGTCTCCGTCCAAACCCAGGTCGAGCAAGACCTTTAGTAGCAAGTTAAAGTTATTTGTTTTGTGTAATATAGTCAGAGGGATTTGAAGCATAAGAGATTTTGGCTTTTCGGGGGGAGTCAATTTAATACGTCATTGCTTTGTGATGTTGCATATTGATGCAAGAGGAAGAGTAGAGGTATTGAGTTTTCCTCTTCAATACAGTAAATCTAATGAGAGATTTCTTACTGTTTATGAGTGCTGTTGGGAAAAGGTATGAAATGTGTTCTTCATCCTTCAGAGGGCTGGTTCTTTCTAACTTCTTGCTCTTAACCAGGGCTCCCTGGGAGCTGCAGGGCCTGGAGTACAAATGTGAGGTTTTTTTCCCAAGGTAGTAGAGCCTGAGAGGATACGGATCATAAAATGATCTCCATGTTTTCTGCTCACTTGGCACTGCCTGAAAATTCAGTTCCATGTAATTTTCCTGAAGAGGCTTCTTGCAAGCAGGTCATTGTAAACTAGATCTCCATCTCCGATCTAAACCTAACTCGGGAAGGTGAGGCAGCCCTTAAGGATGTGCTTAAACCAAGTGCGTGTTCCAGTGCTTTCATGAATAGGGTCTGTAGTACCCTTATTTAAAAGTAGTCCACTTCTTAGAATAAAATCCCTATGTTCTCATACATATTATTCTTTTGATCAAATATTTTCCCTAAATAACAGCAGTGACCATAATAATAATTCAAACACACCATTTTTTTTTCTGCAGTCAGAATTGAGCAAACTCCCTATTTCTTGATACATATTTTTTTTTTCCTGTCTAAAAATGGCAGAAGTTTTCATGTTAAATCAGGGTGCTTATTTACGGGTTCACTGACACTCTAAATTACCCAACTCTGTGGTTCATTAGAGAAAAGGAACAAGCTTAGGTAAAATAAAATCCTACTGCAGACCTTTACATAGCAGAATAACACATCTCCCTCTGATTGCTGTTTATCGCTTATCAGATTGAGGTCTCTTGAGTGCTCGGAAGTGTTTGTCTGAGATCTGCAAAGGGAACAGAGATGGGAGCTATGGTGGCTGGGGACAGCGTGAACCTCAGAGAGAGCTCGTTGGAGATTTTTTGACACAACATTTTTCACCACATAGTGCTGTTGCAGCAGAAAGGTTTCGTTTTGACGTTTTTGTAATGAAAAAATATAGCATTCAAGTTTTCAATGATTTTTTTCTTCTAAAAATGAAGCTAAACTTTTTTAATAATTAAAAAACTACATAACCAATTGAATCAATTTCTAACAAAATGTTCCAATTGATTCAAACTTGATTTTTGGAGGAGGGAGGGATGACAGGGGGGTTGTTTTGCTTACATTTTGGCTTTTCAGTTCTCAGCATTTGTCATGTTTTCAGGCAAGTCAGGAATTTAGAGCAGCCTTGGGACTCACTGAGGGCAACCTGATTAGCAGTAACGGCTCCCAGTGGAGCAATTCCACCGGGCTGGAGCTGCTGATGTCCTGCAGGCTCTACAGCAGCCGTTCCCCAGCATCCGGCGGCTCCGGACAGTCGGTCCCCGTTGCGGATCGTCCTCCTCGTGCCGGCAGCCTCCTTGCCTCTGCCTCCAGGTGCCCCTTTGGGCACCCTGTGGGAAGCCAGGAGAAGTCCCTCCGGAGCCCCGCGCTCCACCGATAGCGGACAGCCTCATAGAATCATTATGTTTGGGAAGGATCTTCAAGATCGTGAGACGAGGTATCGGACCTAAGGTGATGAGAGGGGCCCAGCCCCCTAATTTATCTCAGCTGGAGTTTTGAGCCTGTCAGAGTTCACTCATCACCAGGTTTATTTGGCCCACTGAGGTCATTTCTAAGAGCGAGGAAATCCAACTCTTTGACAACTTACATACCACAGATCTGGGCCTCTGTGGTTTTTCTTGGAAGATATATTGCTGTTGAAAGGCTTTTGAAGCATGTAAGATAGAAATACTACTTTTTCTAGTTTAAAAAACAGTCGTAATAAATGAGAAACTAAAAGGAAACGCCTGGGACATGTCCAGACCAAGAGGCCATGGCAAGCATATGATACCTTATAAAATCCTCAGCATTGTTCTCTGAGGACACACCAGCCTCCCAGACAGATACCTGGCGTGGATTTTAGGAAGACGGAGCCTTTGCTTCAGAGTCAACACCCACCCCTGCGCTCCTTGAGAGCAGTGGTTCTGCTTGGGAGGGATGCAGCAATCTCCACTTCCCCCTTTCTCTCCAACGCTTGCAGTGATGTACAGCATCCCCCGTCAAAAGAGCTCTGTGCCTCTCTGTTTTACCTGAACATGTCTAGTAAGGAAGCATTAATGCAAGAACCACACGTCCGTACAGCATTTGTGCTGCAATGCCCCGTCCCACTGCACACGAGCTTGCCGTGAGCCCGAGAAGCTGTTAAGGGCTGTGATGCGTTTGGACTGTGAGGGTTGGAGGCCACGGGTGGTATTTTGAGCGGGACAGTGGTCAGTGCTCACCCAAGCTAAGCACTGAGGTCTCTTTAGCAGGCCCCAAAGTCATGAGAAAGGCACTTGCTGACTTTGAATCAAGCCCCAAGTTCCCCAGTGTCACCATTTATCCCTCAGGACGTGAATTATGGTCATACTTGTCTTGCAGAGAGGGTGGAGGCTTCGTAAGCTCCCTGAGAAAGGCATCACTTTCCATGCACCATCTCAGCGGTGGTGCCGGTGTTGGGGAATCTTTCAAGGCCTCAGCCGAATTAGACTCGAGGCCAAGAAAACAGCGTGGCCACAGGGATAGGAACCACTAGGGAGAAGGTTGAAGATCTCGAAGCCTCTTTTATTTGATTATAGCTAGAAGGATAAATATCTTTAGCTGGAAAGTGGTTTTGCTTTTGCTCCCTCACCTAGACAGGAGGAAAACAAAATTCAATCCCAGCGTTACTGTGTGGTTTTAAACTCCCTTACAACTCATCAGCTAAGCATTTAAGTATGCCTATTCCCTTCCTTTTCATTTCTTTGCTATACTTGGTTTCCTTAAGGCTCTGTGCCAGTACCGATGTGCATGATGTAGCTACCTCCAGTACAGGGATATTGCTTTGGTGTCTAGAGGTGTTTAGATAATGATACTTTTTTTTTTTCTCTCTCTTTTCTCTAAAGATTTGTGTCCTGGTTTCTTATGCTTAATCATCTCTCCCTTTAGATCCCTCTAGCTGAGATGGAGGCTCTGTCTCTGACGTCAGATATTCTCTCTGAAAAGTCCTGGTCCTTAGCTCTGACGGATGACTCTTTTCCTGACGATACTTACACACACTTACTTAATGCTCTGGAAAGCAATGTACATACACGGGTCACTGTATAGTCTGATGTCTACAGGGTTCGAAATACTGCCCTCCCTTTCTGCACTTGCCTAATGGCATTTTCCGTTCAGGCACATTTCCAAGTAGCACCAACCTTTTCTCTGAACAGGACGTTGTCCTTAATGCCATTAGGTCTTGGGCTGTTAGCGCTCGTGTCCACAAAGTTGGCTCCGTGCAAGGAACGAGTATTTATTTTTATTTTTTCCCTTTGGCGTCTTGCGTAAAAACAATGTGTTTTCTAGAAGTCAATAGTGAAAGAATGCTTTGGAAAGCGTCAAGGTTGAAATTTCCCCGGCATCTGAAACGAATCAGGGCTCCTGCACGGAGGAGTCATCCATGAGCTGGTGACTCGTGTGTCCTCTGCACGGGGGTCACTGCGGCGCTGGCGTCCGCACGGGATTCTTGTCTCTAGGAACACAGGCACCGCAAGGCTTCTTGCGTGACTGGTGCCAGACTGTTTATGTTAAAAACATCAGATTGGGATCTCTCTGAGATGCTGCTTCTCTTGTGAACTCTTCTTAGCAGTCATCTCGCCAAAAAACAAAACCAGCCAAATCCAATGAAGAGCTTATTTTGTGACTTTTTGAATGAAATGACCAGTATTTTGAACCCTGCCTTGACCATCTCCTCTTTAAAACATTAGACATCTTTAGCTGTGTAGCAGTGAAGTGCTTTTTTTCCGCTGTACAACAGACATACCTCCCTTTCCGACATTTTTGGACCCATTCCTGTTTTCTTTGTTGTGTCCATGTACCTGCCGTTGGTTGTTTGTGTTGTTGATGAATTTTCTGCCATTCTAGTTGGTTGTCGTCCTAATTAGTACCTGTTTGGGAAACATCTCTCTTAAACCGTGACGATATTTTTCATCATGCTTCATGGCATCACGTGCAAAAGATTTTGTAAACTGTTTTGTATGGCACATTTTGTTTCAAAATCAATTTTCTGAGAGTATTCTGGAGAGAGGGACAGAGGAGAGACCTGTTCTAGTTTTGAATCAGATTAAACAAAACTAACACTATAATAAAGTCCCAAGACTTCAGGCAAGAGAAATAGTTAACTTATAAAAAAAAAAAAACTTTATTAAAAAAAAAATCAAAACCAGGTTGAACAAAACATTTTGTGAACTAGTGTCCATACCAACGAAGCGTTTTGGTCAAAACAATTTTCCAAACCTCTGAAAAACTTTAAGTTTTCATTAAGATTTTGCTTAAATGCACTGTTTTGATACTTCATTTAGACACAGTTTTAGTTGAAAAATACCTCAAGCGGAATGTTTTAGTTGACTCAAAATAGTTTTGGTTTGGGATTTTCTTTTTTTTTGTTTTGTTGTGGGTTTTTTTCTCTTTTTTTGGTTCACAGAAAACTCCGATTTGATTTGCAGTCAAGCCAAAACAATTTGTTTTTTAAGAACTGCAAGTGAACCAGGGAGTCACGTGTTCCCAGCGCTCCGGTTGGGAGCTGGAGGCGGGAGCTTCGTTTTGCAGCCCTTTGCACTGGTTTTCACGACGTTCGCTCGCGGGATTCCTCCCCAGAGGAGCAGCAACTGGAACCCGCCGCGGTAGCGGATCCTGCCAATGAACCTGAAGTCTTAAAAGTTGGTTTGGAGAGGATCTTGGATTCAGATTCTCCTGTTTGGATCCAAATGGTTTTGAATTTGAAACCTTAGGTTTTGGGCCATCTTTAGTGTTTTGAGCTAAGTCATATGAAAGCTAAAGGCAGGCAGGGAGGGGAGGAAGAGAGAGGCTCTCAAAGCTCATCCTTCATTAAATTTACATGGGTCTTCCCCTCTTTTTCTTTTTCCTTCTTTTCCTCTTCTTTTTTTTTCTTTTTTTTTTTCCTTTTTTGTAGATTCTATTCAATCTTGTCCTGTTTTACTGTGTGTACAGAAGACCCCTGTGAAATTCTGATTTTATGACAGAAGGACAAGACTGGAAAAATCTTGGAATGTTTATTTCACAAAAGCAGTGGTGTGGAGTGAACGGGAGATTTGTCAGAACTAAGGTTTAACGTTTTCCAAAAGCAGTGGTGACCTGTGTACCGCATCGCACTACAGTGTCACATCTCCTTTGGGCGAGTTCTTCAGGGGAGACTTTTTAAAGATGGAATAATTTTTTTCTTAAAAATACACAGGGAAGCGGACTTCCCTTCCCTTTTTGGCAATACTGTCAAACATGAGGACACCCAAAAGCTTTTCTGGGATGCAGATATTTCCTTATGAAAATGGACCTGAATCCACCTCCTTCCATACAGAATCAGGGGCTGCCCATCCCAACAGACACTTAGGCTGCAGACTTTCCACAGTCAACACACACACACGATAACCCACTCTTGCGTTAGATCCCTTCTAATTAAAGAACAGCTTTAACCCCAAAGCGGGAGGTTTGAATATCCCTTTCAATGAAACGGGTTTAGATATTCATTATGCTAGATAAACCCCAATAAGATTGTGTGGGAGCCAGAAGAGAGAATATTTTTTATAATCCAGATTTTTCTTTTTTTTGGCCAGAAGAGGAAACCGTAGCCACTCTTGCAAAAGCCCAACTCGCTGATGAGGGCACTGAGCTACCGTCCAGGACCAAAGTAATGCCAAGCGCGTGTCCGCTGCAGGGCCGTGAGGCATGATGCCTTCTTCACGTCCCCCGATATAGTCATGGTTCCCTGCCGCCGTGCCGCTTGCTCTGCTGCCGTCTCCGTGCCGTGCGGCAGCGGGTGCCGCTGCCGACGGAGGGCCGGAGCTTCCCGGTAGATCCATTCGTGTGCCGTGTGCATGCCCGCCGCGCCATCCCCATCCTCGTGGCTCTCGCGGGGGTTCCTGGGCGCTCTCCTCCTCCTCCTCCTCCTCCGCCGCGGGGGGTTTGGTTCTTCCTCACTCCTGTTCTCCTCTTCGCCCTCCCGCAGGCGGATCCGCGCGGCCCGGAGCCGGCCCTGCCTCCCGGCCAGGACTTGCTGAGCGTGCGGAAGCCGCCCGTGGGGCGCACCCACTCGCTGCCCAACGACAGCTACATGTTCCAGGCGCCGGGCGCGGGGCCCCGCGCCGCCCCGCCGGGCGCCCGCAGCCCCGCGCGCCACAAGGAGCACTCAGGTAGGGCCCGGAGCTCCGCGCCGCTGCTGCTCATCCCAGCTGCTCGGCTGGAGGCATCAAATTTCCGTGTCTTTCCAGCCAGGGCCCTCCGGCAGCTCCCTCAGCTGAAGCAGCTCTGGCCCATGCAGAAAAAGAAAACTTGCAGAAAAGTGTTTCCTTGGGTCTGTTTTTCTTTTTTGCAGCAGGACCTATTCCAGCAGGTTCGGGGAGCTCCGCGCGGGAACAGCTGCGTAAAAGGCGGAAAGAACCTCTCTAAGCATCTCTAAAAAGAGCATAAATGTGCCAAATTGAGAGAGACGGCATGACATGCGTGGAAAAAACGCGTGCATGGAGCGCTGTCCCTCTCGGCGCACGTGGCTGGGATATGCCCTGGGGCTAAATTCGGAGATGCGCGGGGTTGCAGCGCGCTGCAGGTTGCAAGGGCTCTGCAGCCGTGCCCCTCCGTGCTTGTCCCTCCTGGACGGGCCTGCACGGGGCTGCCCGCGGCTGGTCAGCGGACGCAGCCGTCCGCAGCTCCGTCTGCCTGTAACAGGCCGTCGTTTCGAGACGTTCGCCACAGATAAGACGGAGAAGTTTCTAGGGGCGTTGTCATTTGAAAGCATCTAAGCAGAACATAATTTCAGTGCTGCTCAGAATGGCTGGAGATTTGAAGAGATTAGAAATACGATGTTGAAATTTGCATACTAATAAGGCTTTGGATGAATAGTGGCTGTTTAACAGCAGAAGGAAAAAGCGGACGCAATGAAGGAAGATGAATCTGGAGTTGTGAGGAGTCCCTGCCATAATGTGGCATTTTCAAGGTCACCTGTGGTCCCTCAAAGAGCCTCTTTGCACCTAATGCAAAAGGTGTGGGTAAAATGGTGGTCAAATCCTGCTAAGGTCAGAGGCAAAGCTCCAGTTAGCTTCAGTGGAGCCAGAGTTTGTGGATCTCTGCAAGAGACAAGAAGTTCCCTGGAGTCCTAATCCCTGACCTTAGCAAAGAAGCCCATTTGCAATGGGGAGTTTCCAGTGTTTTGCTTTCGACCTTTCATTTGGATGAGCTTGTCCTGCCTGGAACATAAGCTGCTTCATAAGCAAAAGGAGGGTAATTTCTAGGTTCCTCTTTCCTCCAAGACTGCACTTTGCCATTCCCTGCTTGGGAAATGAGCAGCCCTGTATGACAGGGTGGGTTTGGGGGAATTCACGGGAAAAAGTTGTTCTGCTGACACCTAGGACGAGTGTTTTGGAAAGGTAAAGTGTCTTATTCATAGCCACATTAAGCAATTAAACCTCATGTCTCTCTCTCCTCCTGGTGCAATTCCAATTGCCTTGACTATGCCAAAGTGCTCCAAGGTGGCTAAGGTGCCCAAACGTTGACACACGTCCCGTTATCCTGTTCCTCCTCCAATGTCACCGCTTTGCTGGGGGACAGTCCCCGCTACCCATTTACAGTCGGCAATATTTTAAAGTGCTGCGAGGAGAGCAAAAGGTGCCAGGCGTCTCTAATAAATCACAACAACTAAGGCACAATATTTCAAGCTGCGAAAGGTTTTGTTGTCAGAAACGCTGGCACTCGCAGGAGGTATTTGTTTGAATACTCCTTCGTAATGGGCCTGTTGTTCTGGGAAGGATTCCAGGACAAATGAGATTCTCTGGGATGCAGTCCAGGTTAAATGAATTGTTTTGAAAAAATATCGGGCCTAAGGGGAGGAGGGAAACACGCCGCGTTTCAGACCTTTCAGAAGTCGCCAGCAACCACGAAGGGTCAGGAGGAGCCTCTCGGATGCGTGCTGCCCTTTCCCGGGATGCTTTGTAAAACGAGCCCTGGAAGCTGCCAGGTGCGCCGCACTTTCCTTTGCTTCCAGCGTGCCCGCTGGGACGGAGAGCCTTGTGGTCGATCTCTGGATGCACCCGGCTCTGGCGACATCCGTTTCCAGAAACTTTGAAAATCGGGCATTTCAAAACTGCCAGCCCATATGAACTTCTAGCTCGTAATCTGCCATTCTTAACGGGAGCTGCTCCCAGATGTCTTGAGAAAATGCCAAAAAAAGGGAAATAATAGGTGATTTTGGAATTACTTATTAGTAGGTGGGCATTTTTTCCCCACCATGGTGATCCAGTTGTTGAATTTGGTGTTTTTGCCATGCCTGTTTGATCCGCGGTGCAAAGCAATAGGTTTCTTTGGAAGGTCTCTTGAGACAGGGGTCACCAGATGGACACGTCACATTTCTGCTGCTTCTCCCTCTTGCCAGGTTCAAAGACATCAGTGCAGTCCCAGCCGGCAGACACCAGCTCCCTCCTGCAAATACCCAAAGACCATTTTCACCATATAAGAGCTCCCGATCCCTGGCTCAGGGAGAGCAAGGCGCAGGTTGCCCAGCCTGTGCACTCCCCTTCTGCCGAGAGGCTGCTCCGCAGGCAGGTAAGCAGGCGGACAAACCTCCTACGTTCTTTATTACCACGTTACCAGCTTAACCAAGCTTGAAATTCGAGGAGGGATTTGCAGAGAAACCTCAGGAGAACTGTAATTCTCTTAGAGAAATAACAAAAAGGTCAATGCATTTGGATCTGAAAGCCATCCAAGAGGCTCAACGGGTGTGCGTGATGGGTATCATCTCCTTTGGCAATGGGCCTAAATGTTCTCCAGGTTGTTAGCACTTTATTCTCTCTGTCCACTTCATAAACGCTGCAAAATGCTCCCCAGGGGCTCCTTGGGGTTCAGGGAACTAATGTTTAATTGCTGCGATTTTTCTCAGTGCTTGAAAGGACACAGTGTCTGCAGACAGTGTTCCTGGCCACCCTTCCCCTGGCTTCTCTGATTTCTGGAAAGGGGAAAAACTGGAAAAACTCATTGCTATTCTAAAGGCAGTTGGATATCTTATCATATGCAAAGCCTTCACAGAAAGCATAGCATTTTTTAGAGTGAGAACTGAAAATTAGGATCTTTTAGTTTTTTGTCGAGGGACTTGATTCTGTGAGAGTGAAGGGACTAGCTAAGACTGTGCCCTGTTGATTCGGAGCCCTGCTGCAGTGAAAGAAGATTCCCAAAGGCCGAAGGTGTCATCACAAATGAGACTTGTTTTTTGAATTTCCTACATGCTTTTAAAAAGTAAAACTTGACTATACACAGAACATATTTCATTTTGTAACTGGTTTTATCTCTATTTTTTGCCTTGCATTGATTTAAATCCTGATTCCACCCAAGATCTAAGTGTTCTAATCAAAGATTCCAATCTGCTTGATTGGAAACATAAGTTTAAATTTATCCTCTTAGTAAAATACTTGCACTTGTGCTTCGCTCTCACGCGTTTAAACACACTGCACTGTGCTGCGGGGTCAGAACTAGAGGCAGGCCTGATTCCCAAACTCTGTTTTCTCCACTAATTCCCTATGTCTGGTTTTATATAAACAGCCTAGATCTTGCTTTTCTTTCTTTTTTTTTTCAAAAATAATCTACTTCCCGCATGAAAATATTTCCCTTTCTTTCATCTTTTAATCAACATTGACAAATTAGACAGTTGATTCATTAAGCTCTAAAAATGACTGTGAAGTACCAAGGTTAACAATTACATTAGTCTGCAATGCTAAGCTGGCAAGAGAAATTCCTAGCATGTATTTGCTCGCACAGGGCTGGCCCGCTACCCCAATCACCGCTAATGGGGAAACTAATTGATGTCATGATTCCAGTTCATAACCATCCTCCCCTGCCCTCTAATGAATGACAGACCCATCCTTTTGAACTGCTCTGTCTAGAATAAATTAGCATGCTAGCCATCTTCCTCAAACTAATTCTGTTCGTATTTTGGGAGGCTTCCTTTTCTTAAACCATTTCATGTGTTTAAATTAATTCATTGCCCTGCTCCTCTCCCTACTCATGCTGGGAACCTGGCATGACTTTTAAGAAAGAAAAAGCCTTGAGGAGCAGCTCTGTCCACGGATCAGTCACAGCACTCCAAAAGTTAGTGGTGTTGTAGCAGGAACGTCACCAGGGTGTCACCAGCCCCTTCGGGGTCACTAGTGGCTAAACTGGGATTTTTGAGAACCTCTTGCCTGCACTGTGTGACGTGTGAAGGTTTTGAAGCACTGGTCCTTGCTCCTAGCATGGACCTGACCCTCCAGGCATTCAGCTTTCTGACCTGAATGCAACCAAATTTGAGCAACACTCAGGAAGGTGCTGAGCTGCCACTCAGGATGGCTCTGGGTGCCTGTCGCTAGCCCATGTTCATGGGGGTTATAGTATCCATGGCAGGAGGGAAGTTTGTGGCCTTTCTGCCTGGCAGTGGCAACCTGGATGGCCAGAGACTTTGAAACTTCGTCCTTAACGAAGCCAATTTCCCTTTACCTCTTTGGCAGTGCTGCTTGCTCGAGTACCCTCTGCTTTGCTCCTCCTATCACCATCACTAACATGCTACTAGCTCATCCCATAGCCCAGATTAGCAAAGCGCTTTGATTTGCAGTACCCATTTTTCTTTAATGTTACTTATATTGCACGTAATTCTGATTTTACTTTCTTTTTTCTTTCTTTCCTTCTTTCCTTTCCCTTCCCCTGTCCTACTCACTATCCTTAACTTGTGCATAGATAAATCTCATCCACCACATTCCTGGTCCGCGCACTTTCCTCCACCACTAAAACCCGTGTGTTTAACCTCCCTTTCCCCTCAGAGTGCTGTAGCGTGGACACAGCCCCACACAGTTTAGACTCCGGAAAACGTGACAATTAGCGATACGCTCACAGATGAAGATTAGCGGATCAGATGCTTGGAGGCCAAGCTTGGAGGCACTTAAGGCCAAGCTCCTCACCGAGGACCATGCTCCTTGGCAGTGTATTGCCCAAGGGCTTTTCTGCAGGAGGATTAAAACCACACTGATTTGTCTGGTTCTGGTTCCAGAATTGCTCACCGAGGGTGTAGAGTGCACTGAGTTATGGCTACAAGAGGGGTAACCACCCATGTAATGGTAGATGGTCGCACCAGAGGAGGGGAAGTCTCTCTTGTTATTTTCAGATGAGTCAATGAAACCTTTATCTGAGCAGTTACTGGTAACATCTACCAAAGATGTCTGCATCACTGGGCAAGGAAGAGCTGCTGGTGGCTACTGTTGTATTTGTACACAACACAGGTTTGTGTACGAGCAAAAGCCGTGATGAGAAGAGTTGGGTTTTGCGACTGTCTTCCACTCTTTTGTGGCCTGTGCTTCAGGGTATGTACGTGATGTTTTCTCCCCAGATACTGTTGGCGTTGAGGAACCCAGAATTAGCTCCGCGCTTGACCGTGGTTAGTTACCAATGTGACGCTGTAAAACTTGAACTGGAAGGATTCACCAGTATTGGAGAAAAGTGGTTGCACTATTAAATATTCTTGCAGCTGTAAGACAACAGAGGGAGCCCAATGTGCAGGCGCAGCAAGAGCCGCTCGTGGTTGTGTGTGTGCCTGTGTGCGTACTGCAGCTGAGGGCAGCTTGCTCTGAGCAGGGATCTTCTGGCCAAATGATCATTTGGGGACTATTCCTATAAAAAAGCTAAGATCATTTGGGAGAGATTTGGCATAGAATCATTCCCTGGTGTGAGAAATTTCATGTCCTTAGACTTCTTTCAAGGGCTCAGACTGGCTGTATGCGTTTCCTCCAAACTTCTTCATGAAGTTTTTAATTTTAAAGATTATTTAAGAGTCTTCCCGAACTTGAGGCAGTGGTTTTCAGAGGCAGATAATGTGGCAGATTTAGGAACTCTTCTGGCAGGCGATGCCTTGCAGCGACACGATGAAGCCTTCAAAACACGCCGTGGGCACTCTTGGTTAGCAGACGCTAATGCTGGATGTGGCTCAAAGCAGCCAGGGCAAAATGTGAAACGGACTCATGCAGCACGAGAGATGAAAATAATTACAGATGCTCCAGTCCGATTTTGGCATCTCTGTCACTTCTCGCCCCTCTGGTGCAGAGTGCTGGCTCCAGCGTGGGGCCAGAACTGGTGTCCCCAAGGAGGGTGTCACTCTGACGCCGCACGGAGCGCGACTGCTCTGGCGTAGGCGACTCCGGGCATCCTGTTCCGGGTCCTCAGCATCCCCTGACCTGAAGGGAAAGGAAGGCACAAGACTTGCACTTCCCTCCTGCTCGTGCTTGGGCTGGTAAAATTGCAAAGGGGGTTGCAGGAAAGTGCCTTGGTTTGCTTAACAAGAGTACGTCGACGCTTGGGTGGGGGGGCTTGGTTCTTGCGCTCCTCCACACTTGGAGGAGAAAGCAGAGATCCAACCACTTGTGACGAAGGAAGCGCCAAATTCTGCTGTAACCTTTGTGGGGATGAACCCACCGATCACTGAAGCCCAGGAATTGCTGTCAGCCCTAGTGCACACTGAGCTAGAGGGGCTGGGGTTGTCTGTGGCTCCGCGCTGAGGTGTTAACCTTGCTCCTACTAACCTCCCTTTGGTCCATCTCTCTTACCTGGCACCTCCCCTTCTCCCCAATCCCTTTGCTTTCCGGTACAGATGGCGATAAGAAACGACTCTTCGGAGAGCAAGGAGAATGTGCACATGGAGGCGGGTGAGCCCGCGGACGCCGCCGTCCCCACCGTGCCCAAGGAGGAGGCACCCGGGGCTGTGACGCCCGCGGGAGGCAGCGAGGCGGCCGCGTGGAACCGGGCGAGCGTTCGGACGCAGCAGCACTGCCACAACCAGTATAACATCTCCAAGCAGGCAGCAGCCTCGTGTGCTTGTGCAGACTCCCGTCAAGAGACACCCGGAGACTCAGTGGACCAAGAAGTATCCGAAACAAACAGCTCCTCGGAGCCTTTCACTTCAGAAACTTGTACAGCCTCGAGTGCCTGTTCAGAGGTTTGGCCTCTCTCTCCTAAGAGGAGCATCGGCAATACTGGCAACGTTACGCTGAAGGACCTGAAGAAATACCACAGTGTAGACACCCAGGGCCTTCTAAAAAAGCCGCCCTCTTGGTTAGATGATCAAAGGAGACATTCGATAGAAATTTGTTCCATGGAAAACAGCCCGCAGCACCATTCCACATCCAGCTCGTCTGGCTTCATAAGTCAGGTGGTAAGTGAAATGGAAGGCTTGCAAGGGACGCGGCCGAAGAAAAAACTGAGCCCGCCGTGTATCTCCATCGAGCCGCCCGATGGACAGAGCTTGGTGCCTCGAGGACCTCGCGGCATCTCTGCTGCGGGCGCAGACAGCTGCCTGAGACGGCGCGCGCCGTCCTGCGAGTCCAAGGATTCCATGGATATAGCGGAGTCGTTGCTTCCGGACAGCACGTCAACCTCTCCGGCCCCAAAGAAAGACTTGTTGACACTTCCTAGCTTTTCCTTTGATCAGACGGAAATGGACCCCTGAGTTACTTTTCTGTTGGTGCCAAATGTTTTCTTTCTTTCATGTAATAGAGGAAAACAAACAAACAAACAAACAAAAAACAGCAACAAAAAAACCCTAAAAACTGTATTCCAAAATGGCACTGGGTAAAAAATTTCCAAAGAAAGAAAGATTAAAGAACCAGCTGGTTAAAAGAGCGGTTAACCTATATCACGCTTACTTAAGCATATGTTCTGCTTAGGTAAAAGCAATACAATGTGCAGAATCTATATGTATATTATATTTTATTAAATTAATTGAATCTAGTATTGCGGGATGTAGTACATTTTGTGACAAAGACTCGTTTAATTTTCTTCTATTTTATGCATCTCAGAATATTTCTGAGATAAAGTTGGTTTTTATGAATATTTTAACCTAAAAAAATATATATTTAATCCCTTCTCTTTTTTTGTTTTATTTTGTTTGGGTTTCATTTTGTTTTGCAAAGCACAAAATGTAGCCAATTAGTGCATTACGGAGGAAATGTATCCCACAGTCAGCAGTGAGAATTATTTAATGTAATTTATTTCTCCCCTTGGACTTCAATCATCTTCTGGAAAAAAAAAAAAAAAAAAGATCATTTGCATAGTTGAGAAATGCAGTGGCACTTTGTTTTAACCAAATAATATTCCATTCTTACCTAAAATTGGCATCCAGAGTGAAAGCAGGTGCACGAAAGCAGGAAGACTGTGAAGGCAAAGGCGATCTAGCTGGACGCTGGCACTGCACAACGCTGATTTATGGAAGGGTGTTGTATATTGTCCACTGGTGAGTCACTAAAGCGTGTCGATGGATCACTTTTCCAGTGTGCCTAGGAAACCTGGGCAGCAAAAGCCTACGATCCCTTCTCAAATGGTTTTCCAGCATCTTGGATGAAGACTGTTTCTTTCTTTCAGTTTTACATGTGTGCAAGTTCACTGTTTTCCCTGCAGTAATTCCTCTTTGCACCAGCGTGAAAAGGAGGATAAGGCCATATTTAAGATTTCACGTCTCAGTGCAGATGTGACTCAGCAGTGCACTTAAGCACATGCTTAAAGTTAAGCTCCTGCTTCAACTGCATTGAAGTCAACGGTGTTTAAGTAATTCCTTAAGATTATAATCATAGGCTTCATGTGCTTAATTGAATCAAGGCCTATTAAAGTTTGCAAAGTTATTCCATGGAGTACGTAGAAGAGGGTCTGCAGGTATGGAAAGGAGTGTTGATTTTAAGCAAAGCAGGCAGGTTTTTTTGCTATCACTGCCCGAGTTAATTTGCATGACCCTAGTTGAAATTTATTTCCAGTCTAGTAAAAGCCTTAAGTAGCAACATCATGATATTAAAAAAAAAAAAAAAAAAAGGAATTTATGCCCTTACCTTATAACATGTTATTAATGTTAGTCATCTCCAAAAGTAACTGTTTACTCTGTGCTTATGCCCTCTGCAAAAAGCAACGTGTTGGAGCGGAGCAAGCGGGGGACACAGCACAGCCTGGAGCTCAGCGCAGGGTTTGTGCAGCAGGACACGTCCTGCTCTGCCCGCCACGCATGGAAACCAGACATTAACTTCCCTGAACCTCCATGAAATCAAGTTAAGATGCAGGCTCCGCAAGCCTTTGGAAGCCTAGTTTTAAATGTGTGAGTAGTCCCGGGTTTAAAATTGCACACGTGTATGAGGCTTTGCGGGATCAGGGCGCTAAAGCAGCACGAGCAAGGGAGGGATTTGTGCTAATTCAATCAGTCGGGAGTTTGTAACTTTTTGAGGGCTGCTGATCTATTCAAATCACTAGAACAAGATGGTGTGTGACCTCTGCTCCTTGCAGAGATGAGGCGATTACGAGTGCGTGTATCTGCGTTCGCCCCAGGTAGATAGGCAGAGGAAGATGCTGCTAATATGTAAAGGGCCCAAATAAGTCCTTAAGCTCCTTTATTTTCATTTGAGGAAGTTTAACTCGTAAATGATCCCACCAGATTGCAGACAGTCTATAAAAATGAGGGGATTTCATCAGGAAGTCAGGCAATCAGTGCACGGGAAGAAAGAAGATTAATGTTCTGCGCCAGTTCCTGCTGTTAGATTCATTCTGGGCTGGGACCTTCTCCCTCTCTTCAGCAGTTACAATATGGGTCCATATAGAGAACGCTCACTTTGAAACGCCAGCCCAAATCCAGAGATAAGCCCATTTAAAGCAACTATCTCAAACAAACCTTTCATCAGTCTTTCCCTAGGATCATATTTAAAGGAATAATAAAATTACAGAGCATCAAAATTGAGGAATACTCTTAATCCCTTTTTCATTTTGCACTCACAATGAGCCTTAGCTTTTCCTTTCACATCCACTAAATAATTTCGTCCAATTGCGAGGCCACTAAAATTGCTGTGCCCTGGTTCACTTAATGCTTAGCAGTATGTATACGTAGCCAGAATGATGCTACTCGTACAGTTCCTTCCCTAGAAAATAACTTGCGGCATTTTAGCTTGAAATCATGGCACAAAAAGGGGATGTGATGTTAATCCAAAAGCTCAACTCCGAATCTACCAGAAAGCCTAAGGGCTGCTCTATTTTTCGCTACTTGGGGTTTTGCCCACTGACAGGGTTTGCGTGAGTAACAAAAAGTTTACATCATACATGAATATTCAATAAGGACTAGTCAATGAAGAATACTGTATGATGATGCATTCAGGAAAAAAAAAATCCATGTAAAATAGTTTGTTTTCTAAACCAGATAAGGTTTTTTCTAGCTGCCCTTTTGAAAAACAAATGTACTGCAGCGTGTGCAATAATCTTAACGTAATTTTCAATACCTTTTGGGGGGGTTTTATAGAATTTGACTTTTTTTAAGCAAAATGTACAAAAATCCACTGGAATTCTGTAGAACGGTTCTGTTGATAGAATTTTTTATATTTTTGTAGCAATCTGTAGAGAAAACGTTAAAAAGTCTGCGTAGCATCTTGGAAACAGAAGCAGCTCTATTGAATTTTTTCTTTTCACAATCCTGGAGCCAGACCTACCGTATTACAACACCCCTAACCTAGATCCCGCGCCTGCATCCGGGTCATGCTTCCAAGGAAGGAGCTAAGCTAAAGGTCTCCGATTCCGCAGTGCTATTGCCGTTCCAGACCGGAGCCGATATCCGCCACCCACCCTGCGAACGCAGCCCCTGTTCACGGGGAGGTAGTTTCATTGCTAGCCAGTTCATCCAAGCACACCAGCACTTTAATACTGTGGATTTACTGTATGCGGACGGGAGGAGAATATCCTGCTATCGCCAGTGGGACAGGTGAGGAAGGAGAGGTTGCAGACGTGCCTGAAAAAAATGTAAAGTCCATTTTGCAGCCCCTTGCACATCAAACTAATTTTTCCTAGCTAGGTTACAGGCTGTTTATACTGTAGATACTGTGGAAGAGGGCCAAGAAAAGGATGTTTTTGACTTCTGTGGATTGCACTCAGCACAAGGTGTGTTCGAGGGGGGAAAAAAGGAAAAAAAAAAACAAACAAATGTGTTATGTTGTAAATTAGGCTATGCCCCAGTCTTCCCTTTTCTGCCCCTTTGGCTATACTAACCCATGTACACTATTACACAAGGTGACTAGAGTAGGCACAGTACCTTGCAATGTCTGTAACAACCTAGTATATATTATAGAACTTTGTATTTAATAGTTAATATATTGTTATACTGTATCAGGTATATAGGCCAAAACCAAGGTCTTTTGGTCAGGACAACAAAAGGTGGTCTTCATGGGGAAAATTGGGTTAAAAATGTTCCTTTTTAAAAAACGCAAAAAGACAAAAAATGAGTGTAAATCTTTACAAATGACAAAAACAAATGTGTCCTATTAAAAGCTTTTGAAAAGAAAACAAATGTGCACTTCCCTTTCTTTTTGTTGTGGATGACCTGTATCACTTGGCTTGGTCAAGCCCTTGGTTGCCTTTTCACTGGGGACGGCCGGAGCAGGTAGAGCCCAGCCGCGGCAGCCGGGATGTCTAGCGGAGGATGCAAAGCGTCGGTGTTTGTGCAGCAGTGTGGTCTGGCTCTGCAGATGACGTTGGCGCAGCACGGTGCCCACGACGTGCTGCCATCCTGGCCACCGGGACAGGCGACGGGGCTTGGGCGGTGGAGCTACCCCGGCAAAGCCGTGAGCAGGCGGCCGGGCTGCAATGAAGGGTGTTGCAGGAGCCCATCTGCCCCGCACGTGCAAACGTTGCTGTGAAGACACCCGGGTCTTTTCCATGTAGTCGCAACTTCTGCATTTCCGATCTGAACTATAGCAGCCTTCCTCTTCAGCGCAGCATCGCTCCTTGTTTTTCCTTGCAGGCCTGGCATTAGTAGGGACTGCTGCAGCACGGGGCAGAGCTGCAGGGACGCTCGGGCACCCCTGGAGCTCTCTGCACCTGAACACTGCAGGGGTCTTCAGTGACGAGTTGCGGTACCTTCTACCATGAAGATCTTCTCGGGAAGCAGCTCTAGAGGGAGAAACCAGGTGCTTGGGCACCCGCAACACCCCCACCTCCTTATTTTGCTGGCTTGATGGACTTGATGGCTCACCAGTCATGGGGGCTCCAGCATGGTCACCTTATCTAGAGGGGGATTTGCTAAAGACCCTTTCACCTCTGTATAAAAAACTAGAAACAAGTTCCCCCTCAAACAGAGAGGAAATACGGATCTGAGGAAAATTCCACCAACCTCCCAAGCAGCAGGACTCCGGAGGCGGCTTCCATCGCGTGGCTGCAGTGCCCGGGGTCCAAGGCTCCGCACGGAGAGGTCCCCAGGCCTGGAGGAGCCGGCGGCGATCCGGAGAGCCGGGCCCTGCGCAAACAGGTGAGCTCGGCCGGTGGGGCAGCCCTGGGGGGACACGAAGCCCTCCAGGGTCTGAGGAGCTTGGCGGGAAGGGCGGATGGCGGCAGACGGGAGCTGAGCGAGGGCAGGGGCTGCATTTGGAACCCAGTTCATCTGCGCCTCGGGGCGGCACGTGGGCGAGCGCGGCTGAGGGCAGCGGCCCCAGGCCACAGCTCGGCAGCCGCCGCAGGGCAGGGAAAGGCCTTTTCACTCCTCCTGCATTTCACAGGGCCCAACGATGCACCAACACCGCTTACCAGGGTCGGAAAAAGCAATTTGGAGAGACCCCCGCCCCGGCCGGTCCCTGCTCCTGCGCAGCATTTTGCTACCATCTAGTGGGCTGGAGGTAATGGGAGCTTTGGGGAGCCGTGGAGCCCAGCTTGGCTGCCTGGACAAAATCGCACCCGCAGTAAACACCACTGACCAGCCACCTTTTAGCATTTGAGGGTGACTGGAGTTTAGGGTTGTTTTTATGGACTCTGTTCAGCTCTTCAGATCTGCTTGCAGCATGCTCTGTAATCTCGCAACATCCTCTGGCATTTTCTATTACTGCCTGTGCCACTAGAGGCTATAATTGGCAGGCTCTTAAAGGTCCTGAATAGATTATCTTTCCATATCTATTTAATACTTTAAATAATGACACCAAAGCCCCCCGCAGCTCCAGCTGGAACATAAGAAGGCTGGTTAAACCACCTAATTACTTACTGTGCTAACAGTGCTGTTACTGTGCTTTGTAGAAACATAAAGCAGATTCCAGATGTTGCAGGCGGGGTCAGGAAGGAGTTAACAGCAGAGTCATTATACAAAGGAAAATCACCGCAGATGAACCCTGGTTTGGGGCAGGATTCCTGCTAGCACCAGGAGCCCACGTGCTGCTCACCTGCAGCCATTTGTACATTACTCTTAGCTCTCTTGGCAGCTCAGCTGCCTACGAGTCAAGGTGCACTAGTCCTCCACAGGAGGACACATTAACCTCTTGTGCTTCCACGTGTGTTTGCGGGGGAACCGAACGGGCACCGGGGGAACGGCCAGGGCTTTCCGAGTGCTCGGTTTGCAGCTTGGGGTAGCGGGGCAGCTCCTGCCTGGCTCCCTCCCCGTGCCCCTGAGCCGCAGGAAGGCGCTCGCGGAGCAGGGCAGGGTGGCATTGCACGGAGCATCCTCGAGGAGTCACACGTGGACCGCTGTCTCCCCGCGGAGCCTCAGTGCGCGCGGCCACCCCAGCGAGGCCAGGGGCACTGCACGGTGCAGCTCCAGGCCAGGCTCCGCTGCCTTTCCAGGGAACTGCCAGCCCTGCTATTCCAGACAGGAGGAAATCTCGCCTTGCCCTGCAACACGTCTGTTGGTTTCAGAAAGGGATTTGAGCCCCTGCTGTGTCAAACAGGGAAAGAAGGCGACGTTTAGCTTCAGCACACAGTGAAGTGCAGCTCCCACAGCAGCACATGGCCAAACCCCCCCTTATCTCCACCTGTTCTTCCTTGTGCTGATTTCTTTGGGGGTAGCACTCACCTCACTTCACTTTTGCTGCCTGCAAATCAACGTGAGAGCCCTGACCCTGTCTTTAGACAAAAACCTTTGCTCTCAGGTGCCCTCCTCTCCTGCCCCATCGCAGTGTTTTATAGCCAACCCTCTGCTACGTGGTCCTGGGTGTGCCTGAAAAGTACATCATGGTTCAACATCTGCCCTCTGGAAGTCAGCAGGTGAAAAGTCCTTTTACTGCCAAAAGAAGGAGGACGTGAGGACATAAATGAATGAACTCGGATGAAACCCCGCCACTTGCGAAACAAATGAGCAGCGCAAGGACGGTGTCTCCCAGGTTCATGACCCCCTTCACATTACTACAAAAGGCTCCATTTCATTTTCCCACACTGCCAGCCTGCACTTTAGGGATCACACAGGGATAATGATATGGTCTGGGTACAGATCTGGCTCCTCTGTCTTCCCTCCCACCATCAAAGAGCAGGAGATGGTGCTTCAGGCTCTACTTCGCACCCGCCGCAGCAGAATCCTCTGCCACAGACCTTCCCAGCAGCTTTTAAGCTTTCCCCAAATTGGGTCTGTCTGAGAATTTAATGCTTCTTTCATTCCTGCCTTTGTTTTTTTCCTTCCCCCTCTCTGCTAGACTGGTTTTCCAGACAGCACCTGGAGGTCAGTAATTACACTGCAAAGTCAGTGCCAAGCGCGCCGGGTCGGCTGTGGGGTTCCCCCTCAGCACTGGGTGCCTGTTGAGATCTATGGGCGCAATGGCACCGTTCACCAGTACTGGCGCTTTCCAGGGCCGGAATTCCAATGCCTGCCGTGAATTAGGAATATGAAGCAGCAGGCAGATTTGGGAACTAATGTTGGGCCCCGTGAGAGCCCACAAAGTGCTATAGCACAGGACCTTTCTCCACAGATTAGCTGGAGCAGTTCCACTGGAGTCAGTAGTTTAATCGGGGATTAATGCACATGGCATGTGTAAAGGGAAGTATGTGGTGCACTGATAAAATAGACCTCGCCCCTCTTGTACACACAGCATAAGGCAGCTGTTCTCCAGGTGTGACACCTCGTACTGTCACAGTCTTCATTTAGGGCAGGTTTCCAAAGGGCACCAAGTTCTGCACCAGAAATCTGCGTTTATGTGCCAAGAATTCCAAGTTCTCAGCACTTGCTCTCAATATAAGGTGTGGGTGGACAAGACCTCTTGCGAGACCTCGTGGGGTCCACAGAAATTGTCACTCGTGTGGCTGGATGTGGCTCCTCTTGTCTTCACTGAGGGCTGTAATGTGATTGTGTCTACATCTATAGGAGATTTCCAGTCTTGGAGGCTACCACCAAGAAGCTTATCTTGGGCAAGCGCTTATCTGCGTGCGGTAGCAAGAACCGCATTCCTCTTGCCAGATTATTGTGACTAACCCAAATTCTCAGCATTGCTCGCTGGGGGCACTCGGCTTCCCCGATAGTGCTGCACGTGGCCGCTGCACCGAGCACCGTCCACAGCCACGCAGGAAAGGTCACCAGGGTTTCTTCCCTCTTTCAGGGTGAAAGTTTCTCGTTTCCTTTTGGGAAATAACGTGGCGGGAGTATTCAGCGCCCGAGGGCAGCACGCAGGGTGGCTGCATCATGCGGCGGCGAAGGCTGGTTGTGCCCAAAGTGCTGCCCTGCAAAACGCGTCAGTTAGATGTTTATGTGAAATACATGGGAAGTTTGGACAGGAGGACCGTGCCCCTGGTTTAGCCAAGTGTCTGCAAAGGAAGAGGCTGCGCGCGGGCAGTAAGAGATGAGGCTCTGCCTCACGCTATGGCAGAGGCAGCTGGGCTTTGGTCCTGTGCAGCGAACTCTTAAAAATCCACATTTAGGGTGCCAGAGAGACCACTAGGCTGCACCCAGGCAGGAATAAAAGGCAGGAATAACAAAAATAATTAAAAGAGAGGAAAGAGAAAAAATAAACCAAGAGAGAAAGAGGACCCTTTTTTTGGTGATTCCGGTCTCCGTGACTGAGCGGGGCTCACATCCCTGATTTCGGAGCAGCCCGTCCGTGCTTTTCCTGCCCCACGGCTCTGCGCAGCCTCTACCCGCGGGGCCACCAGGCCCTTCGAGTCCCACGGGAGGTGACGTGGGGCCCGCGGCGGGAACCGGAGCCCCTGGCCCGAAGTCGGAGGGGCTGCGGGTCCCGGCTCAGGAGGAGCCCATGGGCCGGGGGACCTCGGGGGTCGGGGGAGCCCCCGGGGGTCGCGGGAGCCCCCGAGGCGGCGCCTCCCGCCTGAGGGGCGAGAGGGCGGAGGCGCCTCGGCCGGG
>VZSV01000047.1:3711645-3739896 GCA_013398735.1 Nothocercus julius
AGGGATGGCAAAGAATGTGTGAGCTAGAACTAGTTCTTAGCAAACGCTAGAAAAGGGGCTTGTCTGGATTAGTTAAGTACTTTTTCTCTCTAAACGCAACGTACGTTCCAAGGCGTTAGCAGAGCTTTGCCAAAATCTGCCTCCACATCACTTGGAACACAGGACTTGGGTGCCCAAGCCCCTCGGTGACCTTTCTTTGTTCAGCCTGGGCTTTAGTTCCCAAGCACTGCTGCTCTGGTACAGCAGTTGGGGGCTCAGCTTGCTCAAACAAGTATTTTCACCTCTTATTGTTATTATAAACACTTAGAGAACGGGAATGGGCGCGAGCAGATCGACACTGCTGGCTGGATACGGAGCGCAAGGGTCTTTGGGCTATTGCACGCTCGCCTCAGGCACCTCTTGTTAATACTGGCTTTTCAAAGCAGGATTGGTAGAAAGTAACATAAAGATAAATTGGGGAAGGGATTTTGATTGATAAAAGTTTAGTTCAAGCCCAAATGATGGTGAGTTCTAATTCTGGTTAACAAAACATGTGAAATGGTAAAAATCGACATGCAGCCTTGCAAGGAATAATAGTGCAAATGTTAACTCCAGCTGTTGGCTGAAATGTGGTCGTCTGGATTAATTGATGAGTACTTCTTCTGTCCAAGCCTCTGAAGGAAGATGTCATGCATATGTTACAGGGCTCACCAGGTTTTGTGTGAGTGCATATTACATCCTTACATGGCAACATAAAATATTGCTAAAGAATAAGGAGAAATTGGTTGAAAAGAGCAAAGCGATGTTGGTTAAACAACCAAGCCAAAGAACCTTCCTCATATTTGAGGAATGCCGCTTGCCCAAACATGGAAACCATCCCTTTATTGCTTGCTGTAGGAGTGGGCCCTGAGTTATTGGATCACAGGTGGTGTCGGGCTCTGCCTTTAGATCTCGCGGCTGGGCGGGATCGTTCCGGATAAGCCAGTGCAGTAATTCCTGCAATGGGCCTGTGGGGTGAGAGGTGTTGTATTCCTGTGCTAAGATGCTCTGATGAATGGTTACTGTATGGCTACACAGCGCAGCCCTTCGGAGACGTGGTCCTTAGTCCCTGTTGAGCCTCCAGGGACCGCAGGAATACAAAATTGTTTGTCACACCCTCTCTTTGATTCCCATTCATCTTATTCCATGTATCTTTTGGACAGGGAGGGAGGAGTCTTCATAGAAAGAGTTTTTTTTTTATTTTTTTCTTGTTATTATCCTATTCCAATAAATTGATATTAAGTGTGAGATGGTCTGCCAGTGATGAATAGTGGCAAGCTAAATACTAATAAAACTTTAGATCAGTTCTGTTTAGTTGGAGTAATCCTGGTGTGTTACTTTCAGAACAGCTTTCCATCTGCTCAATCATTTTAAAAATGGTACCGGTAACTTGATGAAATGGGATATGTGCCCCAGTGGCCAGCGGAGCGGAGTGGGAAGGCCCCGGAGTCCTGCAGCCGGTGGTACTTCCTATGCTAACAGAACTGTATACAGTAATTGGATTTTATGAGAAAGATTTTTAGTGATGATCATGGGGATGAAAATGCTGCCCCCTTGGAATAATTTACTTTGCAAATATCCTGTCCGTAAGATAACACGGGCAGAGATTTCCTTCTGAAATAAGTTCACAAATGCTGGGGTCCTCTCTCAGCTTTAAGTGCCCTTGAAGAGGGGAGGGGACCAAGGTGAAAGTGGTCAGTGCGTGCAGGCTAATGGTGCTCAGCCTTGCATTCAGATCAAGAGCTTGATAGAGACAGAACTACTTTTAATATTCTTCTCATAACTGATTAACTTAGGTTTCCTTGCATTTTGTCAAAAATATGAGTGTTTTGGGGAGCTGAATAACATGCTGGTATCAGTTTAAAATTGTTTAGAGGAAAAGTAATGCTCTTTTCAAAAGAGAAAAATGGTGTTCGAATTTAAACAATTCTTTGCTTTAGTACTGAAAGTACAATACTTTTCTATTAAAAGAAGATCAGAGTTAAAACACTTCAGAATTACCACATGTAAATGCTTTGATTTAGCTAAGTCAACCTTAAAAAATGATTGCTTTAACTTGGATTTTTTTTTTTCTGGTTGTTTCAAAGGTTTTAAGGTTTCAGTTCTTCACCCTGATGCAAGATGGGGAATTTTGCTGGAAATATCGGAGGGCTGGGTTAGCTGTGTTTGTGCAGAGGCAAGAGCGCTTCCTGCTCAGCCCATTTTAGGAGTAAGAAACTAAGGGAAATGCCGTAGGTCACTTCATAAACTCATAAAAGTTTCTGGCTCCCAGCTCCTGCTTTACCTGTTGAACATGCAGTCAGCAAATCATTAGCACAAATCTCGTGTTTATATGCATATATATATGTGTGTTCTGTTTATATTTTATTTGTGTGTATATATGTGTGTGTGTGTGTATAAAGAGTAACAACCGGAACATTATTTTTGCAAGCACATTGTGAGTAAGGTAAAAACCTGAGTATTCAAAAATATACAGCTGACTCCACTTGAGAATTAAGAGAACTAATTATTACTATCTCCTAGCAGCATGCCAGTGCTAAGCGTCTTTAGGGGAAAGATTTGTGTGATAGCACGTATCTGTACAACACAGTCCCTGGCTACGGTATTTGCTCTTGCCCACAATTACCTACTGTTTTATCACAGCACGCATCTACTACTAGAAGAACGTGCCAAGTAATGTGATCCACGGGTAGCATACCTAAGATATTGGGGTATGTTGGTGCTTTGGGTCTTCTGCTGTAGTAAAGCACCGGTAGCTGCCCCACAGGTGAGTGAGATCCTGTGCGAGGAAGAGTGATGTAGAGGTTTCAGTGAGAGCCCTTGGCTTATGGTCATCTCTAGATGAGATCAGGCTTGTTCCTTCCGACCTTATTTAGCGCTTGATTTCCTCGGCTCCCCGGTGTCCGGGATGCTGACCAGTGTCTCCCGTTTCCACTGCACGGCAAGTGCTGATTCATCCTTCATCCAGGGACTCTTGAGTAATTTAACAGGAAGTTGCAGCAACTTTGAGAAATAAATAGCACTGTCATCTTGCCCTCAGCTGAGCCTCATCCAGGAGCACACGCACAAGCAACCTTTTAATCTCTAGGTCTGCTGATAGTCCCTCGCTCGAGATGTTCCGCAAAATTTGGTCGAGTTGTACTTATTGTAATCAAATCCCATAACCAAGATTTCTATAAATCTCTGTGTGATCGCAGCTCTGCATTAAATGGGAGGTCTTGCATTAAACAGGAGGTCAAAAGAGGTGACAAAATAGGTCTCCTTGAACTCCAGGCCTAAAAACCCCCTCAAAGGGGAGCTACGTTAGTAGCATCTCGGTCTTAAAAGCAATGAGCGCACAAGTGCAAATCCTCAAAGGATATTAAGGCTCCTGAATGGAATGGAAGCTGTTACTGAAGGAGCAGGGCCTTAGCTCCTGTAATGTCAAGAGCAGTGTAAATATTTATCATTAGGTTTGGAATAACCAGTGCCTGTTGTTGCTCATCTGTGTATAAACAACACAGACTCTCTGTTTTTTAAATCTCTGGGGAAAAACAAAATCTGGGTTTCAGTCTCGTGACCAAAACTTGGGGAAAGCTGCTAATATCAAGAATTTGTGGAGGCCTTCCATGAGAGTGCAGCGCAGTGAGCCTCACGGAAATGACGTTTTGGGATCCATACATGGATCTTGACCCCCAGCCGCTGACTACAGCATGGTTTTGTCCTCTTGAAATTCCAGGAAACAAAAAAAAAAAAAAAAAGGATTTGAAGAAAAAGCAGACCAAGGGGATGACTTTCTTTTTCCTCTGCAAGGCCACTGCTGCTTTGTGGGAGATGCTTCACATAGGATTTTGGCTCAGATTTTTAACTCTTTTTGTCTGTTTTGATGAACACGGACACAGAAGGCTGCTTGTCTCCCCTTTCCATGGGGCTTCTTAGGGGAAGAGATAGTAGACCTGGGGTTGCCTTGAGCAGATGGTGTGGGAGCCTCTCCTCAGGCCGGGTCCCACACCTACCTTGCCTTAGCTGAGGTTTAAAACCCCCAGGGAGACTTTCATCCATAGCAAACACAAGGTTTGACAAGTTCTTCAGCTTTCCACAGTTCTTCCTGGTCAGAGCTGACTTTTCAGCTTAAGTGACACTGCTAACAGCTCTAAAAACTGAAGTATCTGAGACTCTTTGAAAGCTGCCTCCCAGAACGAAGCAAAATCTGAAAGCAAATCAGAGGCATTTAAAGAACACCTTAATATATTCTTACCTGCAGTGATTAGATAAACTCTATAAAACATTTCTGAACTACGTGGTAGGCAACTGCTGTGCCACTGGGAAAATAGCCGTTTCCATTTCACATGCTTTAATTTGTGATGTATTAAAATGAAGACATTCTTATTGGTTAAAGTGCAATTTAAGAAAAAATTCCTTTGATAAACATGTTCAATGGGATCTCTGATTTATTTTCCCAGTGAAGGGAAGTTCCTTTTGTCTCCTGGCAACTCTGTGGCTGTGATAGAGCTTTAGGCAGCCGTGTGTTCTCTGGTTGTGCTAAAGGACAAGCCCGCGGGCAAGTGGCCAGAGATCTTCCAAGGAAAACATTTGTGCCGCTGCCCAGGGGATAAAGCCCCGATTCGGTGCTGGGCCTGTGCCTGCTGCCACCTGTCCCCTCCTCGGCCAACGGCAGCAAGAAGGCCAAAGTCAACGTCATAAAACTCGCCTCCTCCACTTATATAATGTCACGTGCTGCAGTCATAAAGCTTCAGAACTCAATAAAAACTAGGAGGGGTGGAAGAAGAAAATTTACTTCGTAAGAGATGGTTCAAATGTAAAAGTCATTTTGTTTCAGAAATAGCTTGCCTTTGGCTCTTCCAAGTCTTCTGAGAATGTCAAAATGCATTTGCCCTCCATGCAATTTAGAAAATAAGCTTAATTCTTTTTTTTTTCTTGTGTACTGTCTTCATTCCACCTAAATGAGTTGTATCCTTCCATCTTCCCCATATCTTGCACATGCAGGTTTTTTTTCCTCCTTTATCTCCCTTATGTCACTTTTTCACTATGTTTGTCTACTACTGGAAGAAATATCAAAGGAAAAATTGTAGCAAGCAGCAATCTTCATTTGTAGCATTACTGTTCTGGCCCTGCTCTTCCTTTTCTCTCTTGTCATGGCATAGAATGGGTATATAGATATGTTGCTGAGCTGCCAAAATTCATTTTCCACATCTAAGCCTCTTTATGGCAAAGTGTGAAAGTGCTGCCTCATTTGGGTATTTCAAGCATCATTATTTTAAGCATTTTGCAACTGGGTTTTTGCTTTCCCCTGGAAATTCAGCAGCGTTGGCCCCCCACTCCATATAGCAGCAGGAGCTGAGCAGCTCCCGGCGCAGGAGGCGCGTGAGGCTCAGAGGGAAACGCGCTTCTTTTAGCGATGTGGGATTTGTGGGTGTTGAAAATCACGTTTTCAGCTTCCTGTTCGCGTCGCTTAGCTGGTGGCGGCCGAGCAGCGCGTGCAGTTTGCTTGGGGCGAAAAAAACGTGCCCGTGCTTCCAGAAGCGCTCTGCCTCTGCTCGGTTCCCCACGATCAGCACGTTGCTTTCACAGCCGCCCGAGCCCATCTGCTTTTTTGAAGTCTCTGGAGGTTTTGGGCTTCCCAGCGTTGCAGGGAAACCTTTTGCATTTTGAAGAGGGGAAGGGAAGAGCAAATAGTGGAAAGGGGAAGTGAGGGCGGAGGAGCCCATTTTTCTTGCTTATGATACCTGCAAAACGATAAGCTGTCTATTACAGGCCATGAACTCATGCAAGGTCTATTTGATCCATTAAACTAAACTGCTAAAGATGCTTTTAGTGTTGGAGAAGAAAGTTCAGTGCCTTGCAAGGTGCCCTTCACTGGTGTACTTAATTATTGCAGTGAATTTGGTAAACAGAAGAAAAATATATTTTCTTGTTATCGTTTGTGTGGGTCACGCTGTAGTATAAACACCCCTGTCCTTTCAGCCCTGCCTTTTTCCAAGGGATATTACTGTGGTGTTGCAGGAGGGAACGTCATAATCGCTTGCCCTCCTTTAAAGAAAAAAAAAAAAAAAAGTGAAATTGGGTGAAAGAACCGAGTTGCGCAAGAGCTGCTGCGGATTAACGAAGCATCATCCTCCGTCTGTGCAGAAGGGTAAAATGATTCCTCTGGAAATGCAAAGCAACCACCTTGCTCTCCGGAAAGCTGCAGATTTCTAGTAGCCCTTTAGGAACTCGTGCAGAGCTCATTGTTTTTTTTGGGGTGTGTGTGTTTTAAAATTGCTGGAGTTTGTGCTGAAGAGTTTGCTGGCAGGGAGGAGGAGCCGTGGAAGGCCTGCGAGAAACCCATGGTGGCTTGTTTTGCCAGGCTGTGCAGTGAAGTTTATTGGCAGGATATCTGCCATCCCCAGCAGCAGAAGGAGGGTGGGAGGACTTCTGCTCAGCACTTAAATTCTCCCTGTCAGGTTCTTTCACAAGAGATGCCCTTTCCCTGTGTATTTACTGCAGGGAGGAGCTGATACTTTCATTTATTCACTTCCCTGCCTTCTACCCCTCCCGGCACCTCCCCTGTCTGCTCTCCAGTCTCTGCTCATCTTGGCTAACCTGTCATCTTGTGATAAGGGACAGGGAGCCCATGGTAGGGCATATATTAACCTTGGGTATAGTGTGAATGGCACTCGCATAGTGGCCTTCACATTCCTAGCAGATAAAGCAGATAAAGCATGTATTGCCTTGGGCTTTCCCAGTTCTTTTTACACCCCATTTGTCTTAGAGGGCAGCACGTGTTGGTGCAGCCTTTCCATGCAGATGTTGTCAAAGACTGCAGAAGATGCTCTTAGCCCAGGCCGGGGTTTGGAAACCCCGTGTTTTGGGCTGGCAGGGGGCAGTTTGGCAGGATCGGCCGCGGGAACCAGCGCGAGGCTCTAATGAACTCTTGGAGTGGACGAGGAGGAGGTTAAGACGTGTCACCAAACCCAGGACCACAGCAGGTCTTTCCCAGGGGGTTCTCTTAATGTCATCCTTGGGTTTGGGAAAGGAACACAGAAGAATTTCTTATTTTTCAGCCTAGCTTTGGGTCTTCTCTTTGTTCCTGTTTCTTTCAAGGCTGAGGGAGGGATGATGTGCAAGAAACTCCCATTACGCTGGGTTGTCCTCCTGCTTCATTTCTGGGCATCATCAGTTTTAAGCATGGCCTTTTTCCAAGTAGATTGCTTTCCCCAAGGGGAAAGTGTGACAGGAAGTCCTGTCTACTGAATACCTCCCCTTAAATTAAGATTGTGCATTTAAATCTGGTCATATAAGCCTAAGTCCTACTGTGCCTGATGGGTTCTTGCAGGAGGGCTGTGTTGATCCAAGGACAGTCACTGGAAAGATGGGTATGATTCAAAGCAGCTGCAAGGGGCACTGTCAGCAGAAAACCCCACGAATCCTGCAGCCTCCAGGGGATCCCTGCTCTGCTTTGAAGCGGTAACAAACACTTCTAGTCTCTTTTCCCATGGATGTCTTCATTGCATTTTTGTTATTCCCAGGTTGAGAAAATCCTGTGGCCACAGCCCTTTCCGTTGCCTGCAACACTGACCCCACGGAGATGCCACCAGCTCTCCCAGCGACTGGGAGGTGCAATGGAGCACAACAGATGTCGGGGCTGTGGAGACGATGTGGGGCTTTCTGATGGGCTCTTGGAGCCCCTCTGCAAAACACGGCTGTTAGTTGTGGCCCTATGGCCTTTACTTGCAGGGAAGCAAGCTGAGAGCAACATAGCGAGCCCAAAGACATCCCTCAAAACCAGCTCCTGTGTGTGCTCATCCTCAGGGAGGGGATGCAGGAAATGTTTAACTTTTCTGCCTACCAGGGATGAATTTGGAGTATGGGACAGCAAAGCCAGACGAAACCAGAGGTTTACAGATATGAATCAGAGCTGGCTCAGCCTTGACCATCGCTTCTTGCTGCGCTCTCCAGGATGGAGTTTCATTGCTTTACTGCTGGATGGAAGGCAATTTAGTAATGCTTAATGGTGTTGACTGAGGCTGGATAGATTGCACTGAGAATCTGCAATGTATCCAGGCTTAAAGCGAGGTATTCGGAGTTGGAGCAGATGTTGGAATAGATGTCATTAATGTGGTGAGCTACAGTACAGCCGTGAACTGGAACCGCCAACTCTCTGAAAATAGATCAAGTTCAGTAAAAAAATGTGATAAGAAACAGCTTTCAGGTGCTCAGATGGATATCGTGTAGCACAGTCCCTGATCCTGGGTGAGGGGCTCGGCAGCATCGTTTGCTGCGGCGGCGTAATTTTGGGGAGAGCAGTAATTTATACAAAAGCACAGGACTGGAAGCTTTAAGCATTGGGTCTTGCAACAGGAACCCTCCGTGGTGCTCGAGAACGGAAAGGGGCTGCTCGCAGAAACGCAGGGGCCTCGCTGGAAAGGGACCTTCCTGCAGAAACGGGTCTGTTCCAGGAAAATTTGTGTGGACCTGGGGAGACATTATCAAAATAGCCTGTTGTTGGGGCTGTTGCTCGGATGTGAGATCCGAGTGCAAGTGTCTGCTTCAATCCGGACCCCGTTCCCGCATGCGGCTGCTCAACTGCTGGGTTGGTTGGTTGTCGAGCGGGTGCTGCTGCTTGGGCTTTTATATAATTTTGGAAACATTCCATTTTCAGAGATCACTTCAAAACATGTTTCAAAATCTTTTTGTGCTTCTTGGGACAGAATTTTTGTTTTCTGGCCAGAAATGTTCAGAAATACAAGTCCTTTGCCTTGTTTAAATAACAGTTAATGAAAAACCTTTAAACGGCTTGGCAGCCATACAGTCTGTGTCTCAGATACAATAGTCAGCTTGTGTTTGGTCTAGAGTGAATGGACATCTGGGGCAATTTATAGGTGGCTGTCAGACAGAAGGCCATTTCTGGACATTTTGGCCTTTTTTTTTTCCCCCCTCCCATAACATTTCCCCTAAGTTAAACAGAGTACTTGCTTTATTTTGTGCCCAATATTCACTGTTCTTCCTCACCTTTCCTTTTCCCAGAGTTTTCTCCAGCAAGCAAAAGGAGGGGGGTGTAAACAGGCTCAAGACATTGCTAAGCCACATATAATGTGAAGAGGAAATGAGCATTTTGTTGAATAAATGATAGTAGATAACTTCAGAGCTAAGGGTAGTAGATAACTCCACATTTGCAAACATCTAGAGAGCATCTGCTGCCCCCAGCATGGTGGTTGCTGAGAAAACTGGTCAAGTTAGAGATGCTGAAATGTTTTGATGATGAGCCAAAAGCGGGTGCTCCTTAAATGTTATCTTTCTTTCAGCTGCCAGAGATCTCCTCATTGAGGAAAACACAGAAATAGTTTGAAAACGAGGTTGGTTTAGTCATGATCTGTATTTGAACTGCAATGTAAATGCCTCTCTATTCATGACTAAGGTTGATGTGGGGAAACCGTTTGAATAAACGGGAATGTTTTTATCCTCTTGTCCCGCACTGGTGACTCATGTCAGAGCTCAGATGGAGGATCCAGTGTTTCTCAGCTGGCCAGCGTGAGCTCCGTGGCATTAAGGGGGCAGCTCAGATGCAGCTGATGGGTTTGTGCCCCCCTGCTCTGCTTCCAAAGGTCTCGGCCAAGGCCAGGTGACAGAATTGTCACGGTTTGGCCAAACCCGATCGCAACGTGCCAGGTCTCAGAGCTTCGTCATAGCTCGGCGCACTATTGGGGCTCACCCACGCTAACCCAGTGGTGCTTGTCCTTTCAGACAGGTTGAGATCGAAGGACTGTAAGTGGATTGTGGCTCTTCAGCAGTCATAAAATCATCTATTTCTTTCAGCATCAGGTCTTTTCTGCATTGGTAAAAATGTGGCTAAAAGTGTTTCTGGAGAATTTCATGTTTAGAGGAGTAGTCATTAATTTATACAGGGTGAGGAGAAGAGGTTTGGCGTAACTGAAACACTTCAACTAAGAGCTCACATTCAAAAGTAATTAGATACAAGCAACAGATTCTCGTACATGATAAGGAATATGTGGTTTAGCTATGCCTCAGTTTTATCATGCTTGTTAATAATTCGACAAGATAATTTTACATTTCCTGCAAGTAAGTACTTATCTGCCACATTTGAGGTGACACATCAGATGGTGACATGTAAGTTGTGAATTTGCAGCAAGTTTGCTAAAAGAAGGCCCCTCTAATGAAATTTCTATTCCGGTCTGAACTTGTGTAACTGTATGTTTGCAGATGGTGCAGTCAAATCCTTAGGTAGAAGTCGCACGTGGGAGTCCTGGTGTCCAGGGCTGCAGATGGAAAACTTGGAATGTTTGCAAGAAAACCCGTGTTCCTCCGTGCATGCAAAATGCATTCCTTGTACCTTTGTTTACAGCTGGGGAGTAATTACAGTTGGAGGCATGGAGGAAGGTCAAAATCCTAATCATAAATGCAAGGGTTTTTTCTTCAGGTCAACAGATGGTTGATATAAATGAATTGTTTTCTGCAAAGTTTGACAGGGTGGCTGGAGGAGTTCTCAAGTCAAGGATGCTGCAGCAAGAGCTTCATTTAACAGTTGTGCTCCCGGCTGGGAATGCCTGAGAAATGCTGGAGTCTCAGCAGCTGCAGCTCAGCCCTAGCAAAGACTCGGAAGCCGGATGAGTTCAGTGGTCACAATATGTAGGGCCAGTTCTGAGATGTGGGAGGGCAGAAGTGTGTTTTGGGTTTTCTCCCAGTATTTTTAAACTATTCTCTGACCTTTTACTTTTCCAGGTTAACCATAAGTGCTCAATGTAGGCATTTGCAGGAAGCCCTTGCTAAGGCCAAGTGATATTTGCTACTCCAGCAGAATCTGGATGTAACTTCTTCCAGTTGGCAGAGCTGCTGCCTCTCTATTAATAAACATGTGTCTCATCTCTTTTCCAGGATTCTAATATTTCGATATACACTGATAATCCAGACCTGACACCATGTTTCCAGAATACCGTCCTAGCGTGGATCCCCAGCATTTATTTATGGACTGCCTTACCCTTTTATGTTCTCTACCTAAAGCGCTGTAAAAGAGGATACATCATACTTTCCATGCTGAGCAAGTTCAAGACGGTAAGATTTTTCTGCAATTCTGTATATCTTGAGTTCAGGGATGTTAATTCAGTAGCAAAGCAAGTGCTATGCTAGGGTTTAAGTAAAATTCCCTTGCACTTTGGGGAGAACTGAAGAACTTGCTTATAGAGAAGAACAAACATACGCACAGATTTCGGAGGTCTTGAAGAAGAGCTCATGTCTCGGGAGATCCATTGTGACTTCCACCAGAACTCTTGTTGATGGGCATCTTGAACTGCTGTTTTCCTATGGTAACAGGTAGCTTTGGAAAGTGTAACTCGAAGGGTAGGGCAGTATGATTTCCCTACAAGTTTATAAAACAGTCCTCTCCCTCTTAGTCTTTAATTTTAGAAACAAGAACTGCCATTAGGAATTTGAAGGCTAATAGTTAAATCAAGTAATATTAGACAAATCTCATTCAACACAAAATATGACAACGAGCTAGTTAAGTAGCTTTTAATTAGACTCTTTGCACACCGTTCAGAAACTGCCTGAATAAGCAGGCCAATAAGCTCCATTTATCATTTTTCCTCTCCTTCTTGTGTTAAATGTAGGTGCTGCCAGCTGTCACTTTCCCTCCTCTTCCCTGTCCCAATGCACACACCTAGAGTTTGCACTGTGATTTGATACACAAAAGGTAGAAAGGAAAGTAAGAAACAGCTGGTGGGGAGAGATTAAGACTTGTGGAAAGCCAGTGCAATATCAATGATGTTGCTGTTTTTGAGTGATATTGACACTATTTTGCAATGTTTGAGATTGGCAATGTGCAAAGGCCATATAACTGCTCCTCTGTCCCTCGAAGAGCAGCTTACCATAGGACTGGCTTGGAAATAATCAGACTTAGGTTTTAATCCTAACAGTTTTATGGTTCTTTTTGCCCATCTCCTTGCTCCAAAGATACTGAGGGGTCATACTTCTCATTTTATTTCTTCTGCAGCCACAAGGAATTTAAAAACTGCTGGAATTCTCATGTATTTGAAATGACTTGTGATGCAGAGAAATTCAGATGATGTCAGGAAACTTGCGGTGAATTTTTCTTGATCTGTGAGCACAGCTTTCTGGGTCAAGAGAGGAGTTTATTGCTTTGCAGGAGGAAACACAAGCCTTTGTCCAGCCAATACCATGCTGCTTCACCCTTTTGAGCTTTAGACCACTTAAGTCTGCAAACCATGGACCTTAAGCTAGCTCTAGTGTGACTTTCATCTCTTTGCAGAAGAGACCTCTTTGCACAGGGAAGTGTTTTTATTTCCAAAGCGTTCTGCTCACCTGATAGTTATGAGGTTTCTTGCCCATCTTACCCCTAAGAGATGTCCAGCTCTGGTTTATAAAAGGAGACATCTGAAGAGGGAAAACAAGTCACTTGCTATAGGCCGTGAGAGAGCTGGGGTTCTCGTGCAGCAACATTCCAGCCTTCTGATTCAGGGCACGCCAGTCTTTAATCTCAGTGCCATCCATGTTTAAAATTAAAACTGAACAGTATGGAAAAAATAATGCTAAATAGATAGGTCTTTCTCCTGTTTGCATTTGCAGCTCTCTTGCAAAGTACTGGAGAGCAGGGGGGTAATTCCACAGCTGATCACCATAACAGGGTTGTTCTGTTTACACAGTTCAGCTTTGTCCTGCTGGAAACCTGTGAATTACAACTGTTTCGCAGCTGCGGTTGCCCTGGAGATGAGTTCACCAGATGCTTTTTCTGTTTGTCTCTGTTTTCAGGTGCTGGGTGTCCTGCTGTGGGGTGTGAGCTGGGCAGATCTCTTCTACTCCTTCCATGAGGTCCTGCAAAACAGAACTGTGCCGCCGGTCTACTTCGTAACCCCCCTGATTGTCGGCATCACAGTGGTCAGTAGCAGTGTCTGTTTATTGTGACTAATAGGAATAGCTCTTATTTAGAGGCATAAAGGGGGAAAGCCAGTTCTTGAGCCTTCATTGCCACATCCTGTACTTTTTTTTTTTTTTTTTAACTGATTGGTTAGTACGTGGAGAACTGAAACAAATTTTGCTTACTGAAGAGGCCACAATGACAAACGTCTCTCTCATGTAGCTTTAGCTATGTGTCTTTTAAATCTAGCTAATAGAGGGGTGGTTCTGCTTCCCAACTTCCTACCAGCTGTTTCTTCAGGCTTGTGACCCAGGTGTGGAGAGCATTTGGGCTTGACTTTCCCTAAACTGGGAGATATTGTAGAGCACAAAGCCTGGGCTTTGTTTGGTGCTGCTTTGGACTTTGTCAGACAGCATCACTTATCTAGGGGTTGTTCCTCTGTAAATCAGAAACAAAATTTGTTTGGTCCAAGGTGCCAAACAGGCTCAGGGCTGTTGTGTGAAAAATGAAATGTTCAAACTTGCCCACTGAGCTTTTAATTCCCTATGTAAAAGATACATAGGTAGATAGATCTCTCGATATACATTTAATGCTGTTTTGTAGATGAAAAGTGGTTGTCGAGCTGAACGGGAGAAGCATGTTCTGTTTCTGTTTAAAATGCTTGTAGCTAATATGTCCTGTGTACAAAGTTTAGCTTACAAACTGATTTTCCAGAGCAGAGGCTCTGAAAACAGTAAAAATAACTTACTTGGTAAAGCTGTTCCCTGCTTCCCTTAGATAGAGGAAGTTTTGCTGTTGATTTTTGTGAAGGGATGAAGGAGCCTTATTTCAAAGTGCCCCTGTTATTGGTGAGGGCTGTCAACAGAAAGCACAAATAAGGGGGATTGTGTTCACCTGTTCCTGTGTTTTCTCTCTGCAGCTCTTAGCAACGTTACTTATTCAGTACGAAAGGCTGAAAGGAGTGCAGTCCTCTGGAGTCCTCATTATCTTCTGGTTTGTGTCTCTGCTTTGCGCCGTGGGGCCTTTGCGGTCCAAGATCATGACTACAGCACAGGTAACCTCCCATGCTAGTTAGCACTTGGAGAACAGGAGATGTTGCATTAACTCAGCTTTGAAGGGAATGAATCACCTAGTTTGGAGTCAGGTCTGAACACGGCTTTTGCCACATAGAAGACAAAGTGTGGCCTCGTTGCCTTGAGTCACCCTTGTTTAACTTGAAAGTTGCTGGGATTTCTCTTGCAATGTATAAAAACAGATTTTGCCTAGCCTGAGGCTATATTGAAACCCTGATGGATATCTGGAGGCTTGTAGCAACACTATATATTAGAATGGCCTAATGTCCCTTCCTAGCACAGGCAGCTTGGCCGTGTTACACAGCTCCATATACTCTCCTTATTCCGGGCCCAAGGTGGTGAGGATAGTGTTTTGATTCTTGCTGGGGCTGTAAATAGCCAAGAAAGGTGGAAAGAAACCTGGTTGTTATGATTCCTATTTGAGAACATAGCACCATCTCCCACAGTAAGAAAGTTGTTAAGTTTTCCACTGAAGGAAATTTTGCTGTTACAAAGTAGGGCAAAACAGGTTGCTTCACTGATTAGTTCATCAAAGGCTGGGAGTGAAAAATAGTATTTGAAAACCATTAAGGTGATAGCTTTGCATCATCAAAATCAGTGTTGATTCTGTTTGGGGATTTCTTTTTATATTTTTTTTATTACTGTTAGCAGCATTATGCTTTTACTACGACTCTTGCTATGCCGGGAGGTTATAAAGGTTCCAGCAGAGCCTGAATTAAGCCCTAAATAGCAGTCAGTGCAGTGCTCCTTCAGATAATAGCTGCAGTCATAATGAGATTGTCTTCTACATTTGCTTGATATCAATTTAAAGTACACTACCACTGAAATATTAAGCTATTAAAGATTGAATCCTGAAGTAACTTAAAATTATGGGCACAGTCTTAGAATGGGTGTGGGCAATGTTGCTTTTGCTCTTGCAACTTCCAGGCACTAAATACTCTGTTTCTCCTACTCTTAAGGATTAAATAATTAATGTCAGCAATGAGAGCATTCACAAATGCATTGGGGTATAGAATAACCGTTTAAGGGACATTCTCTTCACAGCAAGAAGCTTTAAGTCAACCACAGACTTAGTGGAGCAGGAAAGGAAATCTCTGTAGAGCAGGTTGTGCTGTATTTATGCAGTGCAATGTTTTCTTGCAGCTTCTTCTCCAAGCATTTCACGCTGACTGCTGTCAGTGACAAAAATACTAAACCAAATGGATGTTCTCTGATCTGGGCTGACAATTCCTATGCTAAAGACGTGTTCTTGTGAGAGCCCCTGGAGGTGGTTTGAAAGGATGTCATGTAGCCCTGGTTCCAGAGGGTGTCTGTGTGCGGCTAAGATGCATAAGCACTTTGATGTCGACAGAATTTCATCAAAAGCTTGGAGAGGAGTGTGTTCTTAGGCACTCTCCTGAGTAGTGCCTACATTGCTAAGATAGTTCCTGCTGGCAGCTGCTATGCAGTATTTAACTGTAGAGGAAGAAAGGAATTGCCAAGAAGAAGCTGAAAACATGAGAATGTAGAGGAAGGGGGGAAAAAAGTGAATGATAAAAGCAGCCATTTACTCTGTGTGTCTGTGTGTGTGTTCAATTTTTTTATTTTTATTTTTTTCTTCTCTCTACCCCTAGGGCCAGGTAAATGACAGGTTCAGGTTTACCACATTTTACATCTACTTTGCCTTGGTAATCATTGAGCTGATCCTTTCTTGTTTCAAAGAAAAGCCTCCATTTTTTTCTCCTGTTAATACAGATCCTGTAAGTATTTTTCCTATACTTTATTTGCATTTTACAGACTTATATGTCAGCTCCACTGAGAACACTCAGCAGTGAAACTGGCTCTGGACTGTCACTAGTTTTGGACTGTCACTGAGATTGCAGCTGTGACAGTGACTCCATTAAGAAACACTGGGGTATGGGGATTAGTGTTTGGATTTGGAGTCTTTTTGCATTATATGTGCTGTCAGTAATGACTGAAAGCTGTGTATTTAAAAACAACTGTCCTCTTTGCTGCTTCACAGTAATTTGGTTTTTGGAGGAGGTGACCTTCTTCTTGCTTAACATTCACTTAGAGTTCCCCAAAATCTGTCAGAATTCACTCAATACACCATTCTGTATGTATTGATTTCTTCTCCAGTTCAGAATATGATCTTTATAATTGAGTTTATGTTTGAACCGAGCTGAGAGAGCAGTCAAGTTCATTTCTTAAATGAACATTTCAAAAACTTTAGAATGATATCTCACTTTATGTAAGTATGAGTTGAAGGCAATAGGTACAGCAATTCTTAAAGAATGAAGAGAGTTCTGTGTGAGATAGGAAATGAAAGAATGTAATTTTCTGTGCTGCTAGGACATAGGTGCATATGTTACTCTCAATAATATACCAATACTGATCAAAGTAGACTGTGTTGTTATTAAAATAAGTGTCTTCTTCTAAATAATAGATTTTTTTCTTTCTTTACCATAGAATGCATGTCCAGGGTTAACTTCAGGCTTTCTCTCAAGATTGACCTTCTGGTGGTTTACAAGGTGAGCTTCTCTTTTCAAGCTTTAGGGTAGCTGCAAGTCCTAGACTCTACCTGGGATGTGTGTTCTGCAGGATCACCAAGACATGGAGTCTTTTACCCCCAAGTGGTCAATGCTGGGTGTTCTCTTGCCCATGGGGGTGTCAGCACTTTCAGCAGTTGTATTTTTGCTGTTGTACTGAGCCCCTTTCCAAGCGCTCAAACCATCCAAACTACCTCTTGGAAAAGTAGTGGCCACATTTTTAGCAGGGCTGCGCGGTCTGGTCTTGCCTACCGTGAGCTGGAAAATAACTTAAAACGTGATGCAAGAGTGCATTGCACAACACGATTATTAGTGGCAACCTCTCACCCACCTGAGGATGCAGTTTGCTTCCTGCTGAGGTTTTTGGGTGATTGCTTTTCATAAGGAGCTTTGCTTTGTGAGAGGGAAAGTGAACTGAGTCATTTAGGTGAGCGGTTACCACCCGCTGACGCTCCAGTTGTATGGTTTGTGTGTTAAAGGTGCAAGCTTGGGATTGGGGTTTCCTTCACTCTGTGCTGAAGACGGTTGTGAAAGCTTGTGTTAAGACACATTTTTTTCTATAATTGTTGAAGGTTTTGAGATCTTTATTCTGCTATCCATGTAACTTTATTACCTTAATAATAACCCCATAAAGCAATCTGCAGTGAGAGTGAGATCTCTTTAAACTCCAGTGGCTTTGGATGTTCAGTTTCCATGTAGAGATTAATTTCAGCTAGGTGTTTGAGTCACTTGGCAAAATTTCGTTTCTAGTTGAGTAATAGTTTTCATTTCAAATACAGTTTTCATTTACTTGGAGAGAGAAATCTGATTTTCCTTTAACTTCTATGAACTTCATGGTTGTATTTTGTTCATCCCTGGCAGCTGGTTCAGATCAGCTTAGTTATTTTCACTCCTAAACATCTCACTGTTTTCATATAACAGCACAGCTTCATTCAAATGCTTCTGAAATTTGCTTTTATTGTTTTTTGTTTTTTGTTTTTTTTTTTCTGAAATGATGTTTTCAATAAAGGGCATCTGATCTAAACTACATGGCATCCTTTTTTTTAATTCCAAAATTGAAAGTAAGGAATAAAGAGAAATGGAGATGTAATTATTGTTCTTTCTGTAGAGATGTATCTCCTTACTTCTGTTATCTAACTAGTCCCAGAGTTGCTATTAGTGCCTTATGTGCCATTAGCCAACCTGAGTTGTGCTGTTTTTTCCATATGCAGCATGGCAATTCTTGGTTACAAGAGGCCCCTTGAAGATAAAGATTTATGGTCGCTGAATGAAGATGATACTTCCAGAAAAATTGTGCGGCATCTGAGTAAGGAGTGGGACAGAGAGAAAGCGAAGCTGAAGCAGTAAGTGTGTGAACAAGGCAGCAAGCGGCGTGCGATCTCCGAGACGTTCCGACACTCCTGAGCCATTCTTTCCTGAAAATGAGCTGTCTGAAAAGAGCACCTGCCTCTTTAACCCATCTGTTTTTCATAATATTAACAGTCAGGTTTGCTTACTTTAATACGTCTAGATGGAGACAAGCAGGAGCCTCCTGGTGTTGTGCAGCACTAGGTGCTTTTTTAACTCGGTGCCCAAGGCTCGTGTGCATGGGCTGCCTTGCCACGTGGAGAGGGGCTGAAGATGTGGGCACGGAAAGGAGTGAGTTGTTTGGCTTGGGTGGAAAAGAACAGCTTTCATCGCTGAGCTGGTAAATGTCCAGCTCTGTAACTGCATCCCTCCTGGGCATGTTCAAACAGAACTTTTAAGCACCATGAGAAAGGAGAAGGAATTCCTGATCATCCCCAGCATGTGGTTTTGGCCTGGCACTAATTTTAGCTGCAAGTTTCTTGGTGTTGAGCAACTCTTTGCTTCCTCATGATAAGGATATGAAACTACTACCAGCATGAGGAGAGAGGGGGGGAGGAAAAAAAAAAAAAAACCTTGAGATTTTCCTCCTGCTGCCTGGGAAGTTAGCAGCAAAATTCCCATAGTCTCCGCTGGATCTGGGATCGGGATCAGAATTTGCATATAGTTAGCGTGACGGAGAGGATTCCCTTTTGATTGCATGTTCTGTCCTAATCTAATCTTAAGAAGTATCTGTTGTGCAACTGCATATCCTCCTACCACGGGGAGTGTCCAAACTGTTTCCGAACAAATAGGTGCCCTGATGGCGCCTTTCAAGTGAGAAACAGCAAGGAGGAGGAGACTTGTGCTTCCTTTTCCTTGCATTGTGCAGCAATTTCGTCTCCACGTGAGGCTTTCCTCCCTTCTCGTCTGCGCGCACCCTTGCCAAATTGGAAAGACCTTATCATTTGATACTGCTAGGAGAGAGCTGTAATGTTTTGGCAAGGATCAACGCAATGTGGATCGAGTTCCACTTTGCAGCTAGAAGTTGAACATTTTCCAGCACTAACACCAGCAGTTTGTCCACTAACTGCGTATGGGCATGTGTGTTGTGGTTTTGCTTTAGCACCTCTTTTTTTTCCTCTTGTGTTTTCGTAATGTCTCTATTTTTGTGGGGTGGAATAACAGCCATTGTCTGGGTTCTGGTCTTTTAGTGCACAGGCATAAATCTTGCTCCCTATGGTATTTATATAATCCGAGCCCAGCCATTGTACAAAAGTGTTTGGGGTCCAGGAAAACTCTTTGCTAGGAAACCAGAAACCACACCTGGGGTTTTGTCCTGGCCTTCATTGCCTTTTGGAAATCTTTCCTGTAGCCTGGGGCCCACTGGCAATGAATTTAACCATGAATTCTGTCTTTCATTAAACGCAGGTAAAGCTCTGTAGTGACTGACTGATGATATTAACGATTTGGCAGGGGGGAGCAAAAACAAAGCAAATAGCTGGGTTTTTACCTAACTCTAAAAGAAGTTAATGCTGGGTGGTTCTGCTTATTCTGCTGTTATTAGAAGGTGCTTTCAATTATTTTGTGTCAGGTAACAGCACTGGCAGTTGCTTGGGAGCCACTATAAATGCTTTTTTTTCCCCTTCTCTCTCTCTCAACCTCTGATATGCTCTGAGCAAACATTAATGACACTGTCTTAAAAATACTCTGTCAAGCTGTATATGTGTTGAAGGGGACACAGAAAATGTCCCCAGCGTACATAGCGGTACCCGATTTTAACAATCACTTAATTTGCAATCCTGGCCTTGTTAAAGCTTCAGACCTATTTCTTTATAATGAATAACACATTCTCATTCCTAAACCTGCAGAATTTTTGCGTTTTGCCTCATAGCTCTCTCTTGAAGCATCCTGGTGAATTACTGTTCAATATTTGCTAAAAATTCATTAGCTACAAAGCAATTACAGGAGGAGCAGTGTGGATTTAAGGCAGAGCATTGAAAATAATAATAAAGAGCATGCTAATCATATTTTCTCCTTTGCTTCTGGTCTCTCTGGCTGTACAGTGAAGTCCCTGCTCGCTCGCTTTACTGATTAAAAACTCAGCGCTGCTGCTATGAGAGCTAGAAGGGAGCTGGGTGAGAGCTGGCGTCTCATCCTCCCTATCCAAGTTTTAGACCTTTGCTAATGAAAATGAATTAAAGACGTGGCCTTGTCATCACCGGGGAGGAAGCTCTGTGTTTCCCCCCAGGATAATCATGTTCATAACCTGCCTTGCTATAAATAATGGAAACGGGCACTTGCTTTTGGCTTTGCAAGACAACCGGGTGTGACGAATCCCAAGCAGCACTGAAACCCAGAGCTCACCCAGCGACCTATAGTAAACACTAGGAATATGGTTTTTTTCCCATTGGGATTTTGCTGCAGGAGAGCTATTGCACTGCCGTATGCTCAGTAATGAACATTTTTAATAGCACAAAGACAGGGGCAAACTGTCTTTTTGCTTCGAATCCTTCCCTGAGTTAAGAGCACAGTAGTGAGAAAATGCAGCTTGGGCTCGTAACCTGGCCGGGTGTGATCTGGGGGGACAAGGACAACCTTGATTGGTCTCATCTACACTTTTTGTCTGGTTTAAGCTTCTTTTTCCGCCAGCCCCCAGTCTTCACTGAAAAGACATTGGGATTTTTCACGTGCCTTCCTGGAAAAGGATGTGAACAAGTTTGTACCTGTGGATGGTTTGCCCCAGCAATCGCTTCGAATGCCTGGAGGCTGTGGGAGTTATTGGCCTCCGCAGCCAGCCAGCTCCAATGTGTCTGCACAGTCTTTATGACAAATCATAAATCCAGCCCTGCTTGGTATTACTTATAGGAAGGCACTGGAAAAATAACTTGCCTTTGCTGTTCCTGGGGTCTCTTTTCCATCTGTCCTTTCTTATAAGGCTTATGCGTCCCAGACTCCAATTTCCTTCTGCCTACCCGCTCTGTACTTTGCCTTTCTGGCTGACGTTCAGGGGATTATTCTATAGGTCCCATAGCCCCAAAGAATCAATAGTACATCAGGTCTTGCTCATAGAAAAACTGCCAGGCTGCTCTTCTAGGGGAGTTCATGGAGGAAATAATTTCTCAGAGCGTCCGCTGTTTATTTAAAGGGAACAGGTTTTGGACACCTAAACCCAAGAGGTCCTTTTAGAAAAGTCACCAAGAGCCCTGGAGGACAGCGTGTACTTGCTGGGGCATTTTTCATCAGGCAGTCTCAAAGAGCTTTACAGAAGATGTCATTGCCATTGGTTTGTTTTGTTAGGTGAAGGAGCAGAAGCATAAAGTAAGGAGGGTTGCAGCCAGACAGGTTTTAGATGCTTAAATTCTGATTTGAGTAAAATTTAGGCACCTAAACCTAAGGTTGCTCCCCTGGCAGAACCTCAGTCGGCTGCTGCCCAGTTCTTGGAGGTGGTTCAGCTTTGGTGTTAATGGGTGTTTCTTTCAAGTCCCTGGGCTTGCAGAGCTCTAGCCTTTGAGGGTTGTGTCTATCTTGTATCTTAGCCCAGTCACGAGCCAGAAGGTAGATGTTCTAATGCCTTTCTACCCTGAGGGACTCAGGGTTCTGCTCTGAAAGCAGCTATTCTATCAGATAAGGCTGAAGTCGAGTACAGCTGCTTGCTGAACGGCTTTCAGAGTAAGTGAGAGTGTCTTCTGTGCTACGTAAGTAGCAAGGAGTAGAGGTTTTCTTCTGAGAAAACTGGAGATTTGCAAGTTCGGGCTGATCTTCTGCCAAAAGAAGTCAAGCCTTCATCTTCAGCTCCTTTGGGTCATGCGCGTATCCCCAAGCTGTTGGTTTTCTGGGCTATGGGGATGCACTCATCATTTTGAATGAAGGAAAAGGAAACAAGACTTATCGCGCAAGAGTGGCCTATCCCTGAGTCCGTCTAGATTTTACCCAAAGTCTTGCTGTTGGTCGGTAGGAGAGCAGAGAAGGGCTTGGCGTTTGGATGTTACTGCAATGGCGTAAGGCAGTGACTTTCCCACTGTCAGTTCTGTCTTAATTGCTTGGTTTGTCCTCCTAGGAAAGAAGGGGTGACCTATATGAAGAAATCTAACCATGTGCTGAACCATGTTGCTGATGGCCCAGAGGAAGCAGAAGTTCTGATTCGAGACAAGAAGCACAGCAGAAAGCCCTCCTTCCTCAAAGCAGTGTTGAGGACCTTTGGGCCGTACTTCTTAATTGGCTCCTTCTTCAAGCTGATACAAGACCTACTTTCTTTCGTCAACCCTCAGCTGTTAAGGTTGGTTTGCAGTGTGAGTAGTCTCTGTGTGCGATCAGTCTCTGTGTGATCCCTATGGAGGCTTGGCTTTGGCAAGGAGAATTTATTTATTTTTTAAATCTGTACCACATTTCCCTCACAGTGCTTCATGTGTAAGTCCTTCTGCCTTCCACTGAAATGCCATAAGCCAGGCATTCTTCATTGTGGAGTAGGCTCTAAATTAAGCAGGCTTCATTTAAATGAATGACACATAAATCGCCCATCAGCAACAGACAGCTTTGGATTACAAATTACCTATTGCTCCTCGTAGTAGTCCAAAACACGTTTTTTTCCCCTGTTGTGAAGGATGGTTTATGCAATCGGAGCAGAGTACTGCTTGCTAGATTTGGTTGTCTCTGTGCATCTGATGCCCACCTGTGTGGGTGATGGCAGCTGTAGCGTGACCCAGTGTAGAAATGAAGCGTGATGCTCGAGTACGTGGTGCTTTGGGTTTGCAGCTGTCATCTGGGATAGATTTGGGAGTCTTTAGCAAAGCCGTGCATAGCGATGAGAATGTGTGAGGCATGGCTGTAATAAACCTCCTTCCGAAAGGGAAGAGCGGTTGTAAATAAAAGCAAGATCTTGGCAAAAGTGGTACGTCCTCGGATTCTCCCTGTAGGAGAATAACTTTTGGTACCTTCTGTCTCCAGGAGGACCAGTTGCTCAGCCTGATCCATGCGGAGTCTGCATGATCCCCAGGCTTGTCTCTTCCAGAACCTTTAGTCCTGCTTCTCTGTGGGAAGACACCCCAGGCAGAAGCAGCACTGGGGCTGCTTGAGCAGAACTTGGATAGGGAGCTGGTTTCACCTGCTTTGCTGCACCTATTCTATGCCCATCATTCACCTCTTGCCCTGGGGGGCTGCCTGGCGGAGCCCAGCCAGCGAGCCATGCGTTTGAAGCCTGCTCTCGGTTGGAAACACCAAGTTTCTTGTCTCGTTTCATTTTCTACGAGCTCATTTGCAAATAGGCTTTTATTTGTCAGCAAAGCCTGATGTGTTGTATCTTTGCAAAGTCATTTGCCTAAAGTCATAACTCAGCTGGCATCCTGGAGAGCTGTTTGCTTTTTGTGGTTAGAGGGAGGATGTGGCCCGGTGCCACGGCGGAGGGAAGCTGCGTTATGTCCCATTAAACTTCCTGCATGTTTTTTTTATTATTTTTGTTTCCTTTTCCTCCCGTAATCTTCCAAAAAACAGTGCATTAATCAACTTCATTAAGAACAAAGATGCCCCAGCCTGGTGGGGATTTTTGATTGCGGCTTTGATGTTTACCTGTGCTGTGCTGCAGACTCTCTTACTTCACCAGCATTTCCAGTACTGCTTTGTTACTGGGCTGAGGCTGAGAACTGGGATCACTGGAATTATATACAGAAAGGTAAGAGGGGAAGCACTTCATGGGCCAAACACCAGTTTATAGCCAAGCAAGAGGTCTTAGTCCCTCCTGGATCATCAACCAGAGAGGAATTTTTAATAAGTTTTTTTAAAGTGCCTCTATTACACTTCACAGAATTTTCTAGAAATCAGGAACTTGTGGGGCTGCATTAGTTGGTCATATTCACAATAAAGGGATTTAGGTGAGTGCAGAGTATTTGTGCTAAAGGCTGACAAGAGGAAAAAGGGTTTTCTTCAGAAACAAATTCTGCACCCTGCTCAAGGTAGAGGTGCTCAGAAGGAAACTATTTCATAAAATTTTGTTTTGGGGCAATTAAGGATTACTGTAAGTGTGTTATAATCTACTCTTGTGGGTGAAGCTTGGTTTTGGAGTATCTTGTTTTCCTAGTACTTGGGAATTTCTTATGCATGTTTCTTCAAGATCAGGAATCTCTCTCTCATTTCTTAGTCCCTAGTCATCACAAACTCAGCAAAACGCTCGTCTACTGTTGGAGAAATTGTCAACTTGATGTCAGTGGATGCCCAGCGTTTCACGGACCTGATGATCTTCCTGGACATGTTGTGGTCTGCACCGCTCCAGATATTTCTTGCTTTATACTTCCTGTGGCAGGTACAGACGTTGATTACCTGAACTCTAGTAGCTGGATGGATTTTTTGCTTTTACTCACACTGAGGGTGTTTGGTTAGCTGTTGGTCAGAGAGAAGTCAATGGAAAATCCCTCTCAGCAACTAACCTGTTCCCTTTTTACATTTACTTAATAGTTATATTTGCATTACTTCCATCTCACTCTCCCCTTCCACTGGGAACCGCTAAACAGCTGAATCACGGAGCTCTTTGCCATCACTGATACTAGTGTAGTAATTCGAGCTTGATGCTGTTGTATTTTTCTGTCTACTTATTATATAGCAGTTCTGCAGGATCAAAATACTTCATCTGAGATGTTCAGCTTGTCTATGTAAAATACTCATTAGTGAACCAGTGAGTTTATGTTCCTATAGCCTAATGTTGGTTTTAATGCTCACCATGGGAGAATTGCAGCATTGAAGCAATAACTTGCCTTTTTGTTTGTTTTCTTCTCTTTTGCCTTTCCACTCAAGACTTTAGGGCCTTCCGTGTTGGCAGGAGTTGCTGTAATGGTGTTACTTATCCCGTTAAATGCTGCAATAGCAATGAAAACCAGGGCATTCCAGGTAAGAGGACATCGCTTCATCTGGGATCTCCGTTGGTGGTTGTGCAATGAAAAAGGAAGACACCCTGGTTCTCTTGGCCTCTGATAAGGCAATATGCACTGATGTATTTATGAGTGAGATTATACAAACGTCTTTAATATAGAGATATGCTCTCAAATATTCATTCTGTAATGCATTGAACACTTTGGGGGGAAAGGTGTGTTGTAGGGTTAGTAGCTCCTCATACTGCTGGAGCAGCTTCTGGGATTAGCGAGAACTTTCTTTTCTCCATATCCCTTCACCCAGTAGCTTCCAGGAGCGCATAGGAAAAGGGCAGGTATGCTGTTTCTTGAGCTGCAAATGCCTGTTTTCAGAGAAGTGAAAAACCACAACCTGGCACCTTATTTCTTATGTTAATAACCAATGGAATATGTTGACTTTCATTGCTAGCAGCCTGGCCTAAATATATATTATTATGTTAAGGTAAGGAAGTCCTTTTTTTTTTTTTTTTTTTTTTTTTTTCTCTCCTCTCCCTTCATTTCAGTCTTAGTCATCTCTAGTTAAGGAAAACTGGAAAAAAACAAACAAGCAATATAATAGTGCCCTCTGGCTTTGTGCTAGAAAAATCTAATAAGTGGCTTGTGCTGTGTAACAAGATATTGATGCAACCCATCAGTGACTCTTTGGAAGGTTTAAAAATTCAAGCCACTGATATAAAAAGGGTAAGAATTGGAAAGCAAGTATAAACAATGACACTTCAGCACAGCCCTTAGCAACAGGATGATGGTATTGCAAGCCTTAAAGAGTTGAGACATAAAGACTTCCCATTAAATTAATTGGGCACTAGCATGTTAATATTAACATTCCTTCTCTCCCATCCCCATTATAAGATGGACAGAGCTGCATAACCTGGGGTGCCTGTGTGCATGAATGCAATTTTTCATTTTCTCTATACCACTGAGCAGGGTGAGCAGGGATTTTCTTTTTTTTTTTTTCTTTTTTTTTTTTTCTTTTTCTCCTGTGAAGTAACTGAATGAAACACTGGCTTCTAGTGTATAGAAGAAAAATAAACTAAACTGCCGCAACTTTCAAGGGATGCCATAAGACAGGCAACTATACAAATCAGGAGGGGAAAACCCTGAAGAAGTCAAAGCAAGAAGTAGGGTAGTATTTTTTACGAAGTGCCTGAATCTTTCATAAAGCTGATTTTGAAAACGTGAGCCCCAGCAGTGAAGCTGAGTAAGAAAACTTTTCTAAACTGCTTTTCAACCATTTGTTTTGATTTCTGGTTTCTTTAGGGGTACAGACTTGCACAATAACTTATTGATAATAGGCTAGCTTTCCTTAATTGCCTTTTGCATCCACTTTAGAAATAGCCCGAGGACCATCACAGCTGTGAGACGACCTGTCTAACCCTCTATTCTCATCATCCTGTTGACACACTGTCTCCTGTTTTTATTGTGTTTACTGAAAATCTAGGTGGAACAAATGCGGTATAAAGACTCTCGCATTAAGTTAATGAATGAGATTCTGAGTGGCATAAAGGTACTGAAGCTGTATGCTTGGGAACCATCGTTTGCAGCCAGAGTGTTGGAGATCCGAAAGAATGAGCTCCGGGTTCTGAAAAAATCTGCCTACCTCAATTCGTTGTCCACCTTTACGTGGATCAGTGCACCGTTCCTGGTAAATCGAGTTTTTTATGTTTTTCCAAGCTCTACAAGTATATTCTTGAAGGATAAACGTGGAGTTTTTGAATAGACTTTCTACTTGCCAAGTGTGCATAGGAATAAAATGTAAATACTTAAAAACCATATAATCAAATACTTCGAAGTGTTGTGCCCTGTTCTCTAGAACCCTTTTGTTAACCAGTATCAAAGTATCTCTTGATAGAGTTGGGCATGGCTGCCCCTGGAGAATTTCCAACTGCTTCAAAGTATTTTCCCTAACAAATTGAGATTAGAATTGGAAACCTCAGAGATATTTGTCAGTAGCAATTGTCCTCAAAAAATTTGAATGGAGTCAGTCAAAAGAGTGTCTGTCCTCATTTCTACTGCTCTTATTATAGCACTTTGCTTTTGAGAGTAGAGGGGAGTTGTTAAATTGCTACACAACCTTAATTATATATATTATATAATTATATATAATGTTAAAGGCAAGATGACACACGGAGAATTCTGAAAAAGTTTTCCCTCATCTTGCTCTTTCCCTGTTTTCCGCTTTATTGAACTGTGATGCCTTTTGCAAAAAGAGTGTTTTGGTGTGGGTCAAAACTATCCGGCCAACTCTGCTTGAAATCCAAGGCCAAACCCTGCAAAAATGTTCAAAAACCCCCCTCAACATTCATTCGTCTTCTCTGTCCTTCGAGTTTAGCTTGAATGCACGTTCCCTGCTGGCTCCCCAGCAATGCCCTCCGTGGGACCATGGCATCTCCGTGGCGTCCAAGCAGACCATGAATCAGCGAATAACTTGGGCTTTACTCCCTTTCTCCCTGATCAATGAGTTTTGTTTGCTCAGTCTGTCTTTACAATGGGGAAATATAGTTGGGTGGAGTAGGAAATGTGGCCAAGCCCCAGCTAGGTAACTGCTCCTCACTTTTATTTGCCGGAGTTCTGTAGTTCAACCATTTTAATCTCTGAGTTCAAATAATGTAGCCATTATTAATCAGAAAATTACGCTATTTTGCCTGCTTCTTTTTGTATCAACTTATACCCTTTGTCATTCTAACAGCATATTGGAAAGGTCAGAAAGAGCAGTCAGTTTGCCCCGTTTTCCTTGATACTACTGCCCAGTTCTTGCTAGTCTAATGTAATGGTTATATTTAAAATAAAACTGCTTTTTGTCATGCATCTTGCAGTAAACTCACTTTCTGGCTTTCAGGTAGCATTGACTACATTTGCTGTATATGTCTCTGTGGATGAGAATAATATCCTGGATGCAGAGAAGGCTTTTGTCTCCCTCTCCTTGTTTAATATCTTAAAGTTTCCCCTCAACATGCTTCCACAAGTCATTAGCAGCCTTGCACAGGTAAGGAAGTGTTTAAGTTGCTTCAAACACCAAAGAACTCCAGATGTCTCTGGTTTCTAAAGCACAGCAATCCTCTGCCCCTGCTCGTTAGCTGTTTTTTTTCGCCTATACTTTCACTAATGCTGTGCTGTATGAGAAAGCCAGACATCATTTGAGAAAGTTGGTTTGTGTGACCTTTCACACCTGTGAGTTCTGCTTCACTTAGGCAAACTTACCTTGATTAATAAATTTCTCAGCTAACAGCTCGAATTTCAGCCTCAGACTCACTGCGGGGAAAGAATGAGTCACTGTTCAGGAAGCCCATGGGGTGAAAGCTTAAGCCATCCTGCCTGCTTTCCTTTTCAGTAGTAAGAGCATTAAGGCCCTATTAAAAGAGTGATAGAATAATGCTGCATTCTTCTTCTAGACAAGCGTTTCCCTAAAGAGAATTCAGCAGTTCCTGAATCATGATGAGCTTGATCCAAATTGTGTGGAAACAAAAGCAATTGCACCAGGTAAAGAGATTAGTATTTTTCTAAACTGTTCTGCTATGATTAATATCTTATATTACTTTGAACTGCTG
>VZSV01000047.1:3740056-3764899 GCA_013398735.1 Nothocercus julius
CTGGTTATACTTTAGAGCTTTGCATTATTTGGTCTGTGTTTGCATTTGCGATAGCCTGAATGCCGGCAGCACTGAACGCTGCAGTGCATCCACTGACCCTCACCAGGGTCAGGAAGACCTGCTCCTGCCTTTTGCACAGCACAAATGCTTAGGGGCACATTATAAAGAAGACTTTGATTTTAAAAAAAAAAAAAAAAAAAAAAAAAAAAAAAAAAAAAAAACATTATTTTGCTTTGGAAATGTGACATCACAGAACGGGTGGATAAACCAGGTGATCTTAAAATATTCTCTGCTTTGTGTGCGCAATGTGTCCTGCAACGTGGGGCTTTATGCACCGCTTCCCCAGGAGGGGCTGAGATGTTCTCTGAGCTGGCGGGTGTCTCTGAGCCCATCTGACCTCCTGCCCCTCACTGGCTCTCGCTGTGATTGCTACCGGTTATTCCCATGCCGGAGAGCCCCGGCTCGCGACCCGCGCCGTCACGAGACGGCGCTTCCCATGCGAGGAGGAGGGAATCGCGGCGGACGTGAAGCCCGCGGGCTCCTCTGAGCGCACACCGCTCTCCTGCTGCCCCCGGGTCTCTCTGCTCTGCGTGACTCTTCTCCTGCCCCCTCTCCTGTTGTGTTTTTGTCACGCAGGCTGTGCCATCACCGTCACAAACGGGACGTTCAGCTGGGGAAGGGAGCTCAAGCCATCTTTGAAAGAGTAAGTAATTTAAGAAATTGCAGCAGAACATCTACCCACTTGCTGCTGCTTCTAGGGGCTGGTTGCAAAATCTCTAGTGATACCCTCAGGTTGCTTTGGAGGAGCTTGTTGCTCTGCATCCCAAGCAGGCATCTCTTCTGTATGGAAAACATCTCGCCAACCCACGTGCCCCGTCGTACATAGGTGCTACAGCTTGGTGCTGTAAAGCCTCAGTTACACAGCCACAGGCATAAAATAAAAACAAATTTCTTAAGTAGATGAGCTGAAGCTGTGGACAAGTGGCTGATTTTAGCACATACACATGTGAGCATTAGACTGTCCTTCTAAATCCTCATGGCAGGCCCATTCCTGTGGCTGGGAATGGGCCATTTCCAGCATACAGAGGTTTGTTTTGTTCGTATATTAACAAAAAAATGGTCTGAAAGTTTCTAGATGGGATGTATTCACTCACCTCTTCATCGTGGTTGCTCTTGGGTTTATAATCAAACATGAAAATCAAGAACCTTGCCTCTAAAATGCTCACTAAAATGCTTTTTTGACTTGCTGACTGGGCTGATGTGAGACAGAAAAGGGTCTTTCAAGCTAATGATCTTACCGATTTAACACCTGCCAGAATAGATTAATGCTGGGAATGTTGCTCTGGGTTTCCATGTGCTCCTATGTGTGGTTACAGCTGACTCTGCAGGAGAAGGTGGGCAGGAGGAAACCAGTGACCAAGCTGTGCGTTACCATAGGGGCTGCTGTGGCTGAGGTCAGGCTGATTTGTCACTGTGTAGTTCAGCCCATCATGTCTTTAGTAAACTGATGTTTAATTAATTTCCAGCCTGTTTCCTCCACAGTATAAATCTGTTGATCCCCAGTGGTTCTTTGGTTGCCGTTGTTGGCCATGTTGGCTGTGGGAAGTCTTCCCTGGTGTCCGCTCTCCTGGGTGAAATGGAAAAGCTGGAAGGAGAAGTGGCAGTGAAGGTTGGTTCTGTTTATGGTGCCACCTAAGAGCAGTGTGGGGAGGTGCCTGTCCTGCCCGTGCTGCTGCGGCTCAGCGGGCTGCAAGAGCGGGGCTGTTTTCTGTGTCACCTGCGTGTTTATTTGGGCTTTGCCCATTGCCCACACCCATTTAATCATGTTTTACATGAAATGGCTTTCCTGATTATATCAGCTTTACACCAACAGTTGGCACATCCGTACGCGTAATGTGAATGTATATGGGACAGGAGTTACAGAAGTGCTGCAGTTTTAAGTCTTAGTTGTAAATATGAACTGCTGCTTACTGCAAGCCGGAGGTTTCCATTTTTTCCCGTCGCTGTTCCAGGGTGCTGTTGCTTACGTGCCTCAGCAAGCCTGGATCCGGAACGCCACGCTGAAAGACAACATTTTGTTTGGCCAAACTCCTAACGAACAGAAATACCAAAATGTCCTGGAGGCCTGTGCTTTAAAAACTGACCTGGAAGTGCTGCCGGGAGGAGATCAGACTGAGATAGGAGAGAAGGTAATTTATTTTTTTATTTATTTTCCCCATGTCAGATGTGTTTCATGATTTCTGTTCTGCCTGGCTAAAGTGTTCTAGTGTTGGGCCTTGATTTGGTTTGGTCCTTAAAACGGCATCCCCATCAGCACTGAAACGCATGGGGCAGGTTTGTGGAGGACTGGGTCATCAGCTTGGTCCTTTCTTTAAGCCTGTGTCTGTATGGTGATGCCTAAGATCCAGATCGGCTCTTAATACCTCTTTTAATGAGAATTTGTTACGTTAGCGATTGCCAACGAAGGCGTCTTTTTGGAGGCCAGTGATTTTGAGAAGCATTGGGTGGATTTGGATGCAAGAGGAGAGGTGGGGAAGATGTTGCAGGGGCGGCAACCCTGCTTTGAACATCTGCACTTTACATCCTCGTTGAGAGCCCTCCTGTTTTAATGTTTTGTGTTTTAAGGCTCCCTTCAGCAGCTTATTGAGCCACAGGCTTATTCCATCCCCACATTGCCGGGCGCACGTAGAAACGTGGCAGGGAACAAGCACGTTTAGAGGCGTCGCGTTCCCGACTCCCACTCCTGGGGGCTTGTTCTCACCAGGGACTCGTATTCCATTTCGCATCCCTGCATTTGAGCAGGCAGGAGCCCTGAGAGGGCCCGGGCTGGTGTTTGGGCTGAACTGTGCTCTGTTCCCTCCTCCTTCCCTCCAGGGCATCAACCTGTCAGGCGGGCAGCGGCAGCGGGTGAGCCTGGCTCGCGCCGTCTTCAGCAACGCCGACATTTACCTCTTAGACGATCCTCTCTCCGCTGTGGATTCCCACGTTGCAAAGCACATCTTCGACCGAGTTATTGGGCCAGATGGGGTGCTGAAAGGAAAAGTAAGTTGGCATTTGGATCCTCTTGCCGTACACGTACGCGCGTGCGAAGGCACCGATGGGAACAGGCGGCTATTTCAGTGCTGAGCTGGGTGCTGAATCATCGCCGAGTTTGCATTTAACTGGCAGTGTGGACACCTCTCCCTCGCGAAGCTCGCCAGAGCCTCATCCGAAGCAAAGCCATCTACTCCGAACACGCAGAGGCAGAAATCTGTTAAATCTGTTCTGCCTTTTTAAAATCTCTGCTATTTGCCATCTCTAACACCGAGCTGTTTGCAGGAGCTGCAGTCAGCCCAGCAGCGCTTGCTCTTCCCTGGAGGCAGCGCAGTGGGGAGGTTGTAACGACTTAATGATTTTGCAGAGGTCTCTGGCAGTATGAGGCCAACTTAAACCTTTCCTTCCCCTTCTTCTCCTCTTCTGATCTTCTCTGGCTATCACAGAGCTCAAAAGAGAGAAACCGCAAGGAAAATCATCACCTTGGAAGAGGCGACGCTGTTTCAGCGGTTGTTTCGCTTCCCGCTGTGGTGGTAGCTGTATGCACTAGGAAGCAGAGCTGAGCTCCTGTTGATATTTCCCATCTGCCTTGGCTACCAAAAGCAGTGTATTTCTCCTGGCATTCCACACTGACATGATAATTCGCTCTTTATTCCCAAAACGTGTTGTTATTTGGTCTGTGAAGTGATGCTACTGCACTGCAATGTTTAGTCCTCTCAGCAACAACTGAGAGAGATGTGGACGTTTCTTTTTCCCTATCTAGACCCGAATTTTGGTGACCCACGGCATCAGCTTTCTCCCTCAAGTGGACCACATAGTTGTCCTGGTAGATGGCAAAGTCTCTGAAATGGGATCTTACCAAGAGCTTCTGAAACAAAACCAGGCCTTTTCAGAATTCCTGCGAAATTATAGTCCTGATGAAGACGTTGAAGAGGATGAGCCAACAAGTACAGTACTACTTTTTCTTAAATCATGATTTTCTCTCTCAACCACATCATGGACGTTCCCTCCATGTACATTGTCACCTGATTTTTCGTGATAGCCCAGCTCTTGCCTTTCCTTTCTGTGCTGCCATCAAAAACATTGTGTATTGCCATTTCTATATTAGTGATAGACATTTGTTTGGGAAAACATCTGCTTCAAAGGTTTGCATCAAGAGTTGTTGATTTATACTAGGGGAAAGAAAAAACAATTCCAGTGCTAGAAAATACTTTTAATTTGAGAATTTCTTTTACAATTGGCAAGGTCTTCCTCAGTAGGAAAATGGAGTAGCAGAGAACAAACTGAGTTCTGTTATTTTCTGTTATTGTAATATCGTAATACTTGCAGTCTGGTATTTTTCATTGTTTATATTTTCTTTTTGGATTGCAAAGCTCAAATGATGTTTTAAATCTGGGTTATTTTTAAACTCAGTCTGATAAAATGCTAAAAGATTAAATCATTTTGGTAAGGACTTGCTTTGGAAGTAGCGTTCCCACAGTCTTCAGTTGCCGTGCTGTCTGTCCCCACCATCTCTGAGTAGCAGCAGGGCCTTGCAGTGGTTCCTAACACAGATGCCCCATCCCAATATCGTGCGTAAAGTGAGCTCTGTATGTCAATTTACCTTGAACTGTAATACTGTTACTTAGCATTTTGATGCCCTGGCGATATGCAATGTAAAGGCCTTCAGCAGCCAACTTGCCTCACAAGATCCATACAATTTAGTTAGGAAAAGTGATGCATAGAGACGTGACCAAACCAAGGTGGACATTAAACATCACAGCTATCATGAGGCCATAAGGTCCTGTGATTGACAGTGACTTTGGTCATGAAAGCCTTAACAGTGTTAATTAGCACCGTGATTTTCCTGCGGTCGCATCCATCTCCATGACTCTCTTGCTTTGTCTAGCAGTTTGTTTCTATGCTTCATGCTCTCTTCGGGAGCAAACCTGAGCTATGGTCTTGTCTTGCAGTAGTGGAGGAAGAGGAGGTCCTTCTGGCTGAAGACACCGTCAGCATCCACACTGATCTGGCAGATAACGAACCGGTGACAAACGAGGTCCGCAAACAGTTCCTTAGGTAAACAGGAAACTCTTCTGTGTTTGTAGTCTGCCTGGGGTGAAACACATCTGAAAGACATTAGCAAATAGCATCACTGTCTGTTATCGCGTTCTGCCTTTCCTTCAGGGCTATGGTTTCTCCTTGCAAATAAATTGTTGTAGTGCTGTTTGGAAAGCAAACACAAAATAATAGGCAAAGAAGATAAAGCATCTATTGCTACAATCCTCTTTTTAATCCAAATTGACCCAATTTTTAAAACAACTTTGCAGTTCTTTGTTAACACTACCATATACATTTATGTGTGGAACAGTGAGCTGCCACCAGTTAGGTGATGAATAACACTCAGCATTGTACATTTGCACTGAGAATCTTGGAAATGGTTTTTGCCATGGTACCTGCAGACCTTCCCCTTGACACCTTACTGGTGTGAGAACTGAGAAACTCGGGGATCAGCTCCAAAGGGCCCGTCTTGCCTTGGGGTCTCCAATGTCTGCACCAAAGTGCTCAGACCTGCTGTGGCCGTTGCTAAAAATGACGTTTCTGGTGTCGCTGCAGATCCCCGGGGTGGTGCCGGCACCTGTATCCAAGTGCTACTGGAAGTGAGAAGAGCTGGGAATGAATCCAGCCGGCTGCAGCTCAGTCCTGCTGCCGGTGCCCCGGTGTGCCGCCCTCCTCCTAATGGCTCCCTTGTTTTGACTAGGGAACTTAGCGTAATATCGTCAGAGGGAGGAGAATGTCCCAACAAAATGTCAACGAGACGAAGGGTCTGTGAGAAGAAGCCAGCAGAGCCTCCAGCGCCAAAAAAAAATCCTAATGAGAAACTTATCCAGGCAGAAAGCTCTGAAACAGGAAAGGTAGGTTGTTGTTTTTTATTTTATTTTATTTTATTTTTTACTTTTCTCCCTTCTTTTACGTTTTTATCCATGTTGAAAAAAATCATTTTTATTTCTACATTCAGGCAAGTTCTGTGAAATGTGTTGTTTAAAGTATGACTGTGGGTTTTAGCCATTAATCTGGTGGCTGTTGATCCTTCAAATCTGGGTCTTTGGCAGGGATTTCCGCACCTCGCAAGGGCTCTACACGTGGGAGGTGGAGGGGAGAAATCCCTTCCTGCTCCTGCCCGTCCCAGTGCCTCCCCTTAATTGGGCCAGTTCAAGTAACCCTGAGCTGGACAGCCCCGACTTCTCTCTTCGGTACCTGTTATTGACCCTTTGCTGTTACTTGTTCAGCCTCTCTTCTTCTCTGGCACTGTCTTAAACTAAAACAACAAAAGAAAAATACCCACAGAGCTAATAGAATACAATTCATTAAAATGAATTAAAAGAGAGCATGCAGAACAGTTTCTGAGCTGTTTGAAAGTCATCTGCTAGCCATGGAGCTTGGGCAGGTGAACTGCTCTCTGTGCTTTATTAGAGCTTGGGTACCTTTGAGCTTAGCAGTTCCTCTGCTGGTGACTTTTTATTTTTCTCTTGTTCTCTCTGAGCTTATAATTAAGTCGTACAAGTCATCTGTGATGTATGACTTTGCAGGTAAAGCTAGCGGTGTTCTGGCAATACATGAAGGCGGTGAGCCCTGTCATATCTTTATTTATATGTTTCCTCTACTGCTGCCAAAATGCTGCTGCTATTGGGGCCAACATGTGGCTCAGTGACTGGACCAACGAGCCGGTGGTAAATGGCACTCAGCTCAACACAACCATGCGAATTGGAGTCTATGCTGCCTTGGGCCTCTTGCAAGGTAAGACCAGCTAAAATAATAATGTCTTAATGTTTGGCAGGAGGAATGTGTTGGGAAAACTGTGGCAGTAGTTGCTAATGGCTCCAAATGACGTCACAAATCTTATTCCTAGCAAGCAGGAGGCAGTGGATGGCAATAGGTGGGAAGGAAACTTGAGATGCATGTTGGAACAAAACCAAGAAAACCTGGGTGCAGAAAAGGCAGCTGGGTTGGAGTCAAGTTGCAGCAGTAGGTCTTTGTGGAGGCTTGCAGAAAGCAGAGGGAAGATGAGCATCAGGCTCTTGTACAGCATGGTGAAATCCTACAGGAATTATTCCTGTATAGTAGGCAGCAGTGACCACCGTGCCGTGGTACTACTGGCCATAGCACGAGAGGGGTGGACAAGGGTGTGGTAAAGAAAAGAAAGGCTTGAGCATGATGGAAAGTGCTGAAAGTCAAAACACGAGCAAACCTCGTTTTCCTGACTTGCTGCTTAGCACGTTTCCTCTTCTCCCGGTAGGCGTCTTAGTGCTCATCTCCTCTTTCACCCTGGCGATGGGAAGCATTAGGGCAGCCCGGACACTCCACTCTGGCCTCCTGGAGAACAAATTTCACAGCCCCCAGTCTTTCTACGACACCACTCCAATTGGCCGCATCATCAACCGCTTCTCAAAGGACATCTTCGTGATCGATGAAGTGATCCCACCAGCTATCTTGATGTTCCTGGGAAGCTTCTTCACCTCTTTATCAACGATGATTGTGATTGTAGCAAGTACTCCCCTCTTCGCTGTGGTTATAGTTCCTCTTGCAGTTCTGTACTTCTTTGTTCAGGTAACTGGAAAACTGATGGTTACTGGTGACTGTTGCGATGCTGTTCTGGTTGCTTTTCAAGGGGGGAAAAAAAAAATGAGGGAAATTTGAAATACCTGAAATAATTACCTGCTTATTTAAACAAAGCATTTACTTTGCTCAGAGGAACATGCTGTGATATGTGATCAAATAGACAAGCTTTTTTTATTATTATTTATTTTAAGTAATAGCAAATAAGCCTTTTGCTAGAGATAGAACTATAGTGCACTTAAATATGCGAAGTATGTCTGTATTTGACATACTGACGAGTTTTTAAGTTGGAGAGGACTTAAAATGTTGAAAATAATTAGCATCAATTTTATTGATTTCAAGCAAAGAAAATTATGTAAACTGAGACCTGTTAATGGAGATTCAGACTCATTTCATTTTCTTGGAAAAATGAGCTTGAGGTTGCCACAAATGCATTCATCATGTTATCTAAATTTAAAGGACTGGTAAATTCAGTTTGCACTCTGTAGAAATTGCACTTGCCCAGTACTCTATTTTGAAAAGAAAAAAAGGTAACCTCACTTGAAATACTTCCTAAATATAGAGAATATTTTGAAGGGTTTAAGTGCATTGGCTGCAATCTCTTTTGAACCCTTAATCTAAAAATTACTTCAGTGTAAACTGAAAGAAGAAAATGTCTCCCGGTGCTCATCCGTGTTGTCCCCCCGCACGGCAGCGGTTCTACGTCGCGACCTCCCGCCAGCTCAAGCGCCTGGAGTCCGTGAGCAGATCCCCCATCTACTCGCACTTCTCGGAAACCATCACCGGGGCCAGCGTCATCAGAGCCTACGGCAGACAGAAGTCCTTTGTAGGCATCAGTGATCGAAAAGTGGACGAAAACCAGAAGAGCTACTATATTAGCATTGTATCAAACAGGTAAAAAAGGCAGAAAACTTCTTTGTTTCCAGTTAGATATGCCTTTGTTTGCAACAGCCATTTACCACTATACTAATATCTGCTTTTTTTTTTTTTTTTTTTTTTTTTTTTTTTTTTTTTTTTTTTTTTTTTTTTTTTTTTGACCAGGTGGCTGGGAATTCGGGTTGAGTTTGTGGGGAACTGTATTGTCCTTTTTGCTGCCCTTTTTGCTGTGATTGGTAAAAACAGCCTCAATGCTGGCCTAGTAGGACTTTCGGTATCATATGCATTGCAGGTATGTGTTACAGCTGGCAACTCTACAGAGATCCATGTGCTTCTTCACATGAGCACCTCAGGGTCCACGGACTTCTTGTTCCCGGATCCTTATCAGTGTCACTGCAGAGACAATTATTCCATTTGTAGTTTCAATATGAATTCTCTCTCTCAACATACAGCAGCAGTCCCTTCAATTTGCCCCTCCCCGCTCCTGTTTTTTTAATCTGTTCTTTCTCTAAGGGCAATATTTGGTTCTGTGTCTTCTCCAGGTGACGATGGCTCTGAACTGGATGGTCCGTATGACTTCTGATCTTGAAACCAACATTGTGGCTGTTGAAAGAATAAAAGAGTATTCAGAAACCGAAACAGAGGTCAGCTGCCAAGCATCAAGCTTGGTCACCAACAAGCGTGGCATAATTTTAACATTCATATTTACGTTATCTTTCTTTAGACGCTTGCAAGGCAGTTCCTGCTCTGAGAATGTAACCATCTAACCTAAACAAATGTCGCATGCTAAACTGCAATCTGTGCTATCGCAGCTCCAAAATACTGCTGCTGTCAGGCCGTCTCGGCTTAGCATCTCATTTTCTGCTCGTGCAAGTGCTCGTAGCACGGCGGAGATGACTCTCGTCGCTGTGATGTTGCCCACGCCGTGTATGAAGCGTGTTTGATGCATAGCGCCAGCTGCCCGCACGGGGCCGTGATCCTGTAGCGAGCACAGCTGCAGCTCGGTTATCAAGCTGTGCACACATCTTCAACAGTGTTTCTGTTTAATCAGCTTAGTCCTTGGCTCCCAGGAGAGAACAGCATCTCCAGGAACACTGCACTGTCTCATCCAGAAAAATCATCCACGTGTCTTCCTCTGCTGCCAGATACATTCTAATGCAGCAGATAGAGCTGTGCTGGAAAATCTGCTGCTCTGAGGACATGTTGGCTTTTACTAGTCCTGTTGCACAGGAGACTAACAATTGGGAAATGGGGGAAATCCAAGGAGACCTGCAGTGTTCTGGAGATCTAGTGTTTGACCTGCAAGAGAAAAGGAAGTCAGACAAGATGCACGATACGTGTTACAAGCCAGGGCTTGAGCTGGCATGGAACAGGCTCTGTTCTGTTACAGCTAATGAAAAAATGCTGATTTATATCAGCTGAGGATTTGGCCTTATGTGCTGAGATTTTTTTTTTTTTTTTCTGTGAACTTCACAAAAGAAAATCAAAATGTGTTATGTTTAGCAATCTGCTTTTTCCTTCTATTCTTTTGAATTTGTTCAATAACTGAGATTTATCAGCCATGTTTCTAGTAGTCGCGAATGTTAATGTTTGTACCCAAGCTTGAATTAATTCTCTTAAGCCTCTGCGTGGCGTTTCTGATGACTCTTTTCCCCAGGCTCCGTGGGTGATCGAGGACAGGCGTCCCCCAGCAGATTGGCCATCCAAGGGCGAGCTGGAGTTTGTGAATTACTCGGTGCGCTACAGGAAAGGCCTGGACCTGGTGCTGCAAGATCTAAACCTCCAAGTGCACGGTGGTGAGAAGGTGGGTTAGCAGCCAAGTGTCGCTTGTGACTTTGTCCTTGGTCTCCAGTGACAACCGTTGAGTGGGGGGCAGGAACTACAGGCAAACCTGCCCTGGTGGTGAGACCTCCTTGAACTGGTGCCCCTAGAAGCAGCAGTACTGAGCAGAGCGGCACAAATACAACCACATGTAGGTGTGCCGGTGTCCTCCAGGCTGCAAGTGGTGGAACCAGTTTCTTGATGCCATCTGGACTTTCCAAGTTGGCACTGGGCACCAGCAATTGCAATGGTGCTTTTCTGAAGTTATGCAGCAGGGAAAAGAGATTCCAGCTTTTGTTTCTCTATGGCTTTCCCTGTGAAATTTTTGGTGTGGGATCCTTTACTTCCTTAACCAGGGAGTTGTCTTTGTGGGAGATTCCCTTCTTCATGCCTCAGTTGCAAGCGCTGGGGTGTATGTGCTGTTAACAGCACAATTATCCCGTGGAAGTCCTCCAGTTAAGAGCTGTTATTAAAAGGGAAGATAATTATCCTTGTGCTATGCATACAGGATGCTCCTGGAACGGAGAGAGGCGTGCTCACCACAACGCCTCTATTGCCCTCTAAAGAGCCTTATCTCTTGCTGTTGAGTGATTGGTCTCCTAATGTGGCTATGTCAGTTAATCACTCAAAATTATGTAGCATGGCTCTGGGCCTAGATACTTATTTATGTGCAATATCATTCAAATTATGGGAATGCCAACACCTATACAGTGTAATGTATGATAGAGGTTTATAGGGAAGGATGGTTACATCTCTTTTTAGATCCAGATCATACACGAAACCTCTCAGAGAAATTTTGGGGTTTGGGTTGAGTTTTTTCTTTTCTTGATTGGTTGGTTATTTCTTAATGATATGCGTTGTTCTTAATTCTGTAATTTGTTTGTAGATTGGAATTGTTGGCAGAACTGGAGCAGGGAAGTCCTCCATGACCCTCTGTCTCTTTAGGATCCTGGAAGCTGTAAAAGGAGAAATTAAAATTGATGGTGTGAAAATTTCAGACATTGGCCTCCATGATCTTCGATCAAAGTTGACAATTATTCCTCAGGTACCTTATGTGTATCACAGTAAATGAAGGAACTCCAGTAGCTTAGCGAACACTGTACATAGCATATTTTCGCAGTGGATAAGATTGGGAGGAGGCCTATCTTCAATACAGAGGACACGTCAAAGCAATAGCTCTTATTTTAGTATCTATACTTCAAACAATTAAAGCGTTTATCTAACAAAGTTAGTTTTCCTGTCCAGGATCCTGTTCTCTTTTCTGGAACGCTGAGGATGAACCTGGATCCCTTTAATAAGTATTCAGATGAAGAAATATGGAAAGCTCTTGAACTGTCTCACTTGAAGAGGTTTGTCAGCAGTCAGCCCTCCATGCTGGACTTTGAATGCTCAGAAGGAGGAGAAAATCTTAGGTAAGGAGTTTGGGGATTAGCAGCATACCCTGAGCTTTCATTCGGCCCTAACAGCGAGTAACGCTTGGGTGCAGGCTTAGGTTGCAGTCTGTAAAGCGAACGCAGACGTTCGAGCTCGTGGAGCAGTGCTGCAATGCACCGTTTTATTAGCGCTAGGGCTGGCAGACGGGGCTGTCTGCTAAACACCGTTCTTGCGTTGTGCGGTTACTCAGCAATCGGCTCGAGCACGCGCGGCGCTGAGCAGTGGAAGGGCTGCGGGGCCTCGGCTCGACACCCTGTCTCTGCTTGCAGCATCGGCCAGAGGCAGCTCGTGTGCCTGGCGCGAGCGCTGCTCCGCAAGACCAGGATCCTGGTCCTGGATGAAGCCACAGCGGCCATCGACCTGGAGACGGATGATTTTATCCAGATGACGATTAGGACGCAGTTTGAAGACTGCACGGTGCTGACAATAGCGCACAGGCTGAACACGATTATGGATTACACAAGGTAAAACCAGCTCAGTGGTGCATGTGTACGTGCTCACCCTGTAATCCTAGACTATCCAGACTTGGTTTTGTTTCTTTTTGGCTTAAGACACGGGTTCTATGTTCATTAACTAGGGCTGTACAAGAGATGCTCCCCAGTTGCATTAATATCATGGCGCTATTTTTACCCAGTTGTTACCTTTTCACTAACATTGCATCATGTTAATCATTTTAAAATGCTTTGCAAACTCTTTTCCCCCTGGCTTTGTCGTGTTATGTTTTCAACTGCAGAGCTCACAGTCTCACCAGTTTAACTTTTCCAGGAGACTGCGAGTCTTCCAGAGCTTTGTGGGACAGGCTCCACTTCAGGAATAGCATCTCTCTCCTCTTGCGCTTTATCTGCCAAAAATAATTGAGCAAAACAAAGGCAGGGACAGCTTAGAACAGAACTTGCTTTGTGATTGGAAAAGGACACCACGGTTCCTGCAAGGAGCTCTCTGACACGTCTTTCTTCCCACCACCACGTTTGTTTTGCACAGGGTCCTTGTCCTAGACAAAGGAGCCATAGCTGAATTTGATACGCCAGCCAACCTTATAGCATCAAAGGGTATTTTCTACAGTATGGCCAAAGATGCTGGACTAGCATGGTAAGAAGACCCCTTGGTGATTTATATATATATATATATTTTACTGACTTGCCACAGAAGTGACTTGTGAATGTACTGTAATTTACAAAACAGCCTTTGTCGTAGACTAAACTTTTGATATGTGAACAAAGTATTTACAACCATGAGGACCAGAAAGTGAATTTTATATTTTTTAAATATTTTCTATATACATAAAGTATTTTAATAAGTGCTTTCCCCCCAAAGAATGCCAAGCATTCTGCCAAGAGAATGTATGTATCACAAGGCACTATGTACTGTATTCTGGTTTATAATTAGTAAATTATAGCAATGATACAAAACATACCTGCTTGTGTGTCTTCTGTATAAGGTTTCTTTGGTTTGGAAGTGGGAAGACGGGCACAGTTAAGCATTAACTTAGCTGAGAAGTACTGAAGTAGGTGTCACCTCTGAGTGGTTCTAACGTGTTCCTTGCAGTATTTCCCTCAGGATGTGGGAGTTGAAGGTGACCTTTCTAGGCTGAGAGCTATCCCAGGATGTTTGCAACTTCACGTTCATAACATTCCTCTTCAACAGAGTGTTTGTGAATAACTTATTTAAAACTAGACCTATAGATGCAGCATAACCTAAATCACTCACTGTGCAATTCCTGCCAACTTAGACTGCACGTAAGCCTGTAGAGACACGTCCAACACAAAAATGTTACCCTTTTGCTCTCTTTTTCTGTATGAATTAACCATGAACGAGTCTCTACTTGAGCTGAACGTGCCTGCTGAGCAGATGCCACTGTCACCTCATCCAGCACTTACCCACCTGAAATCAAGCGTGACTTGTTTTATAGAAATAAGTATCTACCTTATTGATAACCGAGTTGCCTCGGACAAAGTTCCTACACCAGCTACTATGGGAACCTACCTGGGAAGAAAACATTCCTATGTTTTTCTTTTTTAAGTAAAGTTCTGACACACTTTGAGAAGACAAAAATAATCATTTATTAATTTTTACAAATGACATAAATAGAAACAAAAATCTGCAGCCAAGCAGTCATTTGAGACTAACAGTTCACACAGCAATGCACCTACTTATGAATTACTGATCAAACACAGTAACGTAGTGATTACACACTTAACAGATTAATTCAAGTTAGCAAGGTTAATAGTATCTTCTGTTTATAAACTGCATACTATATAAAAATATTTGTCTGAATGCATAGATAGCCATCAGCATCTGTGCACAACAGTCAAGGAAGTCTCAGCCCAAGAGCTGAGCTTTTCCCTGGTAGGTCTGACTGCTTAATCTGTAATAATTTGGTACCTGCATGGATTAGGCTGGCATTTAGCCAGCTGAAGTCCAAACCATCCCTACTCCGTATACCAGGAACAACGCAATAGGAAATGTTATTATTCCATTATTCAGTAGTTAATATGCCACCACTAATTTGGCATAAGAAATAGACATTGCCACTGACTCTGACTGTGTTTGCCCTCACACTTCAAGAAAAGGGTATTTGGTTGTGACGAAAGGTTTTTACTAATTTTATTGTTAGGAGACAGAGATTTAGTGTGGTTCATTGCTGCATAAGAAGTCTGGGTGCTCGCATGGATCTGTGCTTCCCAGAGAACATGGAAGCGCCAGACTCTAAGGCAGGTTGGGAAAGGGCTCCCTCTCGTGTGCTCAGTCACTCCGGCTGAAGCTGGATAAATAGTGTTCACTGCATGAGGAGCAGAGGATGGATAACCTGGGGTTCCTCTTATGTTAGTAACCTGTAATACAGGCTACTGCCCTGACTGCAGGGGAAGTAGCAGTTGTTTCTCCTGTCAGTTCCTGGGAAAGGAGAAGAGGTTGTGGTGGACACCCAATGCCATTCTGCGAAAGTCTAATTTTCTGCACAAAGAGGGCTAAGAGTTTAAGATGCAGTTCTCTCCCCTGCTAGTTTTGGTGGCAAATCTGTTTTCTGCAAATCTCATTGACAAGCCCACATAAAATACACAGCCACGCTGGGCTGTAAATACCATTAGACAACAAGAAGACAAAAGTCCTTTGGTTGCTGTAGTTTCCGAAGAAACTAATGGGGAAGAGGGGTGCAGGGGAGATAAAGAAATAGAGGGAAACTCAGTCCAGGTTGATATGTTTTGGGCTCTCACATCTAGGACTTCAGTTATCTGATTCATAGCACGTACTTAAACAGTTATGTTACCAGACTAGATCACTTCTTCAAAAGCTAATGACTTTGTAAATATTAAGATCCTAAAACATTAGATAAAATCTCACTATTGTCTTAAGTAATATGTTCAGTTTATTTATTCCTGGATTTCATAGCAAAGTAGTTTAATTTTCATTTTTTATCAACAGGAACAGGAAAAGTGACTTTTCAGTAAGCAATAGGCAAATGCAAGTCACCAGGAGGGGGTGAATAGGAAACACACTGCATAGAAACATCAAGACTTTAATATCAGCCCAGTTTATCACCCTAGTTTTCTTTTTTCATGGGAAATTTTGAAGTTTCCAGACTGGATTTTTCTCTGGAGTGTGGCGCTACATGTTGTAAAAGGACAACAACTTTATAATATTTGTGCTATAAAGGGGGGAATTAAAGCAGCATTGGAGAAATCTGTTTTCAATACAGTAACAGAAACAGTATTTTAAATTGCACGTCAATACTGTATGTTGACAGACAACAATAAAAGGACCTGTGATTTTGGTTGACAGCATATTTTAGATATTTTTTTGTTTTCAACCTGAGAAAAAGGGAAATGTGTAAATAGGGATTAAGAAATCATAGGCAATAAGTCACTTAGGAATATTAAAACTAGACAGTTTTGTGCTTCTTCCACAGATTTAAATCATTCCGTATTTCTTCCTACTACATAAGAGATGATGTAAAATACATGATCTGAAAGGCGAAAATGTCAATAGTAATGGAGTCAATACAAATATTAAATGAGTTTCGTGGCAGGTTCTTTAGCATGAGTTTTCTCTGCTATGTTATAGCAAATTAGTAGAACAGTTGAAAATAAGCCTTTCCCTGAGAGCTTCTATAACTCTACAATATTTTAAGATTATCTTTTTGTAAGGAAGAGTGCTGCATTAACAGATTGCTCTATCAGTACTTTCTTTGCATAAGCCACTTTCGTATCAGAATAGTTGCTCCTAGATTAAATACAGGCTGTAACTGTGCATAACATCTTTAGTTTATTTCAAGGTTAACAAAATAGATCTTTTCCACATCATTAGCCCTTATAGATAATAAGTTTCAAATACATAATTTTAAAATGAGAGATACAAATATTTTGTTTTATTCTTCTTGAAACAATTAGTATGTCAGTTCTGATGCTTTCTTGTTATAACCACTCCGTTCAGAAAGTGTTGGAACTCTGAAAAGTAAGTTTTTGTCGCTTACTGTTAGAACAAGCTCCAGTTCTTGGAAATCCTGTAGCCTTGCAACATCTTTGTCCTTTAAATAAATACAGTAAGTTGTTAGGTGATAAAACATATGTTCAATTTTGCAGAGGCAAACCGTAATAATAGGCTGATGCTAACACACATTATGTATTGCATATACGTGACAATTCTTCACAGTAAACTGGGAAGCAGGCATCCTCTTGCATATTATATTTATTTGGGCATCTTATTCAGCTATTCACTTAAGTCTATTTTTAGAAGGAATGCAGTACTTGACAGTGAGTGCAAATGATTTGTGGAGTTAGGCTTGTAAAAATCTTCTGCCTCCTCTTTAGAAAACCAATGAGCATACACTCTTCTGAGCCCCCATCCCTTTTTCTTTTTTTCTGTCTTTTGGTAGTTTTTAAAAGGTCATGAATTAATTCTTGGCATCGACTCAAGAAGATCCTGCATACACCTTCCTCTAGAGCAGCTCATAAACACCAACCTTGAGCTGGCCTAGGCAGGGTCCTCAGAGAGCAATGGAGAAACCCTCCCACAGTGGGGGCTCAAGCTCGAGCCCCTCTGCAGCAGCCCTTTGCTGCCAGGCAGCATTAAGTAGAATAACTTCCATATCATCTCAGGGACCAGTTAAGTGTCATGCAATCCTACCACAAGAATCTGAAGTAATTAGAGCTGGAGATAAAGAGGGCTTTGAGCAACTGTTCGGTAAGTTGGCAAGTTACAGAACTGCTTATTTTCTTCCACTTCTTGACTAACAAAGAATAAGTCTTCATATATTCAATGAAGATGCAGTACAGAGACGTCTATTAACTTAGCAGTAATCAGATTAGCTCCACCATCTGACGCCAACAGTGCTCAGGAGGGATTTGGGAGGGAAAGAGGTCAGTGGTGCCTCAGTAAAACAGGTCAGCAGGTCCTGGTTTTCTGGATGCTGCACAGGGAAATGTCACTGCCCTGAAAAGACACTTACCTTGGCAGACTTTTATTGAGAATATTTTTGAAGCTGTTTCCTAGAGTCCAGCTGCTTTTAAAAGAACTGCATGTAGTCCTTATTGAACTAGAAAGGCTCACTTGAATCCTGTAAGCCTATTAAACATTGATGACAGATCACAATGGCACTGCATTGAATTTCACAGTGTAATACAGAACCACATATAAATTGGTCTTAATGCCAAATGCTTATGAAAGGAAATGTGGGAGAAACTTTTTTTATATGAAAGAAAAACCTTAAGTGTTAGAAGCCTAAGGAGTTCCTTAGGGACTGCTCAGCTGCCCTGTTCCCAGTGACTAATCATGGCACAGTTAGAATATGAATGAGGATTAAAAGAAATCAGTGACTAGTTAACAAACAGTTTCTGTAAACATTGCACTCAACTGTTACAGAAGTGTGGCCAGAACATTACCTATCCTCAAGGAATCTGAAACACTGAAAAAAAAAACAATACAGTGTTGAGTGCATGGGGTCATGCATGGCTCAACCTCAAAATGAAAAATACACTAGCGGGTCCAGTGAACTGTATCATTCCCCTTCAGCATTTCTCTAAGACAGTGAGCATTACCAAAAAACTAATATTGTCACTTTTTTGGTGGCCTGAGAATACGGAGATTGAGCACCAAAGTATTCCCCTTTAATAGTAAGCTACAAATCTTTTTAAAAAGTTGATGAATGTAAAAAATATGAGCTCTTACCTTTCTTAGCACTGTATTTGGTAATTTCCTGATCTTCTCTACATGTTCAGGGTTAACACCCAGCTCACAGCAACTCACCCGGAGCAGTTCCTTATAGGTCAGTTCTTGTCTGTCCAGTTCAATTTCAATGAAGTCATTTTCTCTAAGGCTAGGGTTTTGTATTCTAACTTTAAGCACCAGTTCTATTAGAAATAAATAAAAAAAATGTATATAATATGCAGATGTATAAAAACATTGGAAATAATAGCTTCATAATATCAGAGTATTTCTACTTCCTGTTAATGCTGTTCGCATCATTTGTAACAATACAAGAATCCTCACAGGGTAATTCAGCCTGGACTCATATGACTGAGTTTTCCATTAGATTGACTTTTAATACACATGAAAAAGTCATCACTAATCTAATTCAATGTGTGTATGTATATACGAATCTTTGGAAGAGAACTCACCTTACTGAATTTAAACTAACCTTGAAGTAGATCACATTTATTACCAATATCCTCAGCAATTCAATATTACTTTTGCTGCTTTTTTCGTTTTTTTGGTGATCACCCAACTATGATTCAAATGGATTCTCTTAACCTCTCTTTGCTAAATCATAGCATCAGAATGGTTTTTATTTCCACAGTAAAGTCCTGAACTAAAACAGAAATTCCATTTTTTCTCCATTTGAGCAGGCAGGGTATTTACCAGAAGGAATGGCAGATCATCATAATAATAGTTCCATATTCAGGTCTTACTGCAGACTGAGCTCTCTGAGATTATCCCTTGAGCTCACTGATGATTTACATTCTGTATCTGAGGTCCACTACTTACAGTATAAAGTTAATAAAATAAATAGTATACTTCAAATACCTTTTTGTTTTGTATTTGAAGTATACTATTTAAGGTATACTATTTAAAAACGTATTTGAAGTATACCCTTTAGAGAATTTGATTGCCCTGGTGTTACACGGTTTTACAGCATGTGAGACAAATAGAAAACGTTTTTGCTAATATTCTAATACCAGTTCCAGCGGAAACAGGTTGTCTCTTTTCAACTGCCTGAATGCCTAATACCTGAGGACCTCTAAAAGTACAATAAATATGTGTAACACTGACTGTAGTCTGGTTTTGCTGTCCAAGATGACAGGGGTTCTAAGAATAGTGAGTTTTACTGTTACCTTGCATACTAAGTGGAAAAGCTCCCGCAAAGAAGACCGGCTGAAATGTTGGCATGGGCCCGGGACAGAAGCCGTTCTGCTGCTGCGGGGCCGCCGGTTTTGATCCAACGGGAGAAGGGGAACTTCTGCTCCAAGACACAGGTGTCTGGTACACCGGGCCATTCTGATTGATGGGATTTGGGCATGGTGGTGCGGTACAGCCGCCAGGCAGAAACGACCTGTCTCCATTACCGACCACCTCCGGGGTGGCGTTTTGCCGTGGTGACGATGCACGAGCGCATGTTGCCACACGAGGTAAGGAGCAAGAAGAGTCGGCATCTTGCAGCTCCGAGGGCGAGACGCTTCCGTTCACCGAGGTGCCTGGAATACTGTTGCTCATGGTGTTATAGACATACGGGAAAGGTGGGTTAGCCAGGTAATTAGGGATGATTGGCAAATCTGAATCTTTTGTTAAGTCTGAGAGTTCATCATCTTCCACTGTAAAACAAACAAATAAAAAAAAAAAAAGACAACAATATTCTCCAAGATTGGCTTTATGGAAAAAAAATATACAGCTATTGCATTGGACAGTTTATGTTTTTTTGGGAGGGGGGTATAAGCATCACAGGGTGAATCAAGTGGCTCTACACCGTTTCTCTACAGTGAACAACTGTGCTAAGGTGTTGCAATATGGTAAACAAAAAGAGAGTTTGATTCAGATAATTCTGGGAATGCTAAATATCTGTAGCCAGGATTTTGTGCCACAGTCTCTGGCTGTGCAATGAAATCACCTTCATAATGTATAAGGCAATGAAAAACAAATGGTAATAACGTTGGTCAATATTAAGGCGGGCGACAAAGGGGAAAGAACACACAGTTCCGGGAGCACTGAAACATTACCAGTCAGTGGAAACAAAACAGGCAAGAGAATACAAAAGGGAAGAAAGACACTATTTTATCATATTTCAACCTGCTTCTCACCTCTAGCAGCAAAGCCTGCTCCACTCCACCAGGTACAACACATGATAAAATCCTCTACCATTGTACTTTATCAAGCTGCTGCTCTAGGATGCTCATTTTAGATACTCAACACAGTGTCTAAACACAGCAAAACACCAGGAAAATTAGATGTTGGTCATATACTGTAGCTTCATATAAATTTGAGAGATTTTCCTCCATTTGCTCCTTTTGAAAATATCAAGCTGCATCCATCTGTGATTGGTTTAATACTGTATTTTTTTCAAAATAAAGCTTCTTCATATTTTTTTCCAAGCCTAGAAAAACAGTTTGTTTACCCAAATATGATTTTTGGGGTAATCCTCTTTTTCTAAATTGTGATTTCTCACTAAATAAAAACATTTTAGAGATAAAGTCTTGCAAAAAAAAAAATTCACAGTATCATCACACACAAAATAATGCAGGAGCATAATTGCACTAAACAGTCTTTTACTGTAATTTTTAAAAAATTTTACATCATCTGAGCATTATCTTTACCTCCCAGCATCTTCCGAATCTCCCTCTTCGATGTTAGCTGGACGGGCCGCTCTCCTTTCCTCGTGAGAATCTCCTTGTCAGCCCCTGAGCGCAGCAGGTAGGACACCACTTGAGCGTGGTTTCTTTTACATGCCCAGTGCAAGCAAGTCCTACACAGAGAAGATGTTAACACCCTTTGAAATACTCAATTATGGCACACTAATTTCAATCATTCCCACTGCATGTAGGGAGAACAAGACTTAATGTCTGTCTACCATTAAAAAAGTTTTTAATAGCTATGGGGTCCTCGCGAATTTGCTCCATTTTTGGAGCCTGCAGTGACACCTGCTGATCTACTTTTCCTTTGCACTAATCTCTTGATGCTAAGTTACCATAGCAGTATTTTTCAAGATCTTTTAAATTTTTCATGCAGTAGGCTGTTAACTTTTATTGAAAATAAACACAAAAAGAAGGCTTATGTTTCTAAAATTGCTTAAAGAACATATAATACTTCAAATACTTTTGTGTGTCTAAGCTAATATACTGCTTCTTTTGGGTGCTTTTTTCTACTTTAGTCAATTCAGTCAGTACATCAATGTGGACCTTTTGAAAGTAGACGATGTGTAAAATATTATGGTTCTTTGCTACTCACTGCACTGGCAGGATGGTGATGTTTCCTCTTACAGCTTAAATGAGGAGCATCTGTTAGATTAGACACTGTGAACTATTGAAAGCTTCAGTGGGACTCTGCACATGTGCAAAATTCAAGGTTTTTCCAGCAATTACAGTTTTACAAGCAAATCTTAGTGACAGTGAAAATGCTTTTACTGATATAGTAAAAAATGACTAGATTGTAATTTCTGAAAATAATTGTATTTTTTATTGTTTCTTCCATCAATGCTAGTTTTAGATACAAGCTCTCTTTGATGGCAAGCAGCTGCTTCTCTTGCACATGAACATAATTTACTATCTTATGACTCATTTTTCCTGAGTTAATACAACCTGTGATTTTACTCACAAGTCAAACCTAAAATTGCAAGGTTGGATGCTTCTGCAAACTACTAGTATGGTTCTTATCTTTAAGAGTAACAGCTTCTTTCCTGATTTTATTCTTCATACTTTGAATAAAAACATCAAGCACAGTACAGTGTGGTAAATGCACAGTGAATTATGGAAAATAGTCTCCAAAAATACCTGATATTCCCTGCAGTTCCTGCTTCAAACAGTAAAATTTGCATGTGCATTCTGTGCACGCGTGTGTGTGTGTGTATATATATAGTTTCACTTGTATAAGTGTCTATAAGAGAAAGAACTTGGTTTTAGTGTTGCCAGGTGGTATTTGAATGAGATGTCAAAATCGAAAGTGCTCCGCGTATAACACTGAAACAGCCTGCAAGTTCCCTGCCAAAAACCAAAAAGTCGTTTTAGAATCTGATTTTAATGTTAACCCAAAATAAGTCTGGTTATAAATTAACCTATCTTGGCAAGCCGTGGTTTATTTTTGTGATAGCTCCTTTACGGTGCTGCTGTAGGCGGCCAGCACTCCCTTTAGGAAGAATAAACAACACGGAGCTACAACGCAGGGCCCTGCGGAGGGAGCGAGGCCAAAGGGGGACCTTACCAGCCATTGATGTCATTCTGGGAGTTCAGGTCTACCCCGAACTCCACGAGCCGCCGCACCTCGTCCGCGTCGCCGAGCGCCGCCGCCTCGCGCAGCCGCTCCGGCAGCTCCCGCTCCTCCGCCATGCTCGGGAGCGGCGGGCGGGCCGGCGTGGGGCCGCTAACGCGGGCCGGCTCGCATGGCGCGGAGGCCGCCGCAGAGAGGGGGCAGCGGGGCTCTGGCCGCGCTGCCCCGAGGCGACGCGCGGGGCCCCGCGGCGCTGGACAACCCCACGCGCGGGGCGGCCGCCAACGGCCTCTTTGCCAAACTCTTCCAGGGGGACGCTATTATCTGTGACAACCCCGAGCTGGATGTTTAGTTCCTAGAACGGCCTCGCGCGCGGATCGCGGCGGCTGCGGCTTTGCCGGCGGGTCATTTATGAGCCACACGCGGACCCGGCAACTCCGAGCTCCCAAACTCTGTATTTTTACTGCGCAGGTGATGATATAGCACAACAGGTCTCCCGCTCGGTTGCTTGTGCTTACAGTACGGAGCATTACAGAATGCTCCGTCCAGGAAATTCACGTCCTCGCCGAGAATCCTTGCGGAAATTAATTAATCCCCCTAATAACACCAAGGCCTCCTGCAAAGCGTTTTAAAAGATTACAGGCAGTTCCTGTGATTCACATTGTTTGCCTTAAAAAAAAAAAAAAAAAAATGTTTGATCCCTGTTGATTTGTCTGAAACCAAGTTGCAGAAGAAGAAGAGCTAGTAAAAACTTTGTAATTGTGAAAAATAATCATTTCTGTCCCCAGGTAGACCTGCAGCCAAACTGCTCTGTTTCTGTGCTAACCTGCGGGAGCACTCCGGGGAAATGAGCAACCATGAGGCTGATCCCAGGTCGTGCTGGTGCTACTGGAGCAATTAAAGCTGAAGCGCAGAACAATTCTGACCCCTTTTTCTAAAGCAAATTAAATCCACCTTCCATCCTCCCCCCCCAAAAACAGACAGTAGAATATTAAGATTTAAGACTCATACAAGTGGAGTTGCACTGATTCCAGCTACACTCTTACTTAGAATAATTTAAATGATTAATTATACTATTGTAAAATTGCAAAGATTGGGGAAAATAAAATGCAGCGTCTTACAGCACTATATACGGAGGTTTTATATACATAGTTCTGAAAGGAAACTCCAAGGACAACCCTTGAGTTGGCATTAAGCCCTCTGTGAATGCAGGAGAGGCCTGAGAAAGACCAGCCATGAATTTGGTGGGGGCTTTTTTTGTTATTTTGGTTTGGTTGGTTTTTGTTTTTCACAGCATCAGCAATAACACAGGCTTCAGACTCTTTAAAAATATAAGTACAATCAAGTTAAACGTTTTGAATCTAACATTCATACTGCTATTATTGTTATTTTTCTGTTTTACTTCTTAGGTACCAGTGATGAAAATAGACCAGTACCACAGGGGAAAAATAAATCCAAACAAAAACAAAATATTAATGTAGTAGATTTTTTTGGAACATTAAAAAAAAATCTGTGAAGCTATACCAAACCTCTGAAGGCACTGAGATAAGTGCACTTATATACAAGTCCTTCCAAGGCCACTAGAACCCTCCTTTTATTACAGGATGAAGCAGCATTATTTTGATTTTAAAATGGGGCCAACAGGAGCTGATAAAGCAAATGAAATACAGAGTTGCTTCACTTGTATTAAGAACAGAGAGGAATACCTTGATTTGATTTTAAAATGATCCTTCTTAGATCTATTTTGCGATACTTCAGTAGCATCAGAAAGGTCATGGTTCATATTTTTTACATGTAGAAAAATGCTTGGAATTAATAAGTTATTTATAAGCAGACAGGGGGAAAACATGGGTTTGTCACGAGTGGGTAGACTAGTCCACTAAAGTAATTTATTTCTTTGGCAAGAAAATTGGTATAGAGGCTAAGAGCAAAGCTGCACGAGTGTTGTTTGCTAAGAACAGATGCAGTGACCTTGTCCACAGCGATAATATTCTCATTACCAGGTTAAGGGCTGGCGGTACACAAGAATATTCTATAAAACAGAGTAGCAGACGTATGAAAAAGCGTACTCAGTAGTTGGCAGGGATCACATTAACTGAGGGGCAAACGGGGTCTGCGCCAGCCTGGTGGTGCTAAGCAATTTTGTGCACTTTGGACAGTCAAAGTGATTTTGAGTAAGGGGGCAATAGTCTACAATCAACCAGGCAACGTTCAATAACGACAAGGCCCAAAGACGTATCTAGAAAAGGAAAGGAAATACACACAAAAATGAGCGGAAGCTGTTTGAGCATTAAAACGTGCGATGTTAGAGCGCGAGCTGCGCGTCACTGCAGCAGCCCTGCCAGCACCGAGGCCGCCACGCTTGTGCGTGAGGAAAAGTTGTGAAGAACTGGGCTTGTTTATACAGGAAAAGAAAAAAAAAAAAAAAAAATTGAGGAGCTGTGGTCTTCGAACGCACGAGTGGTCTTTATAATGCAAAGGCCACCGGTTATCCCCTATCACTGACCAGACAGGATGACCCAGCGGGCGGATTCGGGTTGGTTGCCCACGGCACAGGGGCGCTGCGGGCGGGCTGGGGCAGCGATGGGCCCAAGGCCGTGCTGCTCCCTCATCCGCGCGCCGCTGCCCTCGCTGCCCGCCACGTCCCACACGTGAGGGCTGCGGCCGGCGCCGCCGCCA
>VZSV01000047.1:3765404-3780404 GCA_013398735.1 Nothocercus julius
GGCTCCCACATGGCGGCCGCGGGGCGCGCCAGGCCCGCCCGTGGCGCGGGAACGGCGCGGAGCCTCCGACGGGCGGGAGGAACCGGGGGGCCGCGGAGGAGAGAGGAGGGTCCCGCCATGGCTCAGGTGGTGGGAGGGGAGAGGCCTCGTGTTTGGGTGCAGCGTAAGGGGAGAGGCCGCCCCCGGCGTGGCCTGCGTTGCCTGCAGCGCGAGGGAGAGTTTTGCTGAACGTCAGTGTGTTTTTTTTGTTTTCTTTTCTTTTGTTTTTCTCTTTTGCAAAGCAGAATTCCTTGAAGGTTTATGGCTTTTGGGAAGGGAGGTGAGACAGGTTTTAGTGGTTTGGAAGGCAAGTTATCTCTGGATCCCTTCCTGTCTATGATAGTGATGGAGGAAGGGGCGGGGGGGATATTTTCATACTGACTTAGCTACCGAGTGGTTATATCACAGTGAAGAACCATAAGACTGAAGATTTTGTGAAGTAAACACTCGATTTCTTCTGTATTTACCCAGACTTAACTTACTGGTTTTGTTGTTGTTGGTTTTTCTTTTTTTTTTTTTTTTTTCTGGTTGGAGTGTTAAGCCTAAACAGTATTATTGATAACTTTGTTGGACTTGGGTCTTACTGTTGATGTGGTGATGACAACCATCATCTGTGTTAAACTGCTCAAAAAGAAGATGATTTTCTTGTATGATTTTGGAGATTTTTCCTGCTCCAAGAATAATTAAATTCTAGTGAATATTAACTTTTAGTGACATTCACTGTAGTGATTCTGGAACTTATTTCACATAAAATCAGTAGTAGTAACCATGCTGCCATGGCTTGCCCTCTTAGGACTATTAAAAACTCTGAATCACTCCCCCCTGCCATCCATTTGTGTTTTGTATGATAAAAATTGCTGCTAAAGCTGCAGAAAGTGTATAGTTTCAGTGTGTGGTGCTCTTTCTTTAGCTTTTTTTTTTTTTTTTTTTTTTTTTTCTTCCTGTTACGAAGTTGGGAGGCAGGAGGAATGCTTGTTTTTGGCCTTTCTAAAGTTGTGTCTGAATCACCAAGTTTGGAATTTCCCATTTTCAAACAAGAGCAACTTTATTTTAGAGCTGGCTAAAGCAAGCTTTAATTTGTTTCAGAATGCAGCGTGTAAGGGCAAATAACTGTCTTGCTCTTAACTTTGTGAATCTAAGCAGTTTTTAATTCTCCTTAAAAAAATGCTGCTGTATAGGTAAACTATATATGTCAGAAGAAACTCATGAGTTCAGGAATTTTTTTTTAAGAAATTCTTAATGTCCTTTCAGACTTTATCAAATAAGATTGTTCAGTTACACATTTTCAGTTACGCATTTTCTTTTGATTTCTAAATAGAATGAAGTCTTCTGTGCAGATAGAGGAGATGAGAAATTTTGTTCTATTTCAAAGATTTTTTGCCTCACTGAGTTAAGATGATTTAATCCCTAAAATTGAAAAATAAGCTTTTTTTCAAGTGTCTGACTAAAACCATAGAGATCTGTCTTTAAGATGCAGCAGAATTTTTTTTGTTTCATAAACAGTGCCTTGCCTCCCCAGTCCTCCCTTGATTTAGAAAAGGGAGAGGCCTCTGTCCCTGTTGAGGCCAGAGTTGTTCCTTCAGCATGTGAACATCAGTAACTGCAACCTTTCTGAAAGGAATGTTATCGTAAATTCCTCTAGTTGGTTAACTAGTTCAAAACAAAAACTTCCTCCCTGTTTAACATAGAGAAATATTTTATTTTCAGCTTAAATTTGTTCATCAACTAAGCATGGAGTTTGTAATACTAATATGTTCAGAAATCAGGAAATGCGGATAAGGTTCAAATAGCAGCATTAATTTGCCTGTTTATTGTTTTGTTTTTCCAGTTGAACATATATGCCACATGTCATTTGTGAAATTATACATATTTATCAACACAGAGGCTTTTTCAGTATGAGTCTGTTGTATTCTTGTACCAATATTTAAGATTTTCCAGATTGTCATAAAGTTTGGATGTGGAAGCTTATCAAAACAAGCTAATTTGTGTTTCTTGTTTGTAATTTATGTTTAGGTAGATGTCCAAACTTCTGTGTGAGGTAGTGAAAAATAAACAATAGAGACTGTGGAAGCACAGTGCATATTAGCTGAGCATTTATTCACAGTTTTAATGAGAAACGCAACCATCAGCCTGTATTGTAAAGTCTGTTGTAGAGCTTAAGTTTATACTTTAAACTTTGACATGAGTAAAGCCCATAACCATAAAAAACCCTGAAATCTCAAGTTGTTATTTATTTCAGTCTTGCAGTATGTTCTGAAGTGATCGGTTTTAGATTTGGCCTAAAGGCTTTTAGCTTTGTATGCAGAAGGAAATATTAGACCTGTATATTTTAATCTACCCTCTGGTTATTATGATGTCAGTAGGTAAAGTATGTTTCTGGAATTGTAGCTTCAGAACTTTGTTGGTTTATGTATTCTTGCTTATTATGTCGGCTTTTCACCTCAAAACAAGTTCATATGCAACCAGTGATACTCTTCAAGAATTTTGGATTGTCCTGTAGTATAGATAGTCAGTACTTGGCTTCCTTGTACTTGGTAAAGTGTTCCAAAATAGCGGTGATTCTTCTGAGGAAAATAATGTTTTCGTAAACGGCATCTAGTGCATACGAACTTTAGAGATTTCAAAGCATTTCTGTATCTGAAAAGTTCTGACGTTTTTGGAACATAGGTTACAGGCTGCTGGTCACTCTTCTCAGCCTTTTTTCATGTGGGGCTTGTATTGAATTTTTACTTCTCCTTCAGTAAAGTATTTCGTACTGCAGGATAGCACCATGTTAATTAAGGGATATTAATAGTATAGAATTATTAGCGGTTTCTTTACATAGGAAACAGCTAATTAGTTCATAACTAGAGGAGCTGGCCAGCCTTTTTTTTTTTTTTTTTGGGTCAACATTGACCACCTCAGATCTTGAGGATTAATAAATGTGGGATAATGAAAGTTCCAAGTGTCTGGCTATGTTTCTGCCTAGTGTTTTATCGAGTTGCAAGCTCTCAGGGCTTTGATATATAAGCTATGGCTAACCCTGCTGCAGCTGTTAGACAGTAACATCCCTCTCTGCCCCATCTTCTTGGTACCAGAGGCATCAGAATAATTTGGGAGAAAATAATGAGATTATTTATCTGCATATGTAAATATCCATCCTAAGTTGCCTGTTGCTCTGTGAGTATACAGTGTATTTCCATTGCTTCTGACTTCTGCTACGTGCAGGGGCTGATAGTATCTGTCATGCATAGCTTATCTGAAACACATGGCCTCTATTCAGTCCTTTAATGGCTCTGTGGTTCTTTAGTCATTTTTTTGCCCCTTCCTAGTCTTGCTCATCACTGACAATCAAAGACCAACTCTAAGTCTGCTGACTACAACCTGTCAGGGCAGATGTACCACAAGGTGAAACTAATTGAGAACGATAGCTTTTGAAATAGCTGCAAGAGTCTCTTAAGTAATGCTTTTCTGCTGCAGCAAAATCGGTTTAAAAGCATGATAGGAGTAAGAAAGAAAACTCTGCTATAAACAGTATTTTAAACCACTCTAAATTAAGCATTTCTTTGCAGACTGCCTCTCAGGAGAGAAGGGATTCACTAGATAACATTGTATCCAGAGCTGTCTGGGAAATTATTGCAACTTCTTAGTGATTTTTATAGGGAATGTGATGTATGCAAGTATAAGCTCCATATTGTGTTATGTGTATTATTGTATATGTATTGATGACTATTGACTTTCAGTTGCAAGTTAGCTGATAAGTGGCTTTTCTCATCAGATGTGCTGCATTACTTTTGTGTTTTTCATTGTCATTCATTGTCATTGTCAACTTTCCCTTTGCTGTTGCTGCCCGTTATAAGCTCCTTTCAAGTTAACAGCTACCCATGAATGCTTTCCACAGCTTTAAGAAGCTGTATGATTAAACCAGTCTTTACTGAACCAAGATGCTGCTAGATTTCTTCATCTAGACAGGTAACGCTTTTGAAACTGCTGAAGAGTCTTTGATTATAAAATACTTGTGTAGAAAAGGGGTGTTTTCCCCTTGCCAGTGTCTTGCGGCTCCTGAGGTGTGAAAGTCTGAAGTACAGTGCTAGAATCAAGACAGGGCTATCCAGAGCAAACAACTTCTGACTTGAAATGTCTCAAGGGGAAAGGTTGTCTTGCCCTCTCAGATGAGAGGTCTTAAAAGAAATGAATTCCCTTTTTTCCTTGCAAAAGTCTTGAATGTATGATAGCATCATAAACAGAAATGTGTTTTGCTGAATATAGATGAATGCAAGACTGACTCTCTGGTGAGCTGAAGACCCTGTTAGCAAACAGATAAAGCTTCTGAAACTTGTCAGCTTCAGACACATGCAGTCAACATATAACTTGTTTGTTTGAACTGCTAGTTTGAAGCAGTTTTCCTCTTGCCCTGGCTACACCAAACTTGGCAAAAAAAACCCAAACAGTTGCAAACTTAAAAGGGATTATGTGAGCTGAAACCATCTTTATCTTTCCCCATTAGAGTGGGAAAGGAGCATTAGCACTAGAAGACAAACACAGCAAATTTGGGATTACTAGCCTCATCCCAGACAAAAATATTGCTTTTTGACCCTGGAAATCCTGAAGGACTTGAGGAAGTAACTCAAATCATTCCTCTCTTGAGAGAGCTGACTAATTTCATGTAGCCTTGTTGTTGTTCGTTTCCTGAGATACTTTCAATTTATGAAAATCTCTCTAGAACAAGGTGGTGCTTAATCTCATTTTTAATGACTGCCTCCCAAAGGATATGAATTAAAGGTTCACTGTTTCTCACACTCAAGCTAGCAATGTAGTAGCAGTAGAATAACTTTGCTAATTTGGTTGCACTGGTCAGGGTTTGTATTTCTCAGTGTAGCTGCAAACTTAACTAATTGTAGAGAATTTAGCTGGAGTACAAGTAGTTTGAACCAATGGTTCTCCACTAATTTTCCCTTTTTTTCAAATTTGGGGAAAAGTTCATGTTAGTTGCAAACCCTGGCTCTAGTGTTTTGAGATAAAGTCCTTTGCTTAATCGCATAAAAAGATTCTTTACCAATTAGATCAGAGACAGTTTAGTCGTGATTAATTGTCCTGTATTTTTGGTATTTTTGTTTCATCAATGCTGTTGCTTTTTTTTTTTTCTTTTTTTTAAGAGAATAGTAAATACTACTTTCTTTAATTTCTGAAGAGGGTTATGTTTATAAAAATGGTACTTAACAAGCTATTCTTACTGTCTGCTTGATTTAGTGCCTCAATATCTTAACGTGGATAACAGGACAAGTATTCTTATAATAAATCAAACTTTATTTTTTTTTTTTTTCCCCTCCATATCTGTGGGTAAATCAGTTTCTTTTCAGTCATAGAAATCTCATTTGTATTTCTGTGTAACCCATAAAGTAGTCAGTGCAATTTTTAATTTCCTTAGTCTGATTTGCAGTCTGGCAGTTAGAATGGAAAAAAATAAATTGAACTGAGCTAATTTAAACAACTGGTGTCATGGCATTTTAGTGAGGTGACTCATGGGGGATAAGTTTTGGATGTCTTCCCTCTCCATAACCTGTTAAAATACTTTTGGAGTGTATTTTAGGAAATAATACATTGTAAGTCATTGTCCCCAATGTATGTGTGAGTGTTATAGTGTTTATAAGCGTTACGTTCCCTTTTTTAGAGTTTGTTAATTGTTTTCTAGTAATTGTGTGCAAGGACTAGATTATAACATGTAGCAATTATTGTAACTGATCTGTCAAATATATTAAAAACCTATGTAAATTGAAACGTGTCAGAAGAATGTACAGGCTCGTCTTTGATTAACACTTAAGCTGTTTTAGGTTAATGACAGCTTCAAGAGAATTGTCTAGTGAAGAATTAATTACGTAAGATTGCTTGTGAAATCAGGGGAGGATATATTTCCATTTTTATCCTTTTGGTTCTTCTGGTGGATAAAGAGACAGGAGATACTTCTGTGTTTATGAACTTCAAGAACAGACCAACTTGATCAGCTAAAATGGTATTCATGGGTGAGAATAAAGAATACTGTTAATAAAAGCAGTCTTTATTCCGTATGTTAACTAGCTCTTTGGTAGGTTGGTTTGTTTGTTTACTTTTCCTTCTGATATCCTGGTGGTGTTTTCTTGCTGTTAAATCAGAATCCCTATTACAAAAATAGGGTATGTAGAAATGAAACAGACCCCTTCCAGTTGGCAGGAATTAGAATAAAATGAATATTTTCAGTCTGCTTTGAGATACACAACATCTCTGTGCATTCTACTTAAAACATCTACTTAAAACAATACACAGATGGAAGTATGTGCTCGTAAAATTTCAGGCAAACTTGAAGAATGTGTGTTTAATCCTGTATTTCAAGAGATAGAAGTGATTTCCTAAAATTACCAATTCATGAGGAGAAAAATGATGCCTGCTTTTTTTCTTTTCTTTTCCTCTGTCAGGTTTGTAAATACTACCTTTGTGGGTTTTGTCCAGCTGAATTATTTACAAATACCCGTTCTGATTTAGGTAAGTAGGTAAATTTTGCAGTTTTTATTCACTTACACGTCATCACAATTAAGCTTTTACTTTGTAAGCTGCATCCTTACTCTGTTATTCTCTTTTGTAACACTTCAAAAGCAGACTTTATTAGGATTGCCAATAGTTAAATAAATTTGATATGAGCAATGTTTATTCCAAATCCTACTTCCTCTAAGTGGAAGACAAGGTGGGCAAATTGTAACAGGACTACCTTTCATGAGCACAGACCACATTACCTCCTAAATTTACGGGCAAGATAAACGTTTTCATTAGCCAATTTCAAAAAATAATGCTTGGAGCTTACAAAGTGCTTGTTGAAACTATCCCCTCTCCTTCAGAAATCTCTGTGTTGGCATTCTTTTTCTTCTTTTTCAAACTCTGAGCAAAAGGAGCAGAAATGCAGGCATAGGATGCCAGACTTTATGTGCGTTCGTTTCACCCTTGAAGTTGTTCTCTGGGAAGTGTTTAAAATTCTGTTCAGTCATGATGCAAAAACAAATGATGATGGAGCATGAATATGACTTTCAAGAATGCAAACTTCGTGTTTTGTTTTTTAGGTCCTTGTGAAAAGATTCACGATGAAAATCTACGTAAGCAGTAAGTATTTTGATTGCTATGTTAGTGCAAAATAAAGTTTCTAGTACACTAGAGATTTCCTAAAGCCACAGAAAAAGAGAAATTAATTGTTTTGTTGACTTACATAGAAGTTTTATTTAAGTTACAATGTTCCGTTAACTTAATAATTTATAACTCTGTAATTTTCACCTTATTTATTTTTGTATGTTATGTAGTCACATGAACTTTCACTTAAAAATTTGTTCTACCAGGTATGAGAAGAGCTCTCGTTTTATGAAAGTGGGCTATGAAAGAGACTTCTTACGCTATTTACAAAGCTTACTTGCAGAAGTAGAACGCAGAATTCGAAGAGGCCATGCTCGCTTGGCACTGTCACAGAATCAACAGTCTTCAGGGGTGAGTCTAGAAGAATCACGAAGGCAAATAATTTTTATTCTAGATAGCATCTGCATGATCTCTTCGTCTAGTCTCGGGCATACTGTCAGGTAGATGACAGTAGAATCACAAAGGTTTAAGAAGGGAAAGAAAACCTCTGTGTGGGTTTACCTGTTCAGTGTTACACGCTACAGACAGCTGTTAATGAAAAATTTCACCTAATTGGGGAAACTTTTTTGTGTCTTCACTCCGCCCACTGTTTCTTGTGCCAGGATTGATTTATCTTTGGGGCAGTGACTATGGCCTATGCTGTGCAAATTTCCTGACTGCCAGTGTAGTTGTTCTTGCCCCAGTTACTCTGTGCAAAGTGCAGTTCATTCAGAAGGAACTGTGGAAAGTGTCCTCTGTTGAAAGCTGTGGCATAGAGCATGTAACATGCCTACTCAGGCAGGTATGGAGACGATACCGTGAACAAATGTGTTTGGAAGAAATGGAATCTTTGGGCATTTGTTCCCAGAAGCTGGATTTCTGCACCTAAGGAACTTCCAAATCATACTTGAGAGGCTGTAAAACTGTGTGATAATAAGTGGCTGTTTTAGAATCTAGTTCTGGGACTTGGAATTCAAACATCTCACCTTTTGTGGCTCAGGGACTTGAATTTTTTGTTGGTTTAGACCGAAGCTGTGTGACTGCTTTCAGCAAGAGTGGAGTAGGATGTTGGGGGAAGTTTTATGGTAACTAAACTACTAGCAGGTATTTATGGGAGAGGATGTAGGAGGATTTTATTCCCAAAGCAGTTCTCTGAGGTGAAATACATACGTGTGTGGGTGCGTATGTGTGTGTGCGTGTGTGAAAGTTTTGTTTTGTAAATGAAAAACCATGACGCTGTGATTATGCTCTGCAGGCTGCTGGACCAACTGGTAAAAATGAAGAGAAGATTCAAGTGTTAACAGACAAAATTGATGTTCTTCTACAACAGGTAAGTTTTACCTGTAGTAACAGAGTTGTCATTACCTGACAAAAAGTTATTATAGTTTTTCTTTATTGTTCTTTAGATTGAGGAACTAGGTTCTGAAGGGAAGGTGGAAGAGGCACAAGGAATGATGAAACTTGTTGAACAGTTAAAAGAAGAGAGAGAATTGCTGAGGTCTACAACTTCAGTAAGTAACGTGTTTACAGTTCTGTTAGTCTTTGTTCAGAATTTAGTGCAGCAATGCTCTTAATCACCTTGTCCTTACAGTGAAGGCACGGGTGTTTATGCAGAATTTATCAGAAAATAGTGACATTTAAATACATTGATGCAGTGTGCCATTTGAGCATGTTGCCTTGGGAGTAGTTCATGCACAAATGATAAAATTGTTTATACATACCTCTTGGATTTTTGCAGTTTACTCTATTTCAGGTTCCAGTTGCATGTGTTGTATGCATACATACATACATATGCACGTGTGTGTGTGCATGTATATTTATATATATATATGTTTTTTTTCTCCCCACTATATAGAAACTTTTCAGCTATTTTTCTCTCCCTCCCCCCTCCCTATAAATATATGTGTATATATATATATATATTCTTGCTGTGGTACTTTCTTTCTTAAACATTGACATCTGAAAATTAAAAGTAGCTAGCAGCTTTTGTTTGTTTTCTGCAGGTATTGTACCACAAACTTTTCCTCCACCAGATTTGAATTTCAGATTTTAATTTCCAAAATAACTTAGATGTGCTAATTACTGCTTAATGTCAAGAATTTGGGGCCAGCATCTCGCTGACTTTGATAGCTTCAAAAGCTGAAACAAGCATTTTATGTAACAAGTTTCTGCCATTGGAAAGGAGCTCATGTTTAAATATGGAATTTTATTCTGATAGTGTGTTCAAACTTTCTTCTTTCTTGCAAAAGCAAGAATGTCTTTTTCATGCTGCATGATTAACGAACATTGCATAAGCAATGATTGTTTGGGATTAGGTTGTGATTTCAATGTGTTTCTCAGTACGTCTGCTTCAGCAGTCAGCTACTTTCACCTCTGTCCTTTTAAGCAGAAACGTGATGTTCCTTTTCATATTTCACCATGGGAAATTGTAGGATTTTCGTCCTTGAGGCGTATTTCATTTTTGTTCTGCGGGCGTTTCAGTTGACGTCAGAAAATCATCTTAAGAAGTTGATTTTTATTTCCCTTAATCCTCAGGCCACAAGGAAACTGCGGGTATGGTTAGATTTGCCTTAAACCATGCTTCTCATGGTAAAAGGATTGTTTCCTGCATTTCCTATGTGACTTTTCAGCAATTAATTGTGGTTTACCTGCAATAGGTGTGTGTGTGTGGCCTTTTTATTCTCCTGTATTTTTCAGTAGATGCTCTAAAGTCAAAGTATGCAGTTACAAATTTCAGCTTTTAGTAGTGGTGCTGGATTTAACAACAGTACAATTCCAAACGTCCCCCCCCCCCCACCTTCCCTCAGAGTCTGGCTAAAACTTTTTTGCCTTGTTTTATTTAATACTTCTTTTGCAGACGATTGAGAGCTTTGCAGCCCAAGAAAAGCAAATGGAAGTTTGTGAAGTCTGTGGAGCCTTTTTAATTGTAGGAGATGCACAGTCCAGAGTAGATGACCACTTGATGGGAAAGCAGCACATGGGTTATGCCAAAATAAAAGCAACTGTCGAAGAATTAAAAGTAAGTGTATGTTTGGTTATTGAACATGAAAAATTGGTTTGTGTTTTTCTTTGGCAACTAAAAAGCTTACTAGCAGACTGTTACCAAAAACATGAAAGTAGTACATAAATAGATAGAATCAGGTTGTGCACTTAGCATTATACTTGTACTGATATATATATTTTTTTTTAATTGCATGTATTATAGTAAGATTAAGATCAGGTGGCAATGTTTTGTGAGCTTTGTAAAGAACTGTGCTATGGCCTTCTTTCTTAAGAAAATTACTGAAAAAAGTGTTCTCCAAGACATAGGACTCCAGTTTCATCCTGTTGTCCAGGACTGCTCCAAGGGATTTCTGAAAATGCTTTTACATAGGCTGTCCTTGGTTTGAGTGTTAGGGAAAAAAGTTTACATAATCTGAGGATGTGAAAGCTTAAGATTTTTAAAAACTTCAGTTACGTTGAATGATTTGTCTTGAATAATATTAATTACTGCCCCAAACTTCTGTATTTTTAAGGAAAAGTTGCGAAAAAGAACAGAAGAACCTGACCGTGATGACAGGTTAAAAAAAGAGAAACAAGAGCGAGAAGAAAGAGAGAAAGAAAGGGAACGGGAAAGAGAGGAGCGGGAAAGGAAGAGACGACGCGAAGAAGAAGAAAAGGAGAAAGAAAGGGCTCGTGACAGAGAGAGGCGTAAAAGGAGTCGTTCTCGTAGTAGACATTCGAGCAGAACATCTGACAGAAGATGCAGCCGTTCACGAGACCACAAAAGATCAAGAAGCAGAGAAAGAAGGCGAAGCAGGTATGCAAGAAAGTATTTTCATGTAATTTTTTCTCAAAATGCTAAAATGCTGGGAGGACTTGGCCTGTCAGTCATATGACTAATTTGTTGGTTCCACTCTTTTTCTAAGTGTGAGTGTACTTATTGATTCTAAAGATAAGCAGGTTTTGCTACAGACTCATTCTTTTTCTGCATTTCTGGAAGTAGGTGGGAGCCCTATGGTGGAAGTAACTTTGAGTAGACATATGCCCCCAAAACCAAGGTTGTGTCTGTAAGCCCTTCCTTTGCACACGCGTATTGGACTTTAACTCGTAGCAGCAACATCTCTTAAACTGTGTGGTCAAATGCTTGGATAAATGAATAAGGAAAAGTGAAGTCACATCTTACGGGCAGAGAGATGCTTGCATACTGTATGCTAAGCCTTGTTTTAAATATTTACCCTTCTGCTGCATAATCAGTAGTAGTTTCTGTCTGCTAACTTGGGCAATATCACCTGACATTTGCATGTTTCAATTTTCTGTAAATGTCAGGAGTCGTGACAGAAGAAGAAGCAGAAGCCATGATAGATCAGAAAGAAAGCACAGGTCTCGCAGTAGGGACAGAAGACGGTCAAAAAGTCGCGATCGAAAATCCTACAAGCACAGAAGCAAAAGCAGAGAGAGAGAACAAGACAGGAAGTCAAAAGAAAAAGGTATGTTTGTGTGAATACTGTTCATATCAAAATCTGCAACTAATCTTTCCCTAAAATCTCAAATGTTTCTAGCCTGTCAGGGACTGGAAGTTCTTAGCATCTGATCACATAAGCTGTATATGCTGCTGTTAACTGATTCAGTTCACTCCTGTCATTGCTAATGCACACATCCCAATGTCTGCCGTTTATTTGTTGCAGTAGTTATTAAAAGTTTACTATTTGGTCTTCAAAGTAATTGTACAAGGATTTTGATGTGTGCTAATACCTGTTGACTGTCACCTTTAGAAGAACATTTGCAGTGTAATAATTTTTTTCTATGAATATCTTCTTCTATTAGTATTATTTCTGTTACTACCTTTTGCTCGTTTGTGTTCTGTGAGAGATTGATTCCTGGCTGTTCTATAGCACCTGTCACTTCTTTGCGCTATCATTTTTCCTATATTTTCCTTTAACAGTGCCTTAATTTTCCTTAATCTATAAATACATACCATGATAAGTATTGCAGGATTTCTATAATGTTTTAGGCTACAATTCCATGCTTTTCCCTCCCCCCTCCCCCTCCCCTTCTTTTTTTAATCTCCACTTGTTTTTAATGAATTAAGGCTTGCTTTGTCAGTGTTCAGGTGAGATCTCATGTACTGTTTTTGTCCTTGAGACTTTTATAGCAGTACCTGTCGTGTGCAACAGCACTGATAGTCACTTGGTGTTTCATCAAAGATTAGTAATCAAATGCTTTACATTTAAGTAGGTCAAGAGAGCTGCAGAGAGAACACTATAGATTTACATTCTGTGAACAGACATTAATATTACTGTCATTGCTAAATTCCTCCTTTAAAAGTCTTAAAAAAAAACTTTTGCATGAGTCTAATGCTGACTTCTGTCCTAAAAACTGATGCTTTTGCAGAGGGTACTGAGCAATGTCCAGTCTGAAACAGCAACCCCGCCTCATAATTAGAGCTGGCTGTCAGTAATGGGGGAAATGATTCCTTTATGTTTCTAAGATACTTTTGAGGTTCTCTGGCATGAAAGGTGCTATGTGCATGTGATTATGTGAGCCTGTTTGCCCTGCCTTTACTTTTTCCGTGTTTCTCCAGCAGATTAGTTCCTGAAATGTAGATAATAACTGATGTATTTTTCTTGCCTGATTTTCTTGGACCACTTCAGTTTTCTGGTTTATACTGTGGTGCATCTTCAGTGTTGATTCCTCTTTCATTTTGCTTTGTCCTTTTGAGGCAAGCATTTTTTTTTTGCTGCTTGCTTGTTGGCTGCGGCACTGTTATGTAGTATTTAAACTCAGACCCAGTATCGTAGCCTGTATCTGTCCTGTTGTTACTTTCTTGCTATCTGATATTGTGCCTTTTTTTCCTACTTTACGAATGGATTTCTGGTACTCTAGTGAAGAATACCCTCTTCTATATTCTATCGGCATATATAAATAATTGATTTCCATAAATTTGGTCTTTTGAGCTTATGGATTCTTGGTTCTTTCCTGAATCCTTCCATAGATACAGGATCTAGTGAAGTTTCTTCAACATATAAATATTTTTAGTTTCCACTTGACTGTTTTCTCTGGCGGTCACTTTATATTTGCTCCTTGCAACCTTCCCGCTGCAGAGCTGAGAACAGTGAGGTGATGCTGTGATCTATGATGAAACTTCAACTTGAGAAAATGTTACTTTTTTGACTAAGAAATTATATCTAAAAATGTGAATAAGCCTTGGAGCAGGATGGTAATGCTAAGGATGTGTTTCTTCTTCCAGTGGGAACATTTTAAAAGCTGGGGAGAGAAAAAGTATTTACCAAGCAAGCCTTGAACCACATGATACTGTAGCCAGTTATGCAGAGAGCTTTAGAGGCTCATACATGTGAGAAGTGATGTGGCTGCCTACCCAGTTTGCTGTTTGCACAGAAAGAAGTCCGTGGAAGAGACTTAAGAATTAAGTTTACTGCTCCATTGGGAGGGAATATTTACTTCAGAATCTAAGTGTCTTTATATGTAAGATTGATGTGCAGTTACAAAAATAAGCACTAAAGGCCTGGCAGTAACTACTCAAACTGCTTTATAAACAGGGATCTAACAGGAATAAACCAGGCCCTGCTGACAACAGTTGCCCAAAACTTGCTCGCTGTTATGCTTTAAATGAATGCCATGCTTTGAAATACAATTCAGAGGCCCTGGCTTCTTGTTTTCTAAATCCTGTGAAATACAGTGACTTTTAAGACCATAAGGGGGGGGGGAAGTATGTAAAAATAGGGATACTTAATTTCTGAGTCTGATTTCAGGAGTAGAAAAATACTGTTAACCAATATACCAGTTGAATATTAAATTAATACGCATCAGCAGTATACAACTACAGTTCAAGTAAACTAAATTAAGAACTGGTGGAATAAATTGCGTTAAAAAACTTTGATTAAAAATGTCTCGTTTGCACATACCCTCATTTCATGGAGGATTAATACTGAAACCTACCAACAGGCCACTTCTTCATGGCTCTTTACTTAGTCTGGATTCATGTACTTTAACTATATGTGTTCGTGCTAGTGATTAAACCTCAGCAAATCCTTCCAAAACACCCAAACCTAAAGTATTATTTGGATACTATGTTTAATATACTGATTTTTGCATTCTCTGAATAGTAAAACCATTTGCATTATCTTGATCAGGGTTTTTATAGAATATATCTCAATTGCCCACATATACTCAGTCAGAAAATTGTGCATGTGTATATTACTCAGGAACAGTCTTATTACTCATTCAGTATTATATGATTTTATCTAGTAGATCGTTGCTAAAATAATGGAAGCAAAAGGTCAACAGCAAATTAATTGTGCGTGCTTCTAAAGAGATAATTGCTGAATGACTGTATAGCAGAGGAATTTAACTGCTCACAAATACCCCAGGAGTTGAAAGAAGTTCCGTTCTTTAGACTCTGTTAACTACACTTGCTCATTTCTACATGGCAAACTCAAGGTTTGCTGTGGTAAAATTGTTTTTTGTTTTTGCTTTTTTAATTGACATTTTTAGAAGAGTGTCATCTTTCGTGCCACAGGTTAATAGTAGCTTTTTTTAGTCCTCAAACCAAATTTTCCCTCCTGCCCAAACTCAAGAAACAAACAAGACAAAACAAAATCCTGCACACTGCACATCCATAGGGCTATTAAGATCTACCATATCTACATAGGACAGAAGATAAGATTATTGGACTGACTACTAGTCCTCTGCGGGGAAACAAGACTACTATTCCTCAGTGGATCCACCTGTGCATCGGAGATACCTATAAGGCACAAAAAGAAGACTTTGTAACAAGGTTAGTTAGAGTGCAATCTACCTGCGGAGTTTTTGTTTTTGTTTTTGTTTTTTTTTTTAAAAAAAAAAAAAAGAAAC
>VZSV01000047.1:3782904-3791617 GCA_013398735.1 Nothocercus julius
TACAAGATAGTGAAAAGGATTTTTTGTGTATTGTGTGAATTCTGTAAATCTGATGTTAACAGAATGGAATTTTCTTTCAACTGTGTGTAGGGATGCAGTGCTGTCCAGAATTAGATATCTTTAAAGAGTTTAAAATGCAATAAACACTACATAGTAATCGCCTTGTTACATTCAATGCAATTCAAGTCTTTAAGAGGTATGTGTTTAATATTTCCTACTGTGTAGGAGAACTTAGTCAGCCATAGTACAGAGAAGTGGAATGGCTGATAACAGACTTCTAAGGCAGATGTAAATACAAAGGCAGATACTACTAAGTATTCATGGCAAGGATATATGCTGAAAATGACTTATTGGAAATAAAAACTAAATATTAGGAAAGACAAATAGTTTGTTTAAAAATAAATAAATGTTCTTCCCTTCACTCTTGACCTAGCTTTCTTACTCTTGCGCAAATTACTTAGTTGTATTCCTTAAATAAGGAACTAACAGTGGAGAGTACAGCTGATAAATGAGCTTGCAACGTGTAAACTGTAACTTCATTATTTATGCTAGGAATTCTTAAACACTTAATGTTGATTATTATTAATACTGTTATTGTTTCTAAAGCCAGTGATGTTCAGTGTTGACACTTTCGTAGAGTTAAGATGACAGCTAACAACTGGGCCAATATATAGGAATGGTAAATGAAATGCTCTTTATGTTGTTTAATTGTCTATTTTCCCCAAATTTTGCATTATAGGACAACTACATGAAGAGTCTGTGAAGACGGAGGAAGACAGCTTAAAATGAAGATCTGCTTTAAAATGAGGTGAAAGAAAGCTGTAGTGGCGTAGAAACATATAAAGTTCAGTTAGAGTTTTTTTTTTATAAAAAGTAATTCGGGACTGGTGTTTCCTCCCAGAGTTCAGAAAGATGTGTTGATAGCACACATGCTACTGAGAATATAAGTCCTGTATCCTTTTTTTTTTTTTTTCTTTAAGACTTTTTAAGATAAGAAAGCAACATAACCTGAACACATGGCTTGCTCAGTGTTTAATTGCAAGTTTTCATTCTTGGACTTTAAAACACAAGAATAAATGTTTAGTATTTGTGTGAATCAAACTAAAATGAATCCCATTTTTACAACTAGGCTTATTCCTAGCTTCTTGATATATGAGAAATGGAAATAAAGTATCTTTGAATTTCTGTTACAAATTTGATTGTCTCTGTCATTGAACATTTAATATTAAATAAGCTTCTTTCCTAATAAATCTACTCATGTCTTCAAGCTTAGTCCATGAATTTGGACGTTTAATTTTTCTGTGGTGTTTGTTTTTCAGTAGTTAGTATGTTTGAAGCTGATCTTTCAGCAGTTAACTATCAGATTCCATCCCCTAAGAAATACAGTCAAGCAAGAAATTACAGAACTCTCACAGTAAAAATGTAAGTCTTTGAAAAAATCATGCAGATGGGAGCCAGTAAAATTATAACTAAATTCTAGAAACAGTAATGCAAATAGTCATTCTTTTGAAACTTCAGACAGAAGAAGACATCAGATATGGTCTGAATTCATCACTTCTCTCAGTGGCCAAAATGTTTATGTTGCATCTTCTGGGGTGTGTAGTACTTGTTACAATAGTGGCATTTTCCCTTCTTGTCTGTTGTGCACAGGATTAAACAAGGTATCTCGTAGTAGAGTTGAGACACGATTCAGGTTGTCTGACACATCTAGCAGGAAGTGTCTAAGAGCGTTGGAGATGTAAAATGCTGGATTTCAGAACACAGGAATCTAGTGCCTTTTTTTTTTTTTTTTTTTGGTAACTACATTCAAGTTGATCACAGCTAGCACCCCCTGACAGATTGATCTGTCTGAAAGTGTCCTCTTCAGAGCTCAGAATGAAGTCTTGGGATTTTCTGGGTATACTATGTAAAAAGTAAAGTACCTCACTTAAGTGTATCCCACTTGCCTTCTGTTTTGCATCCTGATACTATTTTATTTGGTGTTTAAAAATGTGTTACTGATTTTTTTTTCTTTTTTTTTCTTTTTCCAAAGTTGTGATAAAATTTTAAGTGGTTTAGTTATTTCACCCCAACCCAACCCCATCTCCCCCAAAAGGGAAGCAATCTACATATGTGAAACAACTGGTAGGATTCTTTAATATAGGTGAAAAGTAGCAATGTTAATTCAGTAAAAGTTTGTAAAGTTTGTAATGCAAACAAAAGTTGTCCTTGGAGAAACACTAAGTCCTGTAAATTTATTTTCAGTTGTCATACCAACAATTTATTGTTCAAAGGAAGAAAAAAAAAAAAAAAAAAAGGCTAGTGTGCATTAGAGTTTATCAAACAGCATAAAACATACAAAAATATTTCTCTGGATGCATAGACTTACTGTTATTAGCACTATTAGTCAGTTCTTGATGAAGTTAACAATTGTTCTTTGTGGAAACTACAGCAAATGTAGCTGCTGCTATAGCTGAACTTTCAGTAATGAGTGGAGGCAGGCTGTCTTCCTAGATACAGGATCGGCAAAATTAAATACTTTTAATTTTGAGCCATTAACTAACAGCTTTTTTGAACAATTATTGCACATCATCTTAAGTAGTCTTCAAACTATGCTGAAAGGATAAGTATGCAAATGTTAAGATAAAAGTCCCTTTCTTGTCCTACAGAAAAAAAGGGTGTTGTAGTTATGGATTTTTATTTTATACTGTGTCATAGTCTTGAGCTCAGCTGGTGTTGAATCACGCTTCAACTCTAGCATAGCTCCTCAGTGAAGAAAAAGGAAGGGAGCTGGTATGTGAACAGTTACCTAGGGACTGATGCAAGACTTCATACAACTTCACTTTTGTGCACTTAATCACCTTGAAGAGCAGAATTGCAAGGGTTGACAGAGTTTAAGTGATGCAATGTTGAGTCGCATTCAGTGTAATATGCAGCAGTCAGGAAGGAATGATGATCTTTTTGAATCCACTAGGCAAAAAATTTGAGCTGAAGTAGTACTTTGTTTTGTTTTTATGTTCAGTGAAAGTATTTGGAGGCCCTCAGCCCTCTGTAGTACTTCCCTCGCTAAAACATTTGACACTCTGTAAAGTGAGAGAAGACCTTAAGCAGACTGTGCAGTGCGAAGTTACAGCTTACTTATTCTTTCAGAAGTGCAGCACTAGATGCCATTTCTCCTATTTTGTGAACATTCCTTAGTTAGTATGACCACTTAAGAGCATATTATGATCCTTAAGCTTATGCTACGTCAAAAGTAGACAGTCAGTATCCCTGACCTGTTCTGGGTGAGGCTTGGCTATAGAGTTACCTACTTCCACTACTGAGTTTCGATGCAAGTAATGCAGAGTGTTCTCAAGAGGTTGAGGAAAAATGACTGAGTCAGCTCTGCACTCATTTCCCTGTCTCCTGAAATGTAACGAGCTGCCTTCTTTTGGAATAGAATGTTAAGAACAGAGTAATAAAAGACTTTTGTGCCTTTGAGGTATGGACCTGTTTCAGGTGCAGTTCTGGGGTTAGCTTGCACAGAGGCAGTACAGGCCTCTGTGCCCCTGGTGCAGACATGGCTCAAATAATAAGGAATCCCCATTGCACTTAACTCACTACTATTGCACTTCACTCCTCGGCCTATACCTGAAATTTCAAAGCCATGTCTCAAATGGAAAAAAAAATCAAATTCTTAAAGATGCTTCTCTCTTGACTCACACTAGTGAAGCCTTCAACTTGTTAGTCCTCAGTTCACCTAATACTTTGTGGTGAAGTGAAAAAAAAGACAGTGTATCTCATTAAAACTCTAGGAAGAGATTAAGGAATTGCTTATTTTACATTTTTAGGGAGCAACAGTTCATTACATGCCCCCAAGCCCTCTGAAGCTCAACTTAATGAGGAATTTTAAAAATAATATATACTTTTTCCTGAATCTCTTTCCCACAATGTTGTAACTTGGTTGAAGACTGCAAGGACTCAACATACATTTCATACCATCAATTAAGTTCTTCATGTCCTTTCTTGCCAAATACCACTAATAAACTTTATTGAACTGCTTTGGAAGCATATGATTTTAGTAGACAAATGAGGTATTATCCTTTATCTGAATACAGCATCAAGTAAAAAAATAAAAGCAAAGGGGATATTAAATATCAAAGATAAACTATTAGTTAAAATATTAACCCTAACAATAACTTAAGGTTTCACACACACACTTAATTCACTGCCTTCAACTGCAGTAGCATGTAATTACCAGATTTTCATATTCTAGATTCATCTAGAAGAGTCAGTAAGTCAGCTTAGATGCTCTACTGTTGTAGCATGGTCTTTCGGTCAGAGTCGATGCAGCATTTCTGAAAGGAGAGTTGTCACTTTTTGCAAGAACCAGTTCCAGTTCTTGAAAGTCCTGAAGTCTGGCAACATCCTTGTCCTTTTAAAGACAGAGAGGAAAAGAGCAAATCACTTCTAAACGTGTCTACTTCTTATACAATTACAGTAGTTAAAGGAAGTAAAAGCTAAAACTATACATGGTTCACACCCAGTAATATGAATAATTCCAAAAATCATGTCAACTTATACTTTTTTTTTTTTTTCCTCCCTCAAAGCTTTGACTATGCTTGCATATGTCACTTTACTGAGAGTTGTGACTGACAGATTTCATTTACAGGACTCCTGGTACGTCTAAATCTAAGCAGCATGTTCTTTTGTTGATGGAGTGACTTTAAATTATTCACATGCCAATTTGTGAATTTTCTCCCCCTACTGTTTGTGCTTTTTAGACAAGCAAGCACTTAAGCAGTACATGATGATTATGCTAAAAGCACATTAATGCATTGTTTTTGATACATTAAAAAAATCAGTATGGAATCATTTCATATGCTTTAAGAGTTGAAATACTTTTGTCAAATGATGCATAAAGTATTCTGAAATACCGTAAATGCCTGAGAAGAAGAAAAGTTTTGATTTGGTAAACTTAAATCAGATTTGGGGTTTTTTTTTTTGAGTGCAATGCTGTGCTTTGCTGATCCTTCTACAGACTTATCTTCTCTAATGTCTACAAAGCACAATGTCAAATTGTAATTTGAAAACTCTTACCTTTCTCACCAGCGTATTAGGTAATTTTCTGATCTTCTCTACTTGTTCTGGATTAACACCCAATTCACAGCAACTTACTCTGAGCAGATCTTGATAGGTCAGTTCTTGTCTGTCTAATTCAATTTCAATGAAGTCAGTGTCTCTGAGGTTCTGCACTCTTACCTTAAGCACAAGTTCTACGTGGAGAAAAGGGAAAAAGAAAAGTTTTAAAGACAAACAAAAAACTAAGGCTAAAGTATCTACAGTTCTCTTTTGAATGAAGGTTTTATTTCAGCAGTAGTCTGTGGTTGGGAGAGAAGAAGAAATGCACAGGGGAAACATGTTTACAGTGTTAAAAATCTGATTCATCCAGTTACAAAGTTAAGCCACTACCAAACTTATGAAGAGGTGCACTTTTTGCTAAGTATGTTCTGCAAAATTTGGGTTTTACGTTCCTTTGGCATAAAGGCTGATCCTTCCATGGGAATGAAAAAGTAATTTTAAAAGAGCTTGCAGAGGGTACTGTATTTAAAATACCCTATAACCAATTATTTTACTTGGGAGAAAAAAAAAAAAAAAGACCTGGATATCATTTTGTTCTTTTTAGTCAAAAAAACAACATCTCTGGTTCCATTCCAAATGAATCTGAAAGCCAAATGAATCATTTTTAAATTCAACTTTCAACTAGTAACCAAAATAGAGAACAGTATATAACAGATGGGAAATCACCCTTCCTTACCTTGCATGCTATACGGGAAAGTTCCAGTAAGGAAGAAGGGTTGAAACGTTGGTGCAGGGCCAGTAGGGGACCCGTTGGTTTGCTGAGGTACAGCCTGTTTTGACGCTACTGGAGAAAAGAGGCCTCTACTGTGAGACAAGGATGGTTGACAAATAGGGCCATTCTGTACGTTTGGTTTGACGCATTTTGGTGCTGTGATAGTTGCCGGCGGGGTGGGCAGCTCTTCTGCAGTGTCTAAAGCAGGAACATCCTCTTGACCATTCAGTGATGTAGGTGTGCAAATGCTTTCGACCTGAGTTGCAGATGAACAAGGACTAGGTTCACGCTGGGAAGCGGAAGACGTGGAAACACTTTCATTCTGGGATTCCGTCAAGTCGTCTGGAATGCTTTCTTTAGGGTAAATGTAAGGGAATGGTGGATTGGCCAAATAGTTTGCAACAATTGACAAATTCAGATCTTTCACTTCTTGACATTCATTTTCTTCCTCTACCAATGCAGTTCAAAAATAGAGGGATAGGAAGTAGAGGGGAAGACAAAGGAAAGAGAAAACACATTATTAGATCTTTCATTTTGAATATAAAGATTTCATAGTGTATCTTAAAACTGCAGCATTTTGAGGTATCATAAGGATGATAAATTAGTATCATAAGCATATGGCAGCTGTAAGGCAATGAAGTAGAAAATGAAAGAAAAAACAGGATTTTTTTGCAGTGTGTTTTGTTTTTTAAAAGCAAAGCAGAAGGAAACATTTCAAGGTGATGTCTTTTCTAGCACTGCTGTTTAAGCATTTCCAGGAACTGTTGGTCAGTTCCTTGACTAAGCCTCATTCTGTAATGCCTTTAATACACTGCTGTGTAGTTTATTGTGACCCATACCAACAAATTAAACATCATTATTTATTGTGGTTAGTGAATATTGGGAAGACCCAAGCCTCCTTTTCTCTTGGTTAAAAGCACTGCAGTAAATTAAAATCTGACCTGACTGAGAATTACAGGACATTTATCCTAACATCAAGGCAGTTCAGAAAGATCTGGTCAGCAGCTCTGCACGACCAGAATAAGAAGCATTTAGAAGAATATAAGTAGTAAGTGCTTATTCTGCAGCCAACAAATGAAAGCTCAATAACTTGACAGATACATAAGGCAACAGTAAACAGGGGATTTATTCACGAAGCCTTGTCAGTTTAGATGTTAAAAAGAGCATTCAAGTCATGTGGCCCAAGCAAAGTTGAAAAAATGAGCACCTTGCTCAAAAATAAAATTTTCTGCAAAGTACATGTCATTCCTTCAGCTGCAGCTGCAGTAACCTTAGTCATGGTTTAGCTGCTACTTCCTTAAGGAGCACTGTACACCTTTAATGTAAGATCATATCACTAGGGAGAGCTGTTCACGTCTAAGTACAAGCAGAAGACTAACATCAAGACTTGTGAATGTGAAACATTTAAAGCAATCTCGAGTCCATAGTACCCAGGTGCTGATGGAAAGAGGCACCTGGAGTGTTCGAGGGCAGCACAGATGCGAAGTTTAGTGGGACTTGCTGGGTTTAGAGACAGAACCATGAAGCAAAATTATTACAGCAAGTAATGAAATGCTCAGAATCTATCACTTCTGAAATTTAACAGTTGCTTTAATTGTAAGACTTCTTATGGCCAAGTTGTGCAGTGTGAAAGCCCCCAGCTGCACCTCCACGCTAGCTCTGTTTAGCCAGAGGAAACGTGATTGCAGCAATGCATTACCCGTGTGTACAGCTTCAATCTCTTGGTGACAAAGCTCTGAATACTTAAACAAAGTCTGAGGTCCTCAAGTCTATTTGCATGAGTATGGATTACAGTTACAAATCAGGGCTGTACAACTAGATACTTTGGTATAATCTAGAGGCCAAGATAAAAGCATTAAAACCACAAAACACCTAGAGAATTATTTAAAATAGATGATAAAAAAAAAAAGGTACCTCCCAAAATCTTCCTGATGTCCGGCTTGGATGTTAGCTGGGCGGCCAGCTCTCCTCTGGCCGTGAGGACGGCCTTGTCGGCGCCGGCGGCCAGCAGGCAGGCCACCACGCGCGCGTGGTTCCTCTTGCAGGCCCAGTGCAGGCAGGTCCTGCGGGAGCGCGGCCTGGATGAGCCGTGACGGAGGCGCCGCGAGCCCCGTCCCACCTGCCCGCGGCCACCGAGCTGGTCCATGAGCCCCGTCCCACCTGCCTGCAATCACCAACCTGGTCCATGTGCCCCATCCCACCTGCCCGCGGCCACCAACCTGGTGCCATGTGCCCCATCCCGCCTGCCCACAGCCACCGAGCTGGTCCATGAGCCCCATCCCACCTGCCCGCGGCCACCAACCTGGTCCATGAGCCCCGTCCCACCTGCCCGCGGCCACCGAGCTGGTCCATGAGCCCCGTCCCACCTGCCTGCAATCACCAACCTGGTGCCATGTGCCCCGTCCCACCTGCCCGCGGCCACCGAGCTGGTCCATGAGCCCCATCCCACCTGCCCGCGGCCACCAACCTGGTCCATGAGCCCCGTCCCACCTGCCTGCGGCCACCGAGCTGGTACCATGAGCCCCATCCCGCCTGCCCACAGCCACCGAGCTGGTGCCATGAGCCCCGTCCCACCTGCCGCGACCACCTGTCGAGGCTTTGCATGGGGTGGAACGGGGGGCAAAGCTCCTCCATCGGGTGACTTTGAGTTATAACTCGGTTATAAGCGCTTTGGGGCAACATGGTGCCGGACCCGAGCACGGTGTGGACACACCGGACAGGTGGACAAGGGTGGCCTCCTTTCCCCGTGATCCTCTTTAGCAGCAAAGCCCGCAGCTGTCCAGATTAGCGCGGCCTTTCCACAAGCAGAGCCGCGTCCCAGGGAACACGGACGTGGCCGCCGCCCCGTCTCCGGGCCCGGCTCCCCCCGTCCCCGGCCGCCCCGCAAGGCCGGGGAGCCTC
>VZSV01000047.1:3792112-3833321 GCA_013398735.1 Nothocercus julius
CTCGCGCGGGGCCCCGCGGCCCTCGCGCTGAGGGATCGTGCGAGAGAACCGGCACCGCGTCCCGCGGCCGCCTCGGCGCCCGCCATGGAGCGCGGGGGCCCCTTCCCACCGCGGGGGCTTCTGTTCGGGCATCAGGGCCTGTCACCCTGAGAGGTTTGCCCAGGGCTCGGTAACGGTCTCTGTTTTCTCCCCACTATTTACCTTTGTGATGGGGGATGTGCCCTTTCAGCTGCCCTCGAATCAAAGATTTGGGGCTTTGCTTTCGCCGGCCCTGTTCCTGCTGTGACCGTTGCGGCGTTTTACCAGCTGAGCTGCCCCCGGGTATTTACCCGCATAAACCGGGCTTAAAAACATAGTCACATTAACTTGACGTGGCCTGGAGCGAGACCTTCCCGTTTCGGTGGGCAGCGCCTCTCCCGTGGGCCTGCGGAGCTGCCCCATCTCCCGCAGGACTCCAGAGGATCATGCGCAAGGAGGACACCTAAAAAACGTCCGGAAGAGCATGACAAAGGTTACGCAGTGACTCAGTGGCTTTTTTATTTGTGAAGATCACAAGCCTTTGATCAAGCCCGTTATCACACGCAGCAGCCTCCGACAAGCCCAGCAGAGACTGTGCCCAGCTCCTACAGAAACGCACAGGGTACACGAACCAGGTATACGAATAGCAGTTTGGCTTAGAGAATGTTTTGCAAAGAGGACTCAAAATATTTTAGCAACAAGAGTAAATTCAAATATCAGGGCCCAGCCTTTTTTTTTTTTTTTTTTTTTAAACTTTCCCTTTTCAGTAAAATCTGTCTTTTCAAATGGTTACAGTTCTTAACCCCTTAAGACCTATCATTGCACCACATGACTCCTTTTGTGTCTTTGAAGCATCCGTGGCATAAAGTTGTAAAATACAGGCGTGACACATAAATTTAGAGAAGTGATGATATATTTTGGGAAATTGAATACACTTTCAAGCACTATGAAAGCTTTAGCCAATCCCAGCTAACTCATATCTGGAAAAATCCAAGAGGATAAGGGGCCAAAACAGCCCATGGTTGTCCATTTAAACAGCACATCACCTCTCTGGGAAGACCAGTGGGGAAAAATATAATCAGGAGACAACTGGAACAGTACATCTAAGGGAAAAAAAAAAAGGAAAGAAAGGTCTCTGTTTCGTTGGTATAAATACACTGTGCCACTAGATGTCACGCTGGAACAGCAACAAGAGACCAAAGCCCAGTGTTGCACGTCTTGCTGTAAGTGTAAAAATGCCTTTGCTTTTTTTTTAACCACAGCCACAGTGTTTCCGTACGGTTTAGACTCATGGCTTTTGACACTGCATCTATGTGGGGCCTTAGCACCGAGCGAAGGGAAGTGCCACTGGATGAGCTGCTCCGTTTGGGGACTTGCTTTGACTCTCCCGGAGCGCGCCTAAGGCCACGGGGGCTTTTAAGGACTCAGAGTCAGCGGGCGATGTGCTGGGAGAGCCGCCGGATGAGAATCCTCCTCTCCGTGCCAAGCGCTGCTGAATGCGCCCGGGGTTCAGCATCGCTGCGTTACACAATGTGCCCTGCCTGCACTCGTGGGACTTCCTCGCTCAAGGGCTGTGCAGAAGAGCATTAGCCCCGAGTTTGCCTTCCTGTGGGTGCCGCACACCCTGAGCGCTGGGTGCCCTCTCTCACCCGCCAAAATACCACCAAAAACAGCTGCACACACCAAAAATAAAACCAGACCACATCCCGTGCTCTGCTCCATCCCTCCCCTTTCCCATGCGGCCCCGGCTCCAGCCTGCCAGGCCACCGGCACCTGCACCAGGCACGTGCTGGTGCTGAGATGCTCCCCGATGCGGAGAGCGCCAGGAGAGAGCCCGGGCACGCGTGCAGACACACAAGTCTGGCTTCCATTGGTTGAGTTTTAACATCTGCTTTTCTGCATGTTTCTGTCTGTGACCGAACCTCTGTATTGATTCTTCTCTCCTTTTTTGGAGAAACCATGGTCTGGCCTCTCCCTCCTCCCTTGTCTTCTTTTTGCCTGTTTTTTTAAATCTTGTGAAGTCTTCTTTTCATTTCAGGTTTAATTCTCCATCTCCTTTCACCAAGTTCTCAGCAATTTAGAATTATTATTAAACATCTTTCTAGAGGCTTATGATTATTTTAGTCCCAGTTACAGCTGCATAGTCATACTTGAAACACCAGCTGCCCACCAAAACCAACCCTGGGCTTGAGTAAGGGGATTAGAAAAAAGATTTAGGGGTAACCAGAAGCCTTTCTTTTTTTCCTTAAGTAATAACTGTGCGCACACACAGTCACACAAACACATTTAAGGCTCTTAACAGCATTAAGATTCAGGGAGATGACGGGGCTGGTGGCGAATGAAGGTGGGATGAATTAAGAGTCAAGCCCAGCATCAAACCCGCATGCAGCTTAACTTATGCTGCTCACGTTGGGCCTCTCACTTGTGCTTTCGAATGAGGAGGAGGTAGCAGGGAAAGAAGTCAAGAACATATGGAAGAAGCAGTGTCTCTTAGACTTGGTTTTTGTGCTGGTCCCGTAGCCATCTCTGTGTGAGAGTTTTTGGGAGAACTAGGTTAAATTCTACGCGCTGCTTTTTCAGGCCTGAGGCTGAGTCACCCGGCACTCGCGCTGTGCCAGTGGGAAGACACGTATCCCGTCGGCCGCTGAGTCACCTGCGCCGCGGTGGGCGCCTACGACCAGCGCGGCAAAAAAATCCCCCTCCGGAGATGCCAGTTGTCACCTGTCGTGGGAGACCAGGGTGACTGACGGGCTTTGAACCACTAGGTGACTAATGCCAGGCGAGAGCAGCACAGCCGGGTCCTTCCTCTGCCTCCTCTATTCTTGTGGGAAAAAGTAAAAATTCCTGCGCTGGGCTGGCTGTCGGGGCAGCTCTCAGCACGTGGCGCGTCCCCGATCTCAGTGCAGCTGACTGGTGGTTTTCTGGCCCTGCCAAGCATCCCCGCAGGGGCTCGAGGAGCCGCTGAGTGCCTAAAAAAAGAGTTTTTTCAGCAGGAAGTGGAGCGGAGAGCTGCCCAAGCTAATCAGTCGGGAAATGTGGGAGAGAAGGACTGGAGATGAAAGGGATTTGGGGACCTCAGCCATGGACCTGATTGGGTTGCACTGATGGATGTTTGAAAAATGTCACTGGTATTCAGGGGGTGGTTGTGTTCAGGCCCCTAAAGCCCTTTAAAAATAAGGCACTGTGTGCAGCCCTGGTTTTTCTGGTGGCGTTTTTTTTTTTTCTTCCCATTTATCAACTTAACCTTGTTCCTGCTTGTAGGACAAATAAATCATTTCTGCACAAACAAGTGGGAGAACGGGAACCCGAAGGGGGTGGTACATCAGCTCAGGGACTCGTGGTTAAGAAGTCCAATAGATTTTGATAACAACTGGAAATTGTTCAGTGGATTAGCCAGTTTGGCTTCCAGTAACGACAAGCCTGAGCTGCAGTGCGTGGATCCAAACTTCCCCTTAGGGCTGGTGTTGTTTGCACTGCAGTCGTGGGGAGGGTCTCCAGCTGTGAGCCAGAGACCCCTCTGAGCTCAGGGATGGCCAAACACAGAGCAACTGGATGGACGAGGGTCCTCTCAGTGTTTTCTCCTGGCTCTATTTGCATTCCCCTCTGCCTGGGCCTGTGAGCCCTCTCCCAGGCCATGAAACATCCTGGTGACACAAGGCAGACTTAGAAATAGCTGCAGTTGCCTCCTGCTTAGCCCCTTGCTGTTACCTGGGGATTAGGAGGCAAAAAAAAATCTCCTGTGGATCTGGTCCCAAGACATCTGCAGCATGGGCTGACTCTGGTGGGAAGGGCACGTGCCGTTAGTGAGGTTGGGGGATGGTTTGCTGCCATTTCTAAGCCAAAAAAAGAAAAAAAAAAAAAAGCTAAGTGTTTTGCCAAAGCAAGGTCTGCATTTGTTTCTGTGTTTGTCTGCAGGAGAAGCTGGCCTCGGTGCACAAGATCAGATCAAGGCCTGGCTTTTCCCCGCACTCTGGGCCACAAATGAAGCTCATAATCAGCCACACTTCGGGACTATGTCCTGTAAACTCTTCACAGTCCTGAGTCATGGCCAGTTTAAGCTACGAGTTCGAAACTCTCCATTGAGCTGGACGGGCTTTCAAGCAGACACTACACAAGTCAAGAGCGCGATGAGCAAAGCTGCAACTCAAGAGGTCTCCATGGAGATCGACAGCATCACCTTCCAGCTGGTACATTCTCTGCCTCCTATTCTAAATTTGTTCTCGCCGGCTTCCTGGCTCGAAGCCATAAGGTTCGCTAAATCTTCCAACGCTTGGATGCATCAAAGCAGCGGAGAGAAGGACAACGGGAGTTGGGAGGGGACAGAGGAAGAAATAACCTTGCGCCTTAAGGAAAGCAGCAGAACTGTTCAGACATATATAGCGAGAGTTTGGAGAATGGGATTAGGCCGAACAGCACCTCTGCCTGCCTGTCACTTGCAAATTCTTGCTAATACTTTAGGAGCTTATTGGAGGTCAGCACCAAACACCCAAACAGACTAATCTGTATTATAGACACATAATCAAAGTCACAAGGTTTTACATAATATATGTTGGTGACACAAGAAGTGTTTGTTCGAATAATTTTGTCATCAAGATTAGTGGCCATGAAAGCCTCCACTGTGCACTAACCTGGTTTTCTATGGCCACCCCACTGCAACACCAAAGATTCTTCAAAGAAATCAGGAAGGAGCTGAGAAAGTGGAACCCAAATATAATGTTCACAAACACTAACATTATTTTTTCCTGTCTGTGGCAAAATTAAAAAAAAAAAAGGTGGATGTTTGTGTTTGCACATGCAAGCTGGGGAGGGTTGTGCTGTCCCCTCTCCACGTGTGCAATGGGGACAATGTGTTTAGGACAATGCTGACCTGCAGCTCTCACTGTTCCTTCTTGTAGCTAAGAGGGTCTCACTGCCAAGCTGTAGCTCCAGACATGCAAACAAATGGCTGTAAATATGGGGCTTTATGCATTTCTTTTTCTTTTTTTTTTTTTTTTCCAGGCATGAGGTAAATCAGGCAGTAAATCACAGCATCAAAAGCTCACGTCACTTTTACAGCAATGACAAGAAGCAGGGATTTAAAATACCAAGTGATGTCATTGTATGTTTATGAAGCACTGATGAACTTTGCATTCCCCTTCGGAAAGGCAGAAACTGTGGCACAGTCTACGCTTACAGAATTAGCCAGAGGCAGAGATGGGAAGAGGCAGAGATGTGTAGATAACAATTCCATGTTTACAAATATGAGACAACAGGGGAAAAAAAAGGCAAAAACACAAGAGATAAAGGCATTCAGGATCACTTTCTCTATGATGGGAAGACTCAAAGAGTCAAAAACCCCATGCTCAGACCATGGATTGTTGAGATGAGGTAGCACTTTCCATGCACACAGGCCACCTTGTTCTCGTGACCAATGTCCAAGAAAGGCAAGGATGTTGTGAAGGGGCCTCAAATCCATCTATCCCTCCACAGCATGAGGCTTTCTGGCCTGAGCTCACCCCACCTGACAAGCACCCAACTAGGAAACCACTGCCCCGAACTCCGCAGTCAGAGAGGAGAGAGCCGAAGAGCGACGCCAGCCACGAGGAGAAAGCAGATGCTGGGTCGGGGGGACCATCCTCTAGATTTGCAGCAATTCACATGCTGCTACCATGTGAACCCGGGGCTAAAATCTCTCCCGTGGCTTTTACAGGGCTCCTGAAAGCCTCTTTATAGAAGCAGAGCTGGCTAAACTGGACTGTAGGTCAAGAAAAATCAAGCTCTGGGTGGGATTTCCAAGTGTGCTTGGCTGCAACCTCACCCTGCTCCCCTTTGAAGTCAGCGGAATAGTCATCACTGACTTCAACAGCAGAAATATCAGGCCATTACTGCGGTGCCCATAGTAATGATACTATACTTTCTTTTACCTCCCTCTCCAGAGAAGTCCTGCTGCTTCCATCATTAAAGTACAGTCCTAGCAATTGGTTAAATAACACAATAAGTTCCATGTGCAGGCCCTGGAGACACAAGAAAATTACACCAATTTAACTGTGTGAATCTCAAGCACTACCTACAATAGCTCTGCTGGCCTCTCTCACATCAGGCTTTCAAGGACTGGGCTGTGGCCCGTCGAAAGTGTCACAGGAAAGAAAATGCAACTCACTGGGCACTGCTGCCGTGCAGTCTGCAGGTGGAGGCTTCACGCTACAAGCAGTAAAAGATGAAAATTAAAATGCAGGTTTAATTGCTTTAAAACAGCAATGAAGAAAAGGTGTTCAATGCAGAGAAACATCCCGTTGCCAACGCATGCAGGATTATCTTGCTACTGTAAACACCAGGCATTTCTAGCTCATGTTGTCAAATGAATGTCAGCGAAGGTGCAGCCTGTTTATACCAAATTTACTCTTCTTGGGGTGTTTCTACCAAAAGTGTTAGTGGCCCAAAGGAGAGTTAGCAGCTGATTTTGTTGGCCTTGATCTAGGTTCATGTTATATGGAGAATATGATGTTCTGCGAGCGTGATCACAAGAGTCAGGGTGTGCTGTGAGCCAGCGCCACTGGAACCAGCAAAGCCAAATGAAGGCAGCGACTCTTCCGTCTAAAAGATTTTTGTCCTAATTTAGATTTAAATTCCAAGGAGACGGAGTTGTTGCTAAAAGGGTTTTATGATATTTGCAGGAATGGAAATATTTCCATTTTGCAAAAATTAACCATTGTTTATAGCTGAGTTTTGGATACCAAACCCTCCAAGGAGCTCTGGGGATCCCAGGTTGTCTGGAGAAACCAGCGTCTGTTGCGTGATGAGCGTTGTCATCCCTAGGATCTGCTCATCATCTCCTGGAGAGGCTCCCGGCCTCAAGAAGAGAGTCCAAACTTGTACAAATTCAGTGGTTTGATAAAGTCGCTGCTCCACTGGAGCTGAGTTCATAATGAAGGACAAAAATAGGGAGATCTTGAGCGGTTCTGCTTCCCTTTCCAGCCCTCATTCACTGCGAAGTTCATAAACCTTCTGAAAGGATCAGCTCGGTGCCACTGTGGGATGAGGCCTTCATACTTGGGTCAGGGCAAATTCAGGCTTACAGTACAAACCAGGACAAACTCTGAGCTCTCAGGAAAGAAAGAAGAGCTCTGTATAAGTAAATAGCTGGGGAGCGTAACCGGAAAAACCCTGACCCTGTTCAATTGCCTGTGATTTCTCCTTCTTGGCTTTCCAGGCTCTTTCACAGAGCTTAGCTTCTCCTAACTCAAACGTTCTTAAAGAAGTCTTGTTCTACATTAAGAGATCACAAAAATAGGGCTGGAAGGGCCTTGGGGAAGTAATTCTCCATATATCTCATTGCTAACGGGTTGGTTATCTGCCTTTATACCGCCTTTACGCCTTGCTGTGCCGTTCCAGACGGAATAAACCTTGCACTAATGAAGCATCAGCCAAGTGGCAATTGCTTCCTTCCCGGCTTAGGCTAGCAGAGAAAGAGAGCGCAGATGATGATTAGCCGTATGTCTGCGCTCAAAGACAAAACCCCCGAGCCGAAGCCATCTGCCGAGGCATAAAATAATAATTCTGGCGCTGGCCTTGTCTGAGTACAGTGCCATCAGCTCTCCCCAAAACATAACGTCACGCAGGCAAATGCGGAGCTCTAGCAGGTGGCCCATAACCCGGTAATAAACTCACTGGCATTACTGTTTTTTCCCCCAAAGTGAGCCCTTTTGGCTAACTGCATTAACGCCTGCTTGCTGAGCGTCTGCGCGCGAGGCAGAACGCGCAGAAACCGCAGCTCCTTTCAGCGGGCAGCGGCGGCTCTAAAAATGCCCCCGCGGTTCCCCTCGCCCGTCTTGCCGTGTCGTTATCTGCTCAGATGGGCTACTGCAGAAGTCAGAAATGGCCCTTGTAAGTTAGGGGAGCTGGGAAAAAAAATCTTAATGAGAAGGAATCTGCAATAGCTTCGAGCACTAATGATGCACGCAGAGAGCCCCCAGAACGGGGCCTGGGAACGCGGCTACCATCGCCGCGTGCAGCCCGAGGCTGCCCCGTTGGCACGGGTGCCATTGCAAAGCTCCGGGTCTCGCAGATGCTTCGTCCTCGCTTTGAGGAGCCGTGTGGCTCTGGAGGCAGCGTCACTCCCTCTTTTTAACCACAAACAGCACAGAAGTCGCACCCAGCACACGCAGGGAGGCCACCCCAGCCCTCGGTACCACGGTCGCGTCCCGCGAGCCACTCACAGGCGCGTGAGCGGCCCCCACGCCGCAAGGGGGGCTGCGTTGGCCACGCCGGCTCCGAGGGGCGGCCGGCCCAGGCAGCACCCGAGGCCGAATTTGCCAGGACCCCGATGCAGGTGGAGAGATGGGAGGTTTGACTGTGCGGGGCAACAGATCCTGCCAAGATCCCGTCCGCAAGGGAAACCAGCAAATCAGTCTGCGTTCGTTGAGCAAATCCTGAGGAGGACTGCTCGTTTTGCCTGATAAAGGTGATTAACAATTTATATCTTCCCTAAGAGTGGTTAAAAATATATATATACTGCCTCATCCATCAGAGAGTCCCTTTTCCTCCCTTGACTAGGGGGACACACCAAAACGTTGACTCAGCACTTGGCACAATGAGGAAGAGTAGAAGCTTCTCCTAGGAGTTTGGAAAGAGTAAGAGAAGGGAAAGAAAGGATCATTACTGCAAATAGCAATGATTAAACCACTTCTAGATGAGCAGCCGCAGGCAGGCTGCCGGGCATCCCGGAAAGGGCTTTTTACGGTGACATTTTTGAGGAACGAGGTGCCTTGGTAGAGCTGCTCCTCCTCCTCACAGTCCCCACCGCCGGGAATGGAGCCGGGATGTCGCTCTGTGCCAGCTGGGCTCAGGTTTGGCTCTCTGAGGCCAAGGGAAAGCTCTTCCCAGCTCCCCATCCAACAGACTCAGAGCAACACCTTGAGTTGAAAGAGTCATTTTGGGTTATGAGCAGGATTTGAAGTCATTTGGAAGGTCGTTACCACCTGGCACTGATTCCATGTATTAGTATCTGGCACCAATTCTATGGATGAAACATGGCAAAGCTGAAGCTAGGCAATTGCAATAGATTTATTTATTAAAAATGGAGCATAAGATTTTCTTTTTACACTTTCAAAGCTTAATGACCCTTATAAGCAGGAAGGAACAGGAAAAAAAAAAAAAAAAAAAAAAGTTCTTTCTTAAGGAACTTTAAAATTAAGGAATCTGATTTGCAGCCGGCATAAATTGGAGTGGCTCTGGAGTAGTCAGTCAAACCCATGGAGGCCAGGGGAGCTAAACTAACTTAAGTAAATTAGGTGGGAATCTGGCCATTAATGAAACCCAAGAGATCCTGACAGCCACGCGGCCCTCGGCTGTCGGCGTCCCCAGCCGCGACCGCCACCGTGGCCGGGGCGCACGGGCGCCTCAGCCCCGGGATGTGCCCGTCCCTTTGGGTAGGGGCGCCCCGGCGTTAGCAAGAGCTGCGGGCGACACCGCGGCCAATGCGGGTACCCGAGCGGCCTTTCCGTGAGCGTCCCCTGCAAGCGGCCCTGCCCGCAGGTTGATCCACCCCCTCCCCAGCTCCGTGCACCGAAGTACGAGGAAGGACTCAGCGCGCTGGGGCTGTTCAGCCTGGAGAAGATTGAGAGGGGATCTGGTCAATGTGTATAAATACGCACGGGGAGAATGCAAAGAAGATGGGGCCAAACTGTTGTGGGTGGTGGCCACACACAGGACAAGGAGTAATGGGTATAAATTAGAACACAGGCAGTTCCAGGAACTTCTGGAGGAAGCACCTCTTTACTGTGGGCGTGACAGAGCCCTGGAACAGGCTGCCCAGAGAGGTCGTGGAGTCTCCTTGGCATCTCCTTGGCGCATCCATGGGGCTGTTCCTGCATCCAGCCCAGCACTCAAGCAGAGGGTAACGAGTGAGACTGCCCCAAAACACCCCAAAAACGGCAGCAAAAATGCCCTGTGCAAGGCTACGCGGTGGCAAAGCTGAGGACGAGGACGTTACCGCCAGCAGGGCGAGAAATCTGCGCTCACGGCCACCACGGTGCCACCTCGGCAGCACCCACGAGGAGCCGCGCCTCGACGCGCTGGGCTCAAAGCTGATCGTCAGGCCCTTTTACAATATAAAGTGTCTTTGTTTAGTCAACAGACCCGCTAATGCATGTGATTTTGTTGTTAGCAGAGCTGTAAGAATTTTAAGCGCCTCTTGGGAATGTGTCATTTTTGGTTGGCTTTTTAAGGCATCACAGGGTGCTGCGTTTGTCTTTGTAAACAAGTATTGAATAAAACATTCTGAGCGCAGCCCCGCTTTGTGCAAGTGTCATGCAGGTTTATGAGGTTTCAGCGCAAATAAATCAACGGCAAACGACTGCCTGGCAGTTGACGTCGCTCCTTATAAATACTAATTTGGACAACTTCTTCCTTCCCCGCGTCAGAGGAAATTCAAATGTTGGGCGTATCATTACTGCATGTGCACGGATCAGAAATGTCTCTTTTGCAAGCAGCGTTTGCAGCAGGGATGGCAGAGCCGGGTGCCGTTCGCTCCAGGCTGCTCTCCCTCTCCTCCTGGGGGAAATCCTCGGGGAATAGGAGCCGGGCACCACAGCCTGCTCAGTGGCACCAGAGCAGGGGCCTGGCCCTGCGGCTGCCACGTGGTCCTGAGTTTTGCCATCAGTCAGGGGAGAATCAGGCGTGAACTCAACGATGGAAAACATAAACCCAGCGGAAAAACTTTCTAGGCTGCGGCTTGGTTGGGCCTGGCTGTCCCGCACGGGAGCTGTTCCACGTTCACACGGCCGGTGCTCCCGGGAGAAGGGCAGCACCGCGCAGGCTGCATCCTGAGCACCAGCACCCAGCCCGGAGGCTCCGAGCCCGCAGGGTGCTGAGCAGCTTCTGCCACTTGTCTGGCGATTTTGGCCGGCGCTCAGCAGGATGGGCCCCGCACCGTAGCGGTCGGGGAGCGAGGAACGCGGCTGGCGCCCGTGCCCCCCTTCCCCGCAAGGCAAAACCGCTGTACATTCCTCCTTGCGGGTTTCCATAGAGTTGAAGTGCTACTATTTTTTTGCCGTCGCTGTTCAGGGGGTCAGCGGGGCCGCGCACGCTGGGATCTCGCGCGCGGGAAACGCGGAGGCGGCCGGGGACACGTCTAGCGTCTCGCTGGTGGGTTGCAGGGCAGCCCTGAAAAACAGCATCCTGCAAATCGCAGCACCAAAGAGGAGCAAAACACTCCGAGGAGCCCCGGGGCGACTTGTGAAGACATATTGCTTTGCAGATCCTAACTTTAAATAAGTTATTTTTCCACCACCCCCTGCTTCCTTCGCTAAAATATGGTATTCTAGCTTTAATTGCTTCAATCCTATTACTTGTTCCCTTCAGTGACTGTGTAGCCCCTTGCTGGGGGGAAATCCCCTGATCGCGGTCCCTGCTACTTAGACAAGTACCCTTTCAGAAGTAAATGCCATTCTTAGCATAGGGAAGTACTTTAGGTCTAAAGGGGTTAAGAAGGCCTCCCTGCATTCAGAAACATGCAGGGGTCCCACCGTGCCAGTTCCAGCCTTTTAAACTCTTTCCAGCTTTTTTTTCTTGCTACAAATCTGTCTGACTGCCACCAGGACATAGGAAGCGTGTGCCTGTCAAAGAAATCAAGTTTACTTTTTCTGACTTGTTAACAGAGGCAGGGTATAAATAGAGCTAACTCTGCTCAGACTACTAGCATTTCTCTTAAAATAAGGGGGTAACTTCCTTGGACCTTTAATCCAATGAGGTCCGGGCCACGCTGCTCTACCAGCAGAGGCAGGAACGGAGCTTGCTGAGATTTTCACAGCAGGCGGGTGCTTTGGGGGTTCCTCGGAAATTTAAGAGAATTAAGAGCAACCCCAAGCGAAGGAGAGCCCCCCTCCAGCTCCGTGCCTGCCCTCGCGCCGGAGAAGGGCCGCGATGTCGGTGGTGCTGCTCGCGCGCTGGATGTGCGTCTTGCTGGGGAGGAGCGGGGTCCTCTTGCTGCTGGAGGTCCCGCTCCCGGGGCGAGCCTTGCCGCCCGTGCGCTACTCGCACGCGGGGATATGCCCCAACGACATGAACCCCAACCTGTGGGTCGACGCGCAGAGCACGTGCAAGCGGGAGTGCGACGCCGACCTGGTGAGTGCTGCGGGTTCTGCGCTGCTGCGCCGGGGACGCGGGGCCCGGCCGCTGGCTCCGCTTCTGGGCCGCGCAGAGAGGCGCCGGCCCCCGCGCGGGACCTGGTGCAGACACCGCGCGGGGCTGGTCCGTCGCCCTGTGACCTACCTAAACCAAAAAAAAGGTTGGGTGCAGCATGGGTGACGTGCGGAGGTGTGAGGCAGCCATCGCTTGCGCTGATGTAGGTGCATCGGTTTGAGCATCTCCCCTGCTTTCTTGCCAAAAGAAACATCCAGATTTGATACTCGAGAGCTCAGTGTTTGTTGGGGCCAATCTGTGGTATTTTAGTGGTGTCACCAAGTCTTTTGTTATCAGCAGCCCTCATCAATGATTTATATTCCTGGGAGGGATTTTGTATGAAATCATTTGATTTAGCATGTAAATCACCAGCCTTCATTGTGCTTGAAGCATAGAGCGTGCTTGGAGTGGAAAACAAAAACAGGGGCATGGTTAAAATGAGCAGGCAGATGTTCTCTGCAATATTTCCAGCTCAAAATTGGCTTTGCTTTCCGCCCTGAAAAACATTTTTCAGCCTGTCAGCACTGCCCGCTCGAGCTGGCATCTGGAAATACCTGCTCGTCCTGTCCCTTGCATCATGCCCAATGGCACAGGCTCTGCAGCCGAAACCGGGCTGACAGCGGTGTAAACCCTGCTGAAAACAGGACATCCATTGGGCTCGTGCTCCATAGCCAAGCGGTTTCCGTACTGCTAAAAGTGGTGGAAAAGGGAGGGCGAGGATGGCCAGCAAGTGGAGAGAGATTTGCTAAGGCAGATTGGATATGGCACAAATCAAGGTGCTCTTTTTACTCTAGGCACTTGTGACTCAGCCTCCTTTATCTGAGCTGCCAGGTGCAGCAAGGAATACTAAAACGCTTGCAAAAAAACTAACAGCAGCAGAGGGCATTGCTTTAATAAATTTCCAATCAATGGAAATGGAAAGCCAGAAGCCACTGGATCAAAATCCTCGCTTTTGTCTCGTGGCAGTGCAGGGTCCTGGGGACTCACATGCCTGCAGTCTGCAAATGACCCTTGGGCCACCAGCTTCACTAAAACCAGGCTCATTAACCTCAGCTGAGAATATTATTCATTTTGCTTTGCAAATTTGCTTCTGAAACCTAGTAGTGTGCAGCTAGAAATGGGGAAAGAGTTATAGTGCAGGTCATCCTTTTTTTTTCCCTACAAGGAAGGACTCAAGAAGCTATTCAGCTTGGTAGCTTATAAAAACACTTTTTTTCCTCACTTACTTACAGAGAAAGCCGGTGGATTTTAGGGGGGCTGTGGAGATTTAGCACAGCCTAGACATTTGTCCTGTTGTGTATATAACAGCCGTGTCCATGGTCCCTGAAATAAATCCATGAACAACACAGTAGCTGTGATACTAATGGACATGTATCAAATACCTTCTTTGTGTAGAAAACCAAAAATTCCGCTAAAACTAACCGCAATTTACAGCTGACTGTAAGTAAAACAGGGTGTCATAAATCACTGGCATAGAGAGGCTGCATTTGAAAATAAGACTAAAATAGGACAGAAGCCATAATGAGCTGTTTTGGGTTTGTTTTTCTAAATACCATAGAAAACAAATTATTTCGGGAGCAAGAATTTCCTTCCTTCTAAGATTTGCTATTTCTTCTACAACGTGAACAATTACAAGTGCTTGGCACTTTCGCCTCCAAGACTGCGCTGTTAGTCTTGGGGAATTCAAATAATACTTTACATACCTTTGTGGAAAATAAGCAGGATTACTGCCTACAGCCATATGATAAGACTTTCCGCCCGCTCTTGGTTCTCAGGGCTTGTCCTCAGGCATTTCGGAGGGTGCTGGAAGGGGGGTTGTTAGCTCGGTAGTCAAGCTGGCCATGTGACTCCATGAAAGACTTACCATGAATTTAGTGTTTAAGGAAAAAAGCGGCTCATTTCCCTTCTCTAGGGTCTTCTCTTGAAGCACTTTGGGAACCTCAGCGTGCTTAACCGCCTGCCACGGCCAGGCGTTTGTACTCGTTCCTGGGGGGGACTCAGCTTCGGAGCCCGGGGTATGTGAGATACCTGCAGCAGACGTGGGTCGTCTGTGCTAAGAGCCTGAAGAGGTTCCGTGTGCTCTGCTTGCTGCTTCCCTGTCCCCATTAACGACCGGGTTGCTCCGTTTCCCCGCAGGAGTGCGAAACCTTTGAGAAGTGCTGCCCCAACGTGTGCGGGACGAAGAGCTGCGTGGCCGCGCGGTACATGGACGTCAAGGGGAAGAAAGGGCCGGTGGGGATGCCCAAAGAGGCGACCTGCGACCGTTTCATGTGCATCCAGCAAGGCTCAGAGTGCGACATCTGGGACGGACAACCCGTGTGCAAGTGCAAGGACAGGTGCGAGAAGGAGCCGAGCTTCACCTGCGCCTCCGATGGGCTCACCTACTATAACAAGTGCTACATGGATGCGGAAGCTTGTATCAAAGGCATTACGCTGAACGTCGTCACCTGCCGCTACCATCTCACCTGGCCAAACACCAGTCCTATCCCCCCAGAAACAACAGCTCGCCCTACTACTGCCTATTCAGAGACAACCATCGTTGATATCTTGCCACCGGTGCTGGTGAACAATCCCACCCACCAGTCAGTCTACGTGGGAGAGACCGTGAGCTTCCTCTGTGACGTTACAGGGAGACCCAAGCCAGAAATCACATGGGAAAAGCAGGTTGACGGGAAGGAAAAAGTCGTGATGAAGCCAAATCACGTCAGAGGGAACGTTGTGGTCACCAACATTGCCCAGCTGGTCATCTACAACACCCAGCTCCAAGATGCAGGCATCTACACCTGCACTGCAAGAAACAGCGGGGGCCTCCTCAGGGCTGACTTCCCCTTGTCAGTCATCAAAGGAGAACCCACATCCAAAGAAGCTTCCCAAAACAAAACACATTTTCCGACAGATGAGTGCCTGAAGCAACCGGACAGCGAAGACTGCGGAGAAGAGCAGACCAGGTGGTATTACGATGCAAAGAAAAACAACTGCTTCACTTTCATCTATGGAAACTGCAACAGCAACCTCAACCACTTTGAGACCTATGAGAACTGTATGTTAACGTGCATGAACGGCCCGATCAACGTTTGCAATCTGCCGGCCCTCCAAGGTCACTGCAAGGCCTATGAGCCCAGATGGGCTTATAACAGCCTGACAAGGCAATGCCAGTCCTTCATTTACGGCGGCTGTGGAGGCAACGAGAACAACTTTGAAAGCAGGGAGGCCTGTGAGGAGATGTGCCCCTTCCCGAAGAACACGCACTGCAAAGCCTGCAAACCCCGGCAGAAGCTGGTGACAAGCTTCTGCAAAAGTGACTTCGTTATCCTGGGCCGTATAACGGAGCTAACCGAAGACCAAGACTCAGGACATGCCCTGGTGACAGTGGAGGAGATTCTCAAAGATGAGAAAATGGGATTAAAGTTCCTGGGGAAGGAACCACTAGAAATCACGCTTTTAAACATGGACTGGAGCTGCCCATGTCCCAACATGACCACGGTGGATGGCCAGCTCATCATCATGGGAGACGTCCACAACGGCATGGCTGTCCTACAGCCAGACAGCTTTGTGGGGACCTCCAGCATCCGGCGCGTACGGAAACTCCGCGAAGTCATCCACAAGAAAACGTGTGAGCTTTTGAAAGAGTTCCTAGGATTGCATTAACCCTCTTCACCTGTGTCAGTCTTGCAGACCCGTGCCTTAGGTAGGGCTAACAACCGCTAGGCTAGTGCACGAACTAAACCACCTATTTGAAGATACACTGTAGGAGTTATGCAGAATCCTTATTTTAATCCATTAATCATGCTTAGCCACAATGTAGTATGGTCTTTGGCAAGCACGTAAAACAGCAGCAAAAGGCTATTAATCTTGCATTGAAATCAATTTTTCTCATATAGGAGTGCCATTTAGCTAGATGACTCACTGCAGTAATTATACAATTTTTATGTAGCTTCCATCATAAATGACGGAATTCATAGCATTTGTGTAGCTAATTGGTACACAGCTAAGTAACATATAATGTCAACTTAATTTGTCTCATTTACAGTACGGAAATTTTATGGAAAGTCACACTCTTGTCACCTCATAGCAGCACTAATATACTTGAAGAGAAAAGCCTGTAAATTATTGTCCATATTTACAACTGTACACATTTAACCAATCTATGCATTATGAATTTGCTCATTTTAATTGATTTTTTTCCTAGCCATTTTCTTTGGGTTGTATTTCAGTTTTGAATGGCAACTGCTACCTACCTAGCAACCCTTACTCAAAAAACTGCCACCGAAAAACTCCCACCCACAACAACAGGTCCATGTAAAAGCCCAAGGCAGTCTCATCCCTTATGAAGAAACTCCTCTGTCATAAGAATAATGTCAGCAAATGTGCTCATTCCATTGCACTTCCCTATTTTTGCTTTAATCAATATATTGCTTGTCTAAGACTAGGAAGTTCTAGACCATATGCTTTTTTTTTTTTTTTTTTAATGCGTTCTATTGTTTAATTTCATCAGCATCCCTGATGTAAGACGGATGTAGAGGCAAGAGAGTAAAACAAGAGCAGTCAGGACAAAATTTAAAATAGGAAAGTGCTCTACACAACCTCCGGACGACATCACACATGCCCAAACACGGAGCTTCAGAAACCCGGGTGCACGTGCACAGACACAGTACACTCTTCAGAGACGTTTATCAGAGCGTGTGTGCACACACCGGACCGGTCATTTTAACGTGCGTGTGTCCAAAATTGTAGTGTTTGCCTATGCACAATCCTTAAATAAAAGGCTGATCCTGGAGAAAAACATCCTGGCTCTGCAAAGGAGTGTCATTGGAGCGGGACGGGGCGAGCGGGACGCGGCGCTCCGGGTCGCCGCTGCGCCCCTTGCTCGCTTGGCTCCGGGGTTGCTGCGGCGGCGCCCGGGGCACAAAGGGCCCATTCAAGGCTGGATCGGTGTGCGGGGACGTTTCGGCACAAGGCGCTGCGGGAGCTGCTCCGTGGTGCCATCTGACGGGCTCCGTTCGGCACGGGCGCGTTGGGGAGCGCCCGGAGGGCTGGGCGCAGGGAACGGCCGGGCTCCAGCGCTCCCTGCGAGCCCCTAACCCCCCAAAGCTGCGGACCTGGCACGTCCGCAAAGGCTGCAGCGAGGAAACGTAGGAGACAGCGAGAGCTGAGTCCTCTGGGGTCTTGTGTTGTACTGGGGAACACACCAGGTGTGTCCAGGCAACCAGGTGGGACTAAATCCCTGCTTCCCTGTATCCCTCTGCAACAGGAAGGTGGGTGCAAGGGAGAGGACCCTCCACAGGCTGCTGGCCCACAAAATCCCTGTTTGTTTTTTTTGTTGTTTTACCCTTCCCAAGTGGATATGAGAATAATTCCAACTGAAGATTCATAATATTTGTGTGTATTCTTGTGACAACTACGCTCCGGAGCTGAGAGCTGCCAACGCTGCTGCCCTCCGGGACATTTAGCACCACAGCTGGACTATTCGTCGTCATGGTAAGTGCCACTTTTTCTACGGCTCGTGTTGTTTTTCAAGCAGTCAGTAGGAAGTGGCATATTCTGTACTTTCTAATGCAGAGACATCAGAGGATGAAGGTTTAATAAGCACTGGTTCCTTTTTTTTTCCCCCAAACTACAGTTTTTGGAACACATTTTGCAAGTGTGGGAGTGTCAGAGCGACTCCAGAGACTCGTACCCAGTTGTTCCAGAAGATCTGAGATGCAAATAAAACTAAGAGCAAATATCACTCAATTCCTTGCTTTCCCAGTCAGCACATTGCAGTGCTTAAGCTTCAGACCTAAAAACCCACAATTTTTGCTACCAGTGAAGGCCACAGGAGCAAGGGGTGTTCTCAACGTTAAGCAAACGCGTAAGCAGTTTGCTGAAGGGTCTGTCGCACCCAGCACAGCCATAGCCAGGGTGCCTAGGACCCAACACTGCTGTGTTGTCTCCCAGCCCCTTTGGGCACGCAGAGCCCGTCAGCCCAACCAGAGGGATGCTGTGTGAGGATCACAACCACCAGCAGCACGTGGTGCATCACTGAAGTCACCACAGGACTCAGAACACTTCGAAGAAAAATTTCCTTAGCCAAACCTTGTGACCCTCAGTGTGCAAGGGTTGCTTCCCTAGGGAATTGCTGGGCTGGGATAAGTCTACCCAGACGCTGCAGCCCTGCAACTGCAACCACCAGTTTAGGTCGCGCAGAGAAGGCAGGTATGGACCCTCTATTGCTTAGTGCTGTGGGGGTGACAAGTGACCCCGCTACAGACATGGGGCTTGCAGGACTAAGTGCCACCCAGGCCCCATCGGCCCTGCCTCCTCCGGCCCTGGTCGCCAGGACAAGGGACATCCTGGTCCTTCGGGAAGTGCTGTACTCGGCACAGGACTGAACCCAAACCACAGCCTCCCCACCTCCTTCCCAGCCTGAGTTAATATTTTACTCAACGGCAACATTTTAGTTCAGCCACTTAGTAAAACCTTAAGAAGCCCAAAATTCAGGTCTGACCAGTCAGCCAACCTGCAGGAAGACTATGAACAGGACCAAGCACTAAAGGACGTAGTCAAAACCTCTGCTAGGCTAATGCATGTGTGTGTGCAGCTCCTGACTGGGAAAAAACCCCTACGCGTTGCTCACGCAGTGAATTCTGTGTCCTGCTCCCCGGGGTGCCTGTCTCTCAACAGAGCAAGCATAAGGCTGTCAGAAAACTGGAAAGAAACACCAGCATTTGAGATTTTTATATTAAAAATATGATAGGACGGAGGGAAAGTGAAAAGGCTGCTTGGCTTCTCTCCGTCTCTTGAGGGTTCGCTCGGAGGCGCTGGCTGGGAGGGCGGCCCCAGGGCAGCCGAGCGGCTTCGGTGGGATGTGACAGGCAGGGAAAAGCCAGAGAAAAAACAGTGGCCAAAGGCAAAGGCAAGTGAGTCAAAGCTCCCTGCTGTGCGTGACCAGAGGAGCAGCGTTTTCTGCAGATGCTGAGAAAGGACAGAGCCAGAAGGTCGCTCTGTTTTAGCCGTGCTGAGCTGACTCCTGTAACTAGGCACGGCCCAGAGGTCCCAGAGAGGCAGCGCAGGGGCTGAGCTGGACCAGAGCAAGGCAGACATGGAGCAGAGGGGAAGATCTGCAAGTCCAAGGACAACCACTCTGCTCACCTTTGCAGCCCAAATGACCCACTGGGGCATCGAGGCAGGAGGAGATGGGGAAAGTGGAGACGGAGCTTGGCAAGAGCTCGCCAGGAGCTCTGGATGCAGAGGGAGATCTGACGGTCACCATCTGGGGAGCTGGGAGAAGAACTGGGCAAGTAAAGAGTCACGGGCACCTGAGATACCTGCCCACCTCCCAGTCTGGAGCGAAGATGAAAAGTGCAACACGTTTAGCCGCACACCCTGCAGCTAGAGCTCAATGGAAACCGTCCAACACATGTATCTGAAATGAGTCACAGGTTGTTGTGCAAACCATCTGTGCAGTGGAGCTCTATTAGCAGAGCGACGAAACGCCAACGAAAGCGATGGCAGCAGCTACCGCATCGGGACCGGGCAGACCACGTCCAGACCACCGGGCCCCGCGCGCAGCGCAGCTTGGAGCGCAGGGCGCGAGGGCTCTGAGTTAACACGCTCACGGAGATGCCCGGATCGCTGCTCGGAGACAGGACACGGCATCGCCACAACCCCCAGAGTGGCCAAGGTCAAGGGAAAGGGGAAACAGAGCGTTTTGTCGCTGCAAGAGCTCGCGCTGAGGTCAGGCCCAAGTCCGTGCGGGAAACCAGCTACAGAACCAGAAGCAGAGAGAAACGATGACACCGCTGGAATACGATTTATGCTGCAAAGGTGTCCAAGAGCTTAGCTCCCTGCTAGGTTAGGGGCCTCTGTGTGCTCTGCTGCCCAGCCACGGGGCTCGGTCCCCCGGGGAAGCGGGCGAACCCAAGGCCACGCACCTTGCAGCCCAAGGGAGCCGGCGCCAGACTGGCACCTTGCAACACGGGTCTCGCTTCCTCCACCTGAAGCAACCCGGGCACCTGCCCACTGTAATTGCTGTGGGGTGCACACCCAGCACAAAATTACAGCAAAGAGGTTACGGCCTGGCTGGGTAACTACACCGAGGACTTTTGCAACAAGATTCCCAAAGGCCCAGGTATCCAAAAGTGCCCGGACCCATGTGGGCATCGCCCCTCTGCCAAGGTGCCCGTGCCAGCCAGAGGTGGTGTTGGAGGTGCTGCCCACCAGCCAGGCTGATCCTGCTGGGCACAGCCGGGAGAATGTCACCCTGCGCGAGAACTTCCAGTTTAGAGCCCATGTTTTCATATCAAATATTCAGTGTTTTCCCCTTAGTGGGCTCTGGTTACTGATTGACTACAAGTGACCTCCAACTGCCTTATTGATTTACAGCATCTGTTAAAGGACAAAAAAATGAGCCCTATGTCTAGGGTCTGAGAAATACTCTGCATGAAGGTTGCACAACTGAATAAATATTTTGCCAGCTCTTTAAATCTTGAAAAAAAAAATAAAAAAGAAAGAAAAAAAGAAAGAAAGAAAAGAAAAGCATGCCAGCTCTAGCTGACCTACCAATACAAACACTAGTGAGATATGAAGATAGCGCCGCAACATTACCAGACATATCTGTTTGCCAAAAAAGCAGCACAGCCTGTTTAGTTCACAGCTATTTGTGGCTGGGCGAATGACATGACATTCAAACCTGAGCATTTAGAGACCAAACAGAAAGTCTTTCAATGGCTGCTGTGTAGTTGAAGTTTAAGGCTCAGCAAAGTTCTCTGATTTCAGTGCTTTAATCCATGCTCAGCCCTGTTACAGTCAGTCCTCTAAGGCAACTCCATGGCACCCACCTAAGCGGGTGTTCAACCATCTAAGGCTCGGACCTTGACCCCAGCCTGCAGGCTGGAGCGTGTCCTCCGAGTGTGAAGCTTCCTGGTGGACACAGACCTGCCCATGTTGCAGAAGATTAAGGTTGCAGCAGCTCTGCACGCAACAGGCCAAGAAAATGAATTTCCTTATTCCAAGGTTGTGGATAGCGTGGGGTGAGGAAGAGCCTCCCTCAGTCTCCGCTCTTGGCCTTCCTGAACGATCCTCTGGAGCATCAGGCACCGAGCGATGGTTACAGGACTTGGCCATGCTCTTGTCCAAGCCGGCAATTTCTATCCTCTCCTTTGCCACATGGTGGTTAGAAATGCAGGAGGAAAGGAGAATGCTGGAAAACAAGAGAATTGGGGAGTAGGCATGCACTTTTTCCTCTTAACTGCTATGGCAACACATGTTAGTTGGACTGGATTGACTGGTATAAAAAGGAGCTGCCCGGTGTTTTTTGCCCACTGCGAAGAGCAGTTTGGGCATTCCCTTCCTCCTTCAGTCCGCTCCTCACACACCCAAACCAGGGAGGATATTTTAACACACATAATGACCGTCACTTCCTCTACTGGATGAAATAAATAGGGGAACAATAGCAACACACCTCAAGGATCAGATGGTATTCACCCAAGGGTACGAGAACTCATATAAGAAATTGCTTAACTATTAACTGCAGCGGGTAACCTCTGCTTCAATCTGTCTCAGGACCAGAGGGCTAAAAGGTGACAGACATTATGTCAATTAAAATAATAAGAAGAATAAAGGTTCCAGGTTGCTGGTGTACAAAAAACCTCTAGCAAGTCTGGTAGAATCCAGCCAGTAGATGAATGGATAAATCTGATGCAAGGGAAAGAGTCTCAAGGGCTTTGATAGAGGGAAGTGACCCTTATAACCCTTTTAATGTTCTTTGAAGTAATCACAAGGACAAAGATGATTTAACTGATAGAGTTGATCTGGATTTCCATAAGATTTTAGACTCATCTGAGACTTTCCAAGGAACGTAGCTGTTCTGCAGGAAGAGGGCAGGCTGTCTCTTCAGTCACCAACTGGTTAAAAGATAGGAAAGAAAGGGTAAGAATTAAAGGTCAGTTTTCACAATGGAGGGAAGTCATCAGCAGAGTCCCGCAGGGACCTATGCTCATGTGCTGCTCAATGTCAGTGAGCTGGAAAAGGGCTTGGAGAGCCAGCTTACAGTTTGTTTTTGATATTAAGTTATTTAGGGCTGGAAAAACTCAAGCTGACCGTGAGGAGCTGTGGAAGGACATAATAACACCAAGCGACAGGATGATAAAATGGCAAATGAAATGCAATATTGATTAACATCCATGGGGGAACAATTAGTCCTGCCGGTGTGAGCCGACAGCAACTTCAAACTATCAGTTCCTGCGTGGGGCCTGAACGATCCCATCCATGGATCCGGTTCCATTCCAACCCCCTGAGCAGACCACAGCCTTCAAAGGGGTCCCAGCAGTTTGACAACTAGCCTGGCGTATCTAGGAAAACAAATGTAAATCCGGTCCCTGAGGCCTTTCTTCTTGTACAAGACGCCAGGATCCCACTCCTGTCCATGAAGAGATGTAGGCACCTCTGGTCTCAGCAAAGTCCATCCACGCTCCGCTGCCGTCTATGGATTCGCACCCGGCAGCCACTCACCCATGTTATTCCCTGGAGCAGAGTGAGACAGCAGGGAGGTCATTTCTTGGTGGGGAGAAGGTTATTTCTTGCCAGGAACATACTCCTTTGAGCCCACTTCTTCTCCTCAACTCCTTTCCTCTTCTCTTCAGCTATGGCACAGACAGAAGAACAAATCTGACCCAGCAGCCTGTGTCATCATCCCCTCGGGTCTTGGGCATGGATGCACTGAAACGAATTAGGAGGACCCCAAGGAAAGGAGAAGCAGGCATCTCCGATTACAGAGCTTCCCAGGCTCATAAATCTTGCTAAAGATGGAACATTTTTCCTATCTGCCTCCAAAACCACAACATGCTCATCGTGACAAGAGGGACAACAGTCACACCTACCCGCAGAAAGCATCACCCAGTCAGTTACCTGCAGTGACCTCGGCGTTGGTCTTGGCTACGTCAACGAGTCCCCATACGGAAGGCAAGGTACAACCGTGACGTTTTGGAGACATCCACACGGTCTAAGGCTTCTCTCACAGACTACCAGGCTGCCTGAAACACCTCTGTGGTCTCACAGTCCTCCGCAGGACTAGGTTCTTTATCCAGCAGCATCTAACCACACCAAATCGAATTGCACCAACCAAAACCAGGCACCAGCTCCTGCCCGGGCCCGCAGCTATTGCAACCATCAGCCCTCGCCCTGGAGAACCAAGGCCTCGCCTGCTCACACCAGCCTTATTTTCGCAATATTTGGGGTGCAACAAAAATTGCTCTTGCCACAGCACTAAAATGATGCCGGATTGCTGGAAATTGGGGCAGCAACGACCAGCTACTCCCGGGGACCAACACAAGATGGCGTGTGGCAACGCACTTTGGGGACTTCTTTCTTCCTCACTTTGCATCAGCCTGGCTTATTTGCTTCTTAAAGTGAAGCATTCATTCAAACTGTGATTAGATTTCTCTTGCCCTAATTAATTTAACTATTTTACCAACACTCTGCTGCAGGATTTACATTTTCTAAAGAAAAAAAACAACTGCCACTGAGACTGATGGCAAGATTCTTGTTGCACTGACTTTCATCCTTGCCTGGTTAGTAATATAGCAGAAGAGATGAGAGGTTTACTGAAATATACATATAAATATACATATACACACACAGAGACACACACACACATACATAAGATAGCATGATAAGGTAATCAAATTCATTTCCAGAGCTTCAGGGGAAAAAAAAATGTTATAATTTATTCAATGCTTTTTGTCTCCCTCTTCTCAGACTGCACAGTTTCTAAATATATTGGTCCAGTTATTCAAAATTATTCATGAATCTCTTCAGTGAATAATACTTGACCTGCAGATCATCTGAAAAGTGAATATTGCAATCAAATTCTCTATTTCTGCTGTAATTTATTGTAGCTAACAGATGTATATGACACAGGTAATTAGCTCAGGATGGAATTCAAATGGTATATTTGATTATAAAATTTGCAATTCACAATTTGCACTGTGTCAGTTAGTTCCAAAAGTCATCTAATCAAGAGATGGACAAAAATATCTCTGACATAACTAAATCGCCACTTTTATCAGCTGGTTTTGGCACTTAAGTGAAAGAATAGCTGTTCCCAAACGTGCGCGAGCAGAGCTGCACGGCTGCATACAGACACAGTGGAATCGCATGGGGTCACTAGCAAGAATCCATAGGCGAAAAGGAAAAGGATGGGAGCGTTGTCAAATCTGGTGATTTACCAGCAATGGAATCAGGACTTACAGTGGGATGTCTTGGTCTGCAGGGTCTCTGGTGACTCTCTTCTCCTGGAGGTACCTGCAGCTGGGTGGGATGAGCGTTCTCCTCCTTGACCATCCGACCATAGGCTGTTCCCTGTTTTATATATGAGTTTGAGGTGCCTGGGACAGGGCCACCCTCTGCAGACAGTGACAAAGTGCTCATGGAGGCTTTGCAGACCGCGATGCCTTGGTGACACGGGCAGCTCAAGCGGTGACAGGAGTGACAGGGCACGAGGCCTGAGCCGCCTTCCAGCGTTTTCGCTTGTCTGGACTTCTGGTTGCATAAACACCTAAGCAGGTTGGCAATCCGAGACATTCAAGGATCATGAGTCACATCCCCCAGTGTCACGAACCAGGCGTTAAAAACTTGTTTTTATTTAAAAAAATCTGGAGTGGTTTGTTTCTCTAATTTGCCTTCAGCTCTCAAAGCCTTTCAGGGATCACAGTTTTAAGCTTCCCTTTGCCACTGTCAGCATTAAATACATACTCTAGTTTTCATTTCTATATGTTGAAAGTTTAAAAGGAAGTTTAAGGTAACATGCAATCTCCAAAGCAGGAGCTTTAGGAGAACTATGACAAGACTTGCAATAACATAACAGGGTCAGGAAGAGCAGTGTTGCCATCTAGGGACTTTCTGTAAGCTTTAAATAGGATTTCTTTTCAAGATGAGCTGCTATGATGCATTTATGTTCTGGGCAGAGAAGCTGTTTTTGGAGATGAGCTTTGCAAGCTTTTTTATTTTTATTTATTTTATCTTTTCTCCTGCAAAATTATTAGCCTTTGCAGCTTAGACTTATGTGCCAGGAAGAAATCATGCATGTAACTAGCAGCTGCCTTGCAAACACTGCCACAGAGTCCCTCATTCAGGAGCTCCGGGAGTTTATTCATCCCCAAACGCACCTGTACACCTGTTACTTACTGATTCTTTTCTTTTTTTCATGTTTAGCTTTAGAAGATTTCAAGCAGACAAAAATTGAAGAAGGATTTGCTGCTCCTACCTTGGCAGGAAGATTTACACATGAGCAAATGATTTGTAACAAACGCAGTGTAAGATTAATGGAGCTGCTTCTCCTGTTCACCAATTATTCACAGACTATAGGCTGAAAGAAGAGGAGAATTTTTCCATGCTTTGTAAAATACACATGCAATTTTTTATTATTATTTATGACCACATTCACTGTAAAAACACCCCTGAGAGTATCTTTTGCAGAATTATTTCAACTCACAGGTTGCTTGGGCCGGTTTTGGGTTGGGTTTTTCTTTTCTTCTCCTTTTTCAGTAGGTGCCCTGACCAGTAAAACTTTGGTCATGGATCACAGCACTTTGTGGACTCAAATCCCAAGGTTTTCCTAGGAAGCAAGTTCAGGATTTCTCTTATATACACATTATGCCTCATTTAAGGAAATAAATCTCTTTCTTTTTTTGGATAAAGTTTTGTTTTCTGCTACTTCCAATAATTAGAAATAAAAGGCATCTCTATGCACTCAGCAACGCAGTGTGTGTGAAGGGGCAAGATCCTAGTTGCAGCTGACCTACATTCATATGTAATTTGGAGTTTTCTTTCTTGGCCAGCTAGGTAAGAGAAGCAGCTCCAAGACTAGAAATGCGGGAGCTGCAACCTGCGGGAGTCCTGCTGCCTTTTTAAGTGCACATTGCTGCAGCTTTATTGTTTGCCTAATAAAATGTAGCAGCTCATGTAAGGAAACAAACTTCATATTTTTGCTCTGAAGATCCAGGCGCTACTAGACGCTAACTAGGTCACTATTCAAATCCCTGTCTTCGTGGCTTGTGTGATCCAGATGTGAGCATGTGTGCACGCATCACACATCGATTTGTGCAAATCGCAGAACATATGTGAAACTCATTGGCCTGGGAGTTGAGCAAATACACAACGGGTCTGTGAAGCCATTCCTGGTAGCAGCAGATGGGGAGCTTGCTTAAATAAATTCACTTGCAAGCTCCTCTAGGTCTGCTTTCAAAAACACCAGTTTGTTTATATAACATATTGCAGCCAGCTCCTACACTTTCTGCTCGCCAAGCCGTCCCCGGCCTGGAGTTCAGGTGCTTTCATTTTCACATAAGGAAAAATCCGAACATGAATGCATTTTTGCAAGCACATAATAAAAAAAAAATATCTTTTGATTTGTGCTTTGTGAGTAAAACACTGTTTAAGGCCATGCACTGTTAATTGGAAACATCCATAATATGGAAACATCCAAAAATCCAATCCATAATAATTGGAAATATTCATAATAATTATGGACATACCCATAATATGTCAGTCTGAGGGCAAAATAGGGGTCCTGTAAGTGCTAAGTAACTTTATGCTCTGGAACAGAGACTATTTGAATAAAATTATGTTGTTTTCCTCCGGGGGCTGCAAAACAGGTATCGTCTGCAGTTAGAAATAGGAAAGGTGTTTAGTAAAAAAGCTACATTTTCCCCTTTTCTTTTATTATACCTTCAGCTGACAAAAAAAGAAGTCCAGGGGTGGGAGACAAAGCACGTCTGCTGCTTTGTGGATGCTCGGGGGGGCTGATCCCTCTTTGGGGGCCCAAGGAGAACCAGAGACTGAAGCTTCTGGTCTTTTGGGCTGTTTTCCATTAGCATCGGAGGTGAAGGCCGACGCAGAAGGGAGTGACCACGTCAGGTCTCTGCAGGGCAGCTGGAGCGCTACGAGATACCGGTGAGACACGACGTGGTACAACAGGCTTGTTGGGGCTTTTGTTCCGTTGTTTTCTGTTTTTTCTTTTTTAACAGCTCAACATTTCTATGAGCAAAAACAGCACCTGCTATGCCAGGGCTGCAGAAAACAATTTGGGGCTTATCAGTTCTCGTGCCCCGGCCGGCAGCTCAGCCCGGCTACCGGGAAAATAAGACGGGTGGGAGGTGGACGTGGTCCAAGCAGCAGCCATCGGGCTTCATACTCGTCCCAGTCCCCTGGGTGCCCCTGCTCCACACGCAGCGTCCCCTCCACGGACACCATGGCCAGCAATGGGATACGGTTGCTCACGTGGCACTGGCCACCCGCCTGGCCTTGTGCTGCCATGGGGCAGCACCCTCGCTGCGCCTTCCCTTCATTCTTATTTTATTTTAAATTAAAATAAAAAAAGAAAACAAGCCAGAAGGGGAAGAAGCTGAGCCTCCTATGCTTCCTTCCCCTTTCTTCACTTATTTCCCTCCTTCGTTTGCTTTCTTCTAGTTTCTTCCCCTACCTACTGTCATGTGGCTACCTCAGTGTGACTGCTGGAAAGACTCTATTTTTTGGCCAAAGCTGCTTAAAAACTGCCTAACAAATACAAAGTGAGTGGGATGAGAGCTGCCCTCGCTGCTCCTCTGCCGTCCCGGAGCAGCCTGTAACCCTGGCGCAGCTGCCGGCGGCGCGAGCGGGGCGGTTGCTTCCCAGCAGATGCGCCAGCACCCCGGCAAAAGTCAATGTTTGCATTTGTCGCATATATTTTTAGTGCATCCTCCCCCCAGCCGTGCCTCAAACCAGCCTCGGGGGCCACTGGCCAAGCTGAGAGCCTCCTCCCAGCAAATATTGCTCTGTTTGCAGAAGGACGGAGAAAGGAGAAATCTCAAGGGGGCCTGTGGAGAACCCACTGTGGGGTCCCTGCTGCTCCAGCCCTTCAGGATATTCTTGTTCCCAAGGAAAACCTGAGCAGCGGGGACATTGGCTCCGTGACTGGTCTCCCTCATATCTGATCTAGGTAAAAGCAAAGAGCAACGCGCCTGGTGCAGACCCTGCACTGACTGCAGCACTATGGGGGCTGCGGGATAAATCAGCTGGATTTTCAGGGACTTAAAAATAACATTGACCAGATTAAAAGTTTCCTCTTTTTTTTCGCCTCGACTTGCCCATCCCTGCATTCCACAAGCGCAGTCCATTGTGCACCAGTTTACACCGTAGTTTGGGGCCCCACACGGCCAAGCACATCCACGCCCTGTGAAAACAGGCTGTGCCACCAAGTTTAAGCAACGGCCACCTCTGCTTAGCTGCGTTCTGAATCGGCTCCCTTGAAACAGTCCCCGCAGCTGTCCCTAGTTTAAGTGCATCCCGATCAAGCAGAGGATATTGTACAGAGGGAAGCAAGCAGTAAATACTCCTTTCCCTTCTCCCAGGCTGTGGGAAGGGTAGTGCATTTCCCAGGAAAATCAGGGAGTCCATCCCTGCCTTCTTAGGGGACCGCTGGCTGCTCTTTAATCCTCCTCTGCCTCAGCCCTCACCTCCAGGCTGGGGACAGATGTGCTGCACAGTGGTTTTCAAAGGGTAAGATCTCTTAATAACTGCACGCTGCTTTTTAATGGCAAGCTTTGCAAAAATACTGCACGCAGAGACCAGCCAGAGCTCTCCGACAGGAGGTAAATCCCACAGCACCTCGGAGAGGCGCAGGGGTATTTAGTTCTATCTCGTGCTGGCGGGGGAACGGAGGCCCGGAGAAATCCGAACAGCTGCTCCCAGCCAGGAGCAGGCAGCCGTGATTAGCAGGTCGTATCCTTTCATTCGCAGCTCTCCAGAGCATGATTTATCAAGTGGTTAGGGAAAAAACAAGTAAGGAAAGAAAGAACTGGCTAAAGGTTGCACAGTCTTGGCTCTGCTTTGCCTGTCAGCCCGCCCAGATAAATGTCATTACAGGAAAGCTGAAGAATCTGATACAACAACCAAGTTCAGGGGCTCTAGCAGAGAGTGGAAGAAATAGCTCTTGGTGAGGATCGTAACAGTTATACGACGATACTCTCTGGACACAGCTATGTGATCCCAACCCTCCCGAAGGAAAACAACCAAACAACCCCATTCTGGCTAGCAGATGACTCGCTGCTCACCAGTAAAGCAGATATCTTTTTACACAGGACAAAAGACCAAAATATCCAGCATGACGAGCTCCCACCGAAACGCGCTCGCCAAAGGGCCTCGAAGCCAGGCACTAGCAGTTGTTTCCAAAAGAGCAACTGGGATTCGTGGGGGGAGACCCCCACTGCAGGGCTCACCACGAACAGGAGGTTTTGTTTAAGCGAGTGCAAGTGTCAGGAGAGAGAAGGGGCCAGGTTGGGACCCCAGAGAGGCACCCACCATACTCAAGTCTGGATTAAAAATCAGGCCCCAACAGGCCAAATCAGAATGCTAGCACCAAACATTCCCACTTTTGGGAAGAGCTGTATCAAAGTCAACTCCACAGATGATCCCCATCTCCACTTACATATCGTTCATTTGCTAATTTAGTCAGTCAGACATTTAAGTACATGGAATCCATTTGTACAGTCATCAAAATACCAAGCTCGTTGGAGATCTCTGACCAAAACATGTTCTACATATTCATAGTACGTTACCCACAACGCATATATAAGAGGAAAAGTTTTAGTAAGTGTTAAAGCCAGGAACCTATCTTGCATAGTAAAACGTTCCCTCCTGGAAGTTACCTTGGTTTTTCAGTGGATAGGGTCACCTTCATTCCTTCTCTTGACTTTTCTGAACATGTAGGCACAGGGCAGGAGACAGTGACCGCATTAATCAGCATGTTCAATGCTTTAGGATGCTGCAGAAAAGGAAAAAAATATATGGTGTTAGTACAGCATGATTACTCATATGATTTAATTGTATTATTCAGTTACCTTTAAATCAGCAAAGGAACAGTGCTCTATACTGTAAGTGGGTGCATTTTTGATAAATATATTGCACAAAGAGGCTTTGCACCACAGGAGGCTTGAGAAGAACTAGATGCTGCAATCAATGCAAACCTTATTATTAATAGCAGTTGTATTTGTTTCTCAAACACAGTTAACCCTAAAGAACAGTTTACTCAGGAGTATCTGTACACTTTTCTATTTCTGCCCTTCTTATTCAGCTTCACAAAGAGCAGAGGCAGCTGAGAGTGGAGGGAGCATGACACAGCCCAGCCCTGGACAGATTATAGCCTCACTCAGATAAATGCTCTCAAAATTACACATGGTGAGGCACAGACCTCGCACAAGCAGAATGGGGAGAACCGCTGGGTTTGAGACGGGAAATAAGGAAAGCAAGTTTAGGGAAGAATTTGAAGGAGAAGAAAAAAGAGGGGAAAACTTAGGGATTTCAAACAGACAAGTGAGGGAGGACAGATAGTCCATAAGGCAGGGCATCCATCACAGGATTCCTACACTTCCCCCCCTATTAATTGGGCGAATACAGAACCTCGCACAGCTCAGCGAGGCTCTCCCATCATGAGCAGGCTCAGCTGAGCAGGAATAAGCACACGGGGCAGTAAGTGTGCAGCAGCAGTGACAAGCGAGGGATCGGAGGCAAGGGCAGGGAGAGGGGACAGCGTTACTAGGTCAGCTGGTGTACTCGGGAAAACGCGACATGCTTGCAGGCACACAAGGCTTTCTCGGGTCTGAAATAGAAGCAATAACCTTAGAGCTAAATACAGGTTGAGAATAATTGTTCTGAGTTAAACTTCATTATATTAATGAATTAGGCAACTTGACGGAAAGGATGATTGATTCGTGTTGATCAAAGTGAGGATACCAGCCCGAGGACAGCTGATAATGTCATTTATGGCACAAAGAGAGGGCATGGGAGAGACAGGAATAATTATTGCCCAGGAATGGCTAGTGGTAGCAAAAGTCATAATGTAACATCTAATCAATATCCATGTGACTTTTCTATCCTAGAGTCATAACTTTCAGTACTTTGGATTGTCTTTTGAAGCAGTTTTGCAGTCCTTCCTTGAAGGTCGGGGCTGGGAGGGGAGACATGCAAGGGTTGTTCGCTGGAAAGTGTCTCTTACAGAGCACCGTTTCTGTCCCTTTTTCTATATGAGCTAATTTGGGTAGGTTGCCCTTGGTTCTTGCCATCAGAGACTGTTAAACGTGTGACGCAAGCTGCACATCATCATTAGAGAAGCAGTCAGGAGCAGTGCAATTGGTGGCTCTCACATGCTACAGCCGCTAGAAACCTGATTCCATTTAGGCAGCTGTACTTATTGCTAATGCTCATGCATTCATCACTGCCCTTTAGATATTTTATATTTCCTGTGAAGCACCGGTCCCAGGGAACCTGTGATTTCATGAAGATCTAAGCTTTCACATAAAAAATTAAGCTCTTAGCAGATTTGCAGAGAAAAGCCAGATAATTCTTAAATCTATTTAAGTCTATGCCCAGAAGATAAATTAATATGCTGTAAAGTTGATTATTACTTATGATTATCTCATAATTTCTAAAATATTCCTGAAGACCTCAATTGCAATTTCTGAAGTGTTTTTATTTGACAATAATGAAATGAGTCTTTAAAGACCTCACGACAGCAGCCCAGAAGGCATAAATGGAGATCATTATGTATCACTTACACATGAAATACCAGCTCTTCTTAAGTAAAATACCAGCTATGGCGTAAAGCAGCTTATAAAAATAACACAAAATTCACAAATATCTGCAAAGTAACTGCTCCTGGTGTTAACATTTTCAAACGTAGTCAAGAATTTTGCACGCCTCCTCTGGGGTTTCCAAACACTGAGGTGCTACATATACCTGACTGATTTTGAGAGAGAAAAGCTCAGAACTGGTCGACTTCCAAAGCAAGCTGCAGGTACGTAGGACATCTGAGTCTCACCGGGGAGTTAGCAGAGGCTTTGGAAATTTTCACAATTTTCACTGCAATTTTCACTGCAATTTTCACTGAGGCTGAAGCTCTCTGTGTAAGATTTGCACTGACAGTTCACACAGGCAGTAGCACAACTCAGTAGCCCGTCTATGCTTGCACATGGGTTTCTTAACCTTGTGGAACACTGAAAAACAAAGGGAAATTTGTTATATTTTGTGAAATCTGTATGCAAGTCTAATTTTGACTAGCAGCAACTTCAGTGAGTAGGCTGGTGTAAAATTGTCACATGATTTGTACTGGAGGAATATATACTTATATATCTATAGAAACGCCCACAGAAATTCTTTCACAGAATCACAATAGTCAGTATGTGAGATTTTACTGCTTTGAAAGCTTTCAGCTCCAATTGTGGATGAATCAGACTCTATCAGACATTGAAAAACAAGTGCTTTACTTTTTTATGTATGCCTTATCTCAAAATGTAAAGGTTATCTAATACATCTTAGCTGAACCTTACAATAGAGAGATCCATACAGGCCAGAGACGTAAGGCAGCGAGAGGAGGGAATGACAGATCACCCCAGATTACGATCCTGGGGTATTTACAGCATTTGGATAAGGTTCCTAATCAAGAGGTGAGGGAGAACTGTAGACGGTTACTGTCTAACACTTGCTAACACTGAATTTCAACATACAGAGGAGCAAACCAATACAGAAAAGGGCAGCGATTTGCCCAGAATTGGAACCTGGGGTGCCTGATTTGAAATCTGCTCCACGATGCTGCGTATCGAGCTGCCACCTTTGATTTCCATCAACACGACCAAGAGCGTCCAGGCTTTTGCGTTACACAATGAAGCTGCCCAAGCAACAAACTCACCCAGTTTTAGAAGACTATGAGCAGCCAGTATAATCTTTAGCTGTGCTCTGAACATGCAGTTGGTTTTAGCACCGTGTCTTCTGTCATCCGGTCCTGAACAAACTTGCACTAAGTTCATGCTTCCTCCATTAATGGTATATAGGCCCATCTGGGGGAGCTTTAGAGATGAAAGTCAAATCTTAGCCTAAAAGGAGCAGAGCAATAGGGTAACTTCCAGGCCATCACACAGCAGTTTCCAGCATGGATATATAAAAGAGCAATTGAAAACATGAGATTAGAGAAGTGGAATCCGGCTGCAAAGAGAAACACTGTGAAAGATTGATGTAGCAAGTAATTAGTGAGAGACAAGTTCACATAGACATCAACTAATAATTAAGGCACTGTTTTCTCAGAACTCCCCTATTTTCTGCAATGGGTAATCTTTAAGCTAGCGGATAGAGAGAATGCAGATAAACTAGCTCCAAGAGGGCACGCAGCCAGCGGACGGTTTCGATACGACGGTGGTGCAGCTCTCAGAGGAGGGCAGGGGTCTCTGATTTCAGGCCTCTGAAGTGCTAAATTATCGAATGAAAATTCCAGCAAGTTCCCCCCAAACTGCAGTCGCCAATATTACTGCTTGTTTTTAACAAACAAGAGACCCCAGGAAAAGAAGGGATGGGGACTGAGGAATATCTCCCCTCTATGCCAGGGTTTTTCTAAAAATATTTTACACCTGCTATTCGTTCTGCACACTGATCATATTTTGTCTGTGAGGTAAAGAACACATTGTGCCAAAGGGAATGTGGTTTATGTTCCCAAGGCTTAATGCTTTTTCCCTTCTGCAAAGCAAAACCCCTTACTACGTTCACTAAAATAAAGCCAAGAGGACAAAAGTCACACACGCGCTGCCACAGCAACAGTTTAACCATTCCCCCTACGGATTTCTGGAAACGGTCCTTTCAGCAGGACTTTACAGCTCCAGCACTCCAACTTAGCAAATGCTTTATGCAGCTCATGAGAGGAATGCAGCCAGCTCAGTACACGCAATTTAAATCAACTTGCTGATGATATAAAAAAGGAGTGCTGAACCGTCGGTTTGCTTCATGTGCTCCAAAACGACAACTACCAACTCGGAGGTATTTATTACTGAAACGATAATAGAACAGTCCAGGGTGTCAGCTCAACAAATGAGCTGTGGATTGATCCCATGCTGGTTCAGAGAGCTGATTCGACAACTAGTTGTTTGGTTACTTGATATTTCAGAAATGCAACTGGGCTGTTTGCTAATGATGGGTTTTGTCTGCTCCGGTCAAGGGGGAGCGCAGAGGACCTGACAGCTGGGCATGGGGCTGGGCTCTTGCTGGGGCATCATCTGCACGGTTGTCTGCAGCAAGAGGTCATACAAGCAACGTGTACCAGCCCATTTTGCACATTCAAAAAAAGGGATGGAGCCCCCCATGTCTTGACCCATTTGGTATAAATCATGATAGCTACGCACTAAAAATCCTTACACTAGCTGAGAACCCAATGCCAGGTTAACCTGTGTCCCTGGGATTCACATCACAATCTTGTAAACCTAGGTTTTACACTCATTTTTGTTTAATCCTCAGTGTAGAAAACAAAGGATATTGTTCCATAAACTAAACATATAGCGAAAACAAAGCTATAACTTTTGGCATGTTATAAAAATAAATATGTTGACAACACAGCTTTATCTTTTAAAAGATCTACACAAGACATGAGTTTAAGCAAGAACCATTGGAGGGGACAGATACGCTACAGAACATCTTGTGTTCTCAGACACTACCACCAGTTTATCAGTGGCAATTACTAGCACAACTGCGCTCAGGGTCTAGGCCTGGTTTTAGATTACCAAGTTAAGCACAGCACTTGCCCATCAATAGTTCAGATTGTTTTGAGAGAGAGAGAAAAAAAAAAATCTTATGTTCAGGTGGGGACCTTGAATGAAGAGACAGGATGCACTGGGGAGCACCAAGGAGGAAGATTTTATCCATTCTTTTTACTTGTAAATTAAAGACATCTTTAGAGGTTCAACTTATATTAAATTGCACATCCTTAAGAGAAACTTATTAAATTGCACATCCTTATGAGAAAAATGAAAGAACTTGCACGATTTGGCAAACGCTTCCTTTTCCCCCTTCACATGCTCTAGGTCATTCCTCTCAAAGCAAACGCACTTACCTGAGAACATGCTGCAAAAGCAGAATAGCGGGTGCCTGCAAGTCAAACAAGAGGGTTACTTGGCACACTTTTAGAACAGAATGCTGCAGTGTAAATGTTTGATGTAGCACAAAATTCAACACTAAACTTCAGGAAAAGGTCAAATAAATGGAAAAATGGAAAAAAAACCCAAACTACCAAAATCTTTAATTTCTATGAGTAGCAAAAAAAAAAAAAAAAAAAAAAATCCTAACATTTGCATTCCTCAAGAACACTGAGAGCACTCTCTCCAGCTTGAATCCTTGGAAAGGGCCATCAATAACCTATGAAAAATCCTGAAGAACCAGTAAAAAGACAAAAATGTGCTTATTATCCACAAGATGCAGCTGCATAATAAAGATGGCCACAAAACGTAACCTTGTTTCCAGAGATTCTTCTTCCCCCAAAATCACCGTCTTTCCCAAATAGATTACTGGGAAAGTGCATGAATCCCGAAAGGGCAGAGCTGGATGACCTTTAAGGCAAACTATCTCGGTTTAAATCACAGGAACAAAGATATTGCAGAACACAATAACTTCCACTACCAAAGTTTCTTAACCTTCTAGGCAGCTTAGATATTAATACTATATTGCAAATATTAAAATGTTAAGAAGCCTTAAAGTTTAGGAATACAAAGAGCAATAATGTATAGATTTAATATTCTATATTTTTCAGTAAATTGACACCCAATTTTTCTTCAGTTTACGTTAGGCACCTTTCAGTGGCCTATTCTCTTTAAAGCAAAATTAGCTACTTAAAATAAGACTCTGAATTAGAGGCTTTTAAGCACGGTTCTGTTCAAGGCAGAAAGATAAACCAGAGGGCAAACTCTGTAAAAATAAACCAGTTAAATACAGACAAATGCCCCAAAACAGCAGCTCAACTATTGCTTTTGAATCGGTTGTCATGACATTAGAAATGGATAGCATTGCCAGCCTCGGATCTCCACCCAGGCCACTTGATAGCCTGACACTGCTCCGCAGCCTCCTCCTGTCCACAGCAAAAATTTTAGCACAGGGTTGACAAGCTCATTTTTTTACTTACGCCACTTGGCTATTTCTAGCAAAACGCTGCTCTTTGCTTGAACCCCGCTGGGTCTGCACAAGGGCGCAACGTTCGTCTGCTGTAAAATCAAGCAGTTTATGAAGCAGGCGACGACTGATTTTCCGTAACTAATGCCAGGGCCAGAAACCCGAACATTCAGATAAATTAAAAACCTGTACTCCCTTTTTAGCTTAGAATTAAATATTATGAAGCAAAGGCCCCTGCATTTAGCATGTATTTTCTCCCTGCACAACTGTAACTATGATGGCAAATAAATTGTTAGATTTAAGGATTAAAGAAATAATACTTTCTCTTCCTTTTGACAATGTCCGTTGTCAATGAATGCTACTTATCAAAACAATAAAAAAAAACCTTCAAAATTGCCCTGGAAAAACTCCATTTTGTCAGTCTCTAAATTATTTCTCCCTCCACTCATAAACATCTATATTTTGAAAAATCGAGTATATTAACATTGGAGGAACCCACTAAAATAAAGCCCTAGATTGTCACATTGCAGTTGCATTAGATTTCTTTCCCTTCAATAAGGCATATAAAATGAAAGGTTACAATCAGTTCAGCAAACTATAAATCAGCAGTTTTATTCAGTCTCGTTTCTGAGCTATTAATCCCTAATACAGAAACAAAATGCTGATGCTTTGGTCTATGACCTCCCGAAAGACTAGTTCAAATCCACTTTGATTACACAGAAAGTGAATTTCACTGAATCACCTGAGTACCTTCTAGATACGTCACATCACGCCATAACTCAACATATAAATAGCTTGCAATCTTAATTCTTCTGGGAAAAAAAAAATACCTGATCATATTCTGACTTCAGTAATGGAAAACAAGTGCAAGTTTGCTCAAAAAAATTGCAACTAAATAGTTAATCACACTATGTGCTTTGTCAGAACTATTTTAGGTAAAGGCACCCATTATTGTGGTGCATCAACACAGCAGCCCTTTCCATCACTCCTTTGTGAAGCACTGAGTCAGACTTTTGTGCATCATTAGCACTGACAACACAATAAATGTAGCACTCTGACCTTCAGCACAGCAGTAAAAACAAAGACCACAGTCATTTAATTTTAAAGAGTTTTAATACAAACTTAATATAAACTATTTCAGTCCCTCTTAACATGTAAGACACTGACTCAAAATACTTTTATACCTTTTTTCAAGTATTGCACAATGTAGGTACAAAATTAATATTTACGATTACATTTTCTTCCATAATATATAGCAAAAATCTTTAAACCTTTAACAGAAAATACAATTTGTGTTTCTTTTGAAAAAAGCAAATATTTCGTACATTTTAATTCCACCACTAAGGAATATTCTGTACACAATTTTTTACCTTTTTAGAATTGATGCCTTTAAGATGGATATCTTACAATTTCAGTAAAAAAAATACAACATGAAGCTGCTGCAGCTGTCACAGATCACTGTAGTAAAAAGATATAAATGCAATACCATGTTGTAGAAACAATATATATACTCTGATATTTTACAAACTTTGTACTAAATTAAATTATACAATTAGAAAAAGACCAATAAACCCACTTATTAGTGCCAATTTTTTAAATATATATACATAGGTGTTTTTATATATATATACGAAAAAAATCAGCCATGTCTTTGCTATATCTTAAATACTGTAAGAGGCCATATTTTGAGAGTATATTTTTTGTAATGTACAGTCAGTATAAAATAATTTTGTGCTTGGTTGGCAAATGAAAAAAAAATGATGCATGTTGTATTTATCTAACCAAGCTTGAATGTATTCATACTACAAGCTTTAAAAAAAAATCTCAAGAGGTGGAAAAAAAGATACACCCTTGGGTACGTGCATTTAAACTTGTACAATTTTATTTACTTGTATTTCACTTTTGTTTTATTTTTAGTTAGCCATAACTGGCTGGAATTGCTGGTTAGAATACTGCATGTTGTTTAAACTAAAATTCAAGCCATCCACAAAAGACTTCTCATTTAGACCTCCATAGGCTGCAAACATATCAAAGGCATTACTGTACTGGAGAGGACTGAGGTTAAGGGGGCTGTCACCAGGAAATATGCTACTGGTACTACCTTGACCCTGCATGTTGGGAAAAATGAACTCCTTGGCATTAGGAGAAAGGGCAGAAGTCTTCTGCTGTTGCTGTTGCTGACTGCCTAGGCCAAGCCCATAGAGAGAGTGCATGGAGGAGGAAAGGGCTTTCTGCTTCAACAGCTCATTGACATTCAAGCCAAGGTTGGTGGGAGAAGTGCGGGCGACCTTGTTGCTACGGCCGCTATTCTTCATTTTGGTCGAGCCAAACTTGGTGGCAGCAAATGTGGCAGTGGTGAAGGTTAAAGGCTGAGTGGAGCGGGGCATGAAAGTCGGGCTCACAGCAGCAGAGTGACCAAAGGGAGGAGAAGGAGAACTAGACACTGAAGATGCTGGGTCACTAATTGGCATGAACACCTGGGCCTCTGGGTTAAAGCTGTTCTTGATTTCCTTATCCAACTCACATCCATTTTCATTATCATCCACATAAAGCACTTTCACTGGTCCCTTTTCACCGATTTGGTATGAAACCTCAAATGGGTCAATCCAAACACTAAGATCCTGAGGCAAGTTGCCACGAACATCATCAATGTCCAAACCACTCTCTTTGGATGCTTGTTCTATGACTGGGTCCACTTTCTCCCCTATATGTATACATCTAAACCCTGATCCTTTGTATGGCTTTTCTGGATACCAGTGCCCTTCATACTTCTTCTTAAGAAGTCTTTCAAGCTCTTCACCAAAAATGTTGACACGTCGTCTGGGAAGCTTATTGTACAAATATGAAATAATAAAATTGAGTGCTACTTGGATTTCAAGCTGCATAGCTGCTATGCCACAAAGTTATAAGTCTGTTTCAAAATTCGAAGAAAGTGTTCAAGATGCCACAGGGAAACAAACTTTCATTCAAAGTGCTGATTCTAGTTGATTATTATCCTTCACCTTGAGTGCTCTTGTTCCTTTAAGAAAAAACAAAAGCAAACACATCCAAATAAGGAAAACATAAGATCAGATCCAAGGCCTATTCTTTTAGCTTCACTTTCTACATACAATAGATTATGTTTTAAGGAAAAACAATTGTATCAAACTGCTTTTGTTCATGCCCATGAAGGGTATGTCAACTACCTTCAGTGTGACTTACAAACAACACTGCAGAAGAGGCGCTAGGCATGTGTTTATATATACAGCATGGGTATTTCAAAACTGTATGAGCTTGCAGTTCAGTTATTCACAAAGCAGCAAGTATAATTTCTAAGACATCACAGAACTGCCAGGCCTGTCAAGGGTTCAATTACCAACCCCTATTTTGGATGATTTATAGTACTCAGCTGCAAAATTTAGCACCAGGCTATTAGCTTAGCATGAAAGGTCTTAGTTTAAGGGTCATTTATCATTTAAAGTTTGCAAATATATTGGTTGCATTTTAAGTTAGAGAATTAGAAAAATATTAACGGTTGCTTCAGAGGATTTCACACAAATAACTCAAATTGTGCTACATTTAAGTTCAAGTCAAGCATCTGCATCAACTGTGCACTGCTGAAAACATACTAGCTGAAAATGTCCACTGTACATATACAAGATATTTTCCTTTCCTTAGAATAAAATAATCATGACGCAGACCACAAATGCATTTTCTGTGACAGAGGCGGCAATAACTGTTAAATCTTGGCAAAAAATTCAAATTTTTCCCTTTCTACAATTCTTTTATATACATGCATCAAATGTAATACATGCATATTATATATACATATGTCTATACATGCCTACTTCACATTATCTACAGTCAGGATTTCCGAAAGTTACTACAGCCAGGAAGGCTTTCAATAGCCTCAGTCAAAGCAATTGCTTTTCTCTCGCTCCGTGACTCCATTTTATACTTAATATAAAATATGGTTGTCGCTCCTTCACAAAGGACAAAAGAGAAATTAGCTATCTAAAGTTCGACAAAGGACTAAAATCTAGTATTAAAATACATACTGCCAAAGAAAATCCTGCAATATCTTAGCATAAGGTGCTTGTCCAAAGAAGACAGCACTGTAGAAGAAGTTCCAGTTAAAAAAAAATACAAATATTTTTGGCTCAAGTTAAACGCCCAGTTAGAATTTTGGTTAATGGTGTGCTTCTCTGCACTGCATCACTCAGTGTAAAAAAAAAAAAAAAAAAAAAAAAGTATATCACTAAAGATTAAAGAAAAAAAAAAGTATTAAAATCCCATTAAAACGTGAATATTTTTTCCTTGCTGCACATAATCTCCTTTTAAAGTCTGAAACTCTATTTCCCAGCCACTTGTGTTGCCCTCAACACGGTATGGGCATAGTTTGAAAGCTTGCATGATAAGGCGACCTTTAAACGTTTGCTGGATCAGCACTGGGTGGGGATAAGGAAAAGATCAAGGGCAAACAGAAGATATTTACAAAAGGGACACATTCAGTACAGAAAAGCTGATTGGATGGTTAAAAGGGACATTTAAAAAAATGATTTATTAATCCATCTGTTTTGTTTCCCCTCCTCCACGTCCTTTAGGAAAGAAATGATCCTTTCAAGGCACAGGGCAGACATAAATTCTTCTAAGCCCCGAACTGATTCATGGTATAAGCAGCTGATTAAACAAACCAGCTCGACCATTCCAAGGCTTTTTTTTTTTTTTTTTTAATGGACAAGGACAATATTTTTAAGACACCCAGGCACATTAACGACTCCAAGCGCAAAGCAGTGGCAGCGGGGGCTGGAAGCAGGAGCCGTAGCAGCGTGTGGGGAGTTACATAACCAGGCGGTTGGATCTCATTAGATTTCTGCTCACAGCCCTCGGTGCTCCGGCAGCAGCAGGAAGAGAAGCAATTTTTGAGTCCGTAAAATAGAAAATGAAGGAGGGGGGCGGCTGGAAGAAGCGGGGGCGGCTGCGGCGGGGCCCCTCGCACGGGCCTGGGCTCGGGTACAGCCGCCCCTCCGTCCCCCCCGCCCCAAGCCCGCCAGGGTCCCCGGGGCGGCTGCCAGCGCTGCCCGGCGAGGCCTGGCGCGAGCAGCGGTTGTTAGTCAGCCGGCAA
>VZSV01000047.1:3834781-3903255 GCA_013398735.1 Nothocercus julius
CCTCAGCCCGCCCGGGGGTCCCGGCGGGTTCCCGCCCGCCTCGCTGCCCTCTCAGAAATAACGGCGACGCCAGCGGGCGCCGCGCGGCAGCTTCACCCAGCGGTGCCGGTTTCGCCCTTTAAATATCCCTCGTGGGTATTAATAGTGGTGAGGTGGTAGGGGTTAGCTCTGTGCTGCGGGAGGACAAAACACAGGCAAAGGGTTTTTCTTCCTTTCTCCTGTTTCCCCTCCTCCTACTCTTCAACTGTGTTTGTATAATAATAATAAAGCATTTTGGCATAAACGCCGCATGGGCCCCAAGTGAGATTTGGAAATACCAGGCGGAAGAAATGCCAGGACTTTAACCCTTGGGAGCTCAGGCTGCCTGTGGTACAGGGCAGGAGGCCCTTGGGGCCCCAAGTGCTAAGGAAACAGGAGACAATGGGTATAATAGGGTATAATCCTGGGGATTTTCCACTACTGACAACATTTTCTATTAGAAGATCTTACTAATGATAAAACCTGTGATTTTATTCAAAATGTTAATACCAGTATGCCTAGAATTGCTGTATTGCAAACACAGATAACTTAAAAATCATAATTCATATGGTAAACATAACATAAAAATCATAATGGTGCAAAATATTTTTTTCACCATGTTTTCCATTCTTGTCTAACCTTAACATGGATTTTTTTTTTTCAAGGAAAATGGACTCCTGTCATCACCATGCCCTCAGAGTTGAAAGCTTAAGGAACTGAATTGTGATGAGAATTATAAAATTATAAACATTGGCAACATGGAGACCAGTGCTGCGAACTGGCACACAGCCAAGGATCCATAGGAAGACCTTGGATTCTCTGCTTTTAAAGGTCGCCATTACTTTTGCCACACACACCGAGAAAATGCAAAATAACTATTGAAACTTATAAGGGGAAGAGACACATACAGCTTTTTAAAATTAGAAACTAAAAATCTCCTCAGTACAACAAACATTGAACAAATTGGCTGATAACATCAGGTGTTTAAATAAAGAACTGAACATGCTGCTTTGCTCGGTCCTGCACTGAGAGGGGTAGCAGCAGGTTTCCCTTTGAAGGGCAGAAATGGCACACCTCGGCGGATCAATTTTTTCAAGTGAGATTTAGTAAGGAACTTTAAAAACAAAATGACTGCGGTGCTGAGTTGGTAAAAGAAAAAAAGGTTATAAAAGAAGTTTTAACTGACTTTAACACTACATAAAAAGTAATAGGGGCTGAATTAAATATACAAAGCAAATATATTTTTAATTAAGGCTGCTGTGGGATCCTTTAAAGCTCTAAAAAATGGTGATGTACCTTTTATGGCTTATGTAAAGGAAACTTCTAATGCAGTAATGCTAACATTGCATGCAACTGAAAAAATCTGAGATTCTGTGTTAAGGCAGGTTATTGCCCTAAGAAAAATCTCTTCAGATCAGCAAGAACGAAGCTCACTTCTGAAGGTCCAATGAAAGTTTTAGTTTATCCTCATTTGCTCAAAAAAGAAAATTCTGACTTTTGAAGTACACAGATAAGTGTCTCCCATGTGTAACACATCAAAAGCATCAGCTCAAATTGTATTATGTTAAATTTCTAGCACGTAAAAGCACAGAGTCTAATCCAGTATCATTTCCATCCTTAAAACCTCAACTGACTTTTAAGTCCACAAAGAAGCCAGAATGGTGCCTGCAATATTTTTCAGTCCTTTTGATTAATACACAGCAATAACAAAATGTCTGCCTCTCCCTGGTAGAAAAAAATCTTTAAAAACACAATCAGTACAAAATAACAACTCCAGCAGCAAGATTTCTACTCATGTTGCCAACTCTCTTCAACTGAAATATTAATCTTAAAAGAGAGGGCCTATATATTCTCATCTTTCCTGACAGGGCTTTCCAGGTCTCCCCAAGGATGCAGGGCTCCATCCAGACCTTTTCCAGGTTCTCATCGTGTTCAGCTCCTGGTTCACATGAACCACCCCTGTGCTCATGGGCTTCCTAGTAATGTACATACATGTTCCCTAAAAAAAAAAAAATCCTCTTTTTCTCCATCTAAGCAGAGGGGAAGCAGCTCGTGGCTCTGCACAGGTGTCTGTGCCCACGTGAGAGTGCAGGGAGCAGGATGTGAGCATTGCAAGCTCCTGTTCGCAGGCTCCTGCCCGCGGGGCAAACAGCCACTGTCACTTGCTGCCAGCTGCCGTGTGGCTCCACGGCTCCAAGGCAGTGCCTGGGCTTGTTCTGCAGGGCAGGAGATGGAGGAACCGAGCACTTGTAAACTGAAATACCACTTGAGTCTAGATCTGGGTATCTTCAGCTCTGTGCAGGTACTTTCTTAGACATTAGTGATTCTTCCTTTAAAAAAAAAAAAAAAAAAAAGGAGAGAAAAGCTTTACATTATCTTCCTGGGCAAATGAAAGTAAAAGAGACTGCTGTACAAGGACACAAAGCTTAGAAGGACATGTTTTCTGCAAAGTGCCATGGTACTAAGGTTATCACTTGGCAAACTTTAACTGAGTGCTGGGCAAGACAGAGTGTAGCTGCTGGGTAGGAGGGGGAAATAAAACCAGGAGAAACCTCAGGCCTTTTTGTAAAGACTTGACACCAAAGCTTTACTCTTCTCAGACTTTAAACCACCTTCCAGGATGAAGTGTTGAAATGGGAAGAAAGGAATCTAAATAACAGTGTCGGGTAAAATAATGACCATAGATAGATAGGTGCTGTAATAAGGGTGAGGAGGGAAAAAAAGGAAATAGAAAATTGTTCAAGACTATCAGAATTTACTATAGTAATGAGAACACAGACTGAGAAAGAAGGAAGGAAAGAAGATTGATTTTGTACCTTAGAGAGGCTGACCTTTGAGGAAAGTTTTATTAAAATCCAATATATTTTTTTCCTAGAGCTCACCTTTGAGCCGCGAGGGTGACACTTTAATGTCAGCTAGTCCCGCAGTACCCGCTAATAGATAAAATTAGGAGATTAGGACTGTCTTAGCTGATACCTGTATAACCTCTTAGCTGATCACTTTAAAATGCTTTACTATGCTTGTTGCAAACAATGATTCATCAACAATTTTAAGGAAACAGAAAGATAGTAATGAACTGTAAGCAGTGCACACTATTTTTTAATGGAGACCAAAAATAACTGTTGAAGAGGACAGACTGGTCTTGTGCCCTTTTAATTTATGGTAGATGAAGGCAGCTTGAAAAGATTCTTCTAAAAGTTTAGACTTCATTGAAGAGCTCAGCATTTTTGCAGGAAAATTGGTAAATCTTTGTCCTGAGCGATATTAAATTCAGGAAAACTGGCAAATCTTATTAAATGTAAAAAAACCTGACTACGAGGAAAATATTTTCATTTAGTCTGCTTAACCACAGAGGGCCATTTAACAAAAATGTCTGCTAACACCAGACATTTTCTGGGGTTTTGTTTTGTTTTACATTCTGATTATCTTCAAATAGTAGTAAAAAAAATAATCTTTCGAGAAATGCCAGGAGATTTTCTTGAAAAGAATCAGGATCCCATCTCTATTTAGGCAAAGATCCAGGTATTACATTTTCCTTGCTAGCCATGATGCCCTCTGAACCTCTGCTCTGAATTTGTATCTTCTGGAGTCCCCAGCAATGTTTTTCTTTGTTTTTCTTTTTTTGAATTAGTAAGGACCAGCTCCATCCATTAGTGTTCTCCATTTTTTTCAAGAAAACAAGGTAGAAGCAAGGTTGGCTTAGAAGAGAGGGAAGGATTATTTTTATGCCAGTGTCTTGCACATTATTAATTTATCACAGAGAGGCAATTGGAAGAACTACAGCCATTTCTTCCTCCCATCCCTTCTGAGCCATCTTTAAAGAGAACCAGTGCTTATTAATCCATGAAAGCGCTGGTCTTGAAGCACACCCTGGAGAAAAGCCACCTTTTCCTAAGAGCTAATGACTGTATTTTTGCAATAAAGTCCAGAACAAAAAAATCATTTTAACAACATTAGAAGCTCTCACCAGGTTTTTGATTAAGCACATAGAGCCACTAAGAATCATACAGCTACCTAAAAATCAATGCATGTTTTAGGTTTTTATATGATTAGCAACGCGTGTTTCTGTAGCATATGGTCCTCCACTTGGCTTCTTACTCATTTCTGCAAATTATTCCTATCCATAACAGTCTTTTATGTAGATCACAGTAGTTGCTCAGGACTTTAGAGTTCAGTTAGTGGCTATTAGATGGCATACAGAATATCACATTTAGTTAAGCTGGTGGCTACATATAGTGATACTTGAGTCCTTGAGCATTATTTTGGGAAGCATCCAGTTACCCTACCGTGCTGTCGAGCTGTGACAATTTGAATGATGGTGACTTCAAAGTAAAATGAGTTCAAATGGCAGTATCTTGCTGAATACAGTGTGAAAATCATTCTCATGAGAGAGGAAGATCATTGAAAACTCTTCATATTAATATAAAATGAGGGTGTGTTTCTTTTCAGATGAATGCAAATGTAAAAAATCTGAACACTAAGTTCCAAGTAGAGTGCTTTCAAAATCTGAATCTCACTTTAGATTCTTCCATGAGCATCATTAGTCTTTCTGCACACTAAATTGGAAAAAAAAAGAAGTATTGCTAGGGAAACTTGACCATGACAACTAAAGTGCACTTGTACTCACAGAGCTGAGCTTGTAAAACCAATCGGAAGAACAGAATGAGTGGGGCATAGGAAGGGAAAGGAAATTCCAGGTGCTTGGAATACCCACTGTAGACATGAAGAGCTAGCTGAGTGGAAAGATGCCAGCGTACGACAGCTGAAGGTTTGACCCTGATTCTCTAAGGGTATTATCCACAGTAACAGAAGCCAATGGAAATTTCTCTTTGTGTTCACTGTGCTGGCTTCTATTCAACTTCTGTTCAAGTCTGTGGTGTTATGCTGACAGGAAGAATGCAATGGAATGACCATTTAATCTATGGGTTGCTCTTGAGAGGTGGAAAGTGTTTTTTACCAGAGTTCATGTGTCCTGTTCACTTAAGGAGTTGTTTGTGGACAGTGAAATCTGTCACTGGCCTTGAAATGATCATTTGATTTAAATCATCAATCGGAAGCATAGCAAATCACCTATTTCCTCTCCAAAGTTTAATTCCTAGAGGAGTAATTGCTCCAGAATAATGTAATACATCTTGAAAGATGAAACAAAAAGTTGGATTGCCATGACACCTTTCCTTAATGAATGACACAACATTGCGTAAACCTGGAGTGACACCTTGAAATTTCCCAGGACATTATTCCTGTGACCTCACATGCTCAGAAAGCAGAGGCAGGTAGAGAACACAGATTCTTGTCTTTCACATATCACAGCTCTTTACAAGGGGATAGACTGAGCAGTCCTCACGTATCCACAAATACACAGCCCACATCATTACAACAGAATGTTTTCTCTTGAATACACAAACCACTAGGAGCTATTATATCATACACTATTATTAATGCACGAGGCTGCAGACAGTATCCGTGCACAGCAGTGAGATCTGCCTAGTCTCAAGAGCAGCCGTAACCAACAACCTCAGAGGAAGACACAAAAAGCCAAGTTGCACAGTTACGTTGGCTTTGGCAGTGGGAAGAAGCAATTTCTTCCCGATCCCGCACGATGATTATTTTATACACTGGAAAATAAGCACTCAGGGTGACATCCATTTTATTTTAGCTAATGCAACTCCGATTTGTAAAGAAGGTGATTCTGCCGTATGACCATATTATCTAAATTGCTTTGTCGCCAACGCTTAGAAAACTGAATGTAAAATAAAGGGAACATAATGGAGTGCTGAGTCACCCTCCAACGAGGGTAAATGCTGCACTGCTCCAAGATGTCTTAGGACTTTCTGTAGTCCCACGGTTGTACCTGAAGTCTTTGGCTTGATCTTTCTCCACCCCAAGCAAACCCCATGATGGCTTTGGGGGCTAGATGGGCAAATCCACTTGCTGTCACAAGACCTCCTCCCCTTGCTTCGTCTTCTTCATCAATTTTCTGCTGAAGCCCTCCTGTTTTGTCCTGGCTACTACAGCTGCCTCCCTTTGGATTATTCCCAGCTCTCCATCCTCATAGCTACTCTGTGAGCACCAACTCTAACCCCATAGTTTCTAAGGTTGCGAAGCTGAATTTTCGCACAAAATGGTCTTCCATAAATTCTTACAGTTTCAGTCAAATCTAAGCATGCATTGTTTTACGTACATGTCACCGCTCATAGAGGCTGTTTAATGAAAGCATCTGCAAGCACAAACACGTGAACGCAGTCCCAAGGATTTTAAGTGAAAAGCTTTTCTTCTTGAAAATGCCCCTTTATTCTGAAACTCCAGTAATCTGGATATGACTGTGACTATTTTTAAAAACAGAACAGTTGTCAGTTTTTGCAATGAAGTGGGGGTAGGGCCGTTTTAAGAACTAAGGCCAGAGACCCTAGGTGAACTTAGCTGTAAATACTGGGCAGCTCAGCACTTGTGCCTTTGGGCAATTTCTCTTCTGACTCTCTCACTCACTGAGAAGAGGGAGTGGAAGAAAGGCCATGACCTAAATAACTGGGATAAGAAGAGGACAACAACCCTTATTAGCCAACAGTCCCACCTGCAGGGATTGGCAGCAGAGGACAGCCCTGCGCAGAAGGATCCAGAAGTGAAACCATTCGTGGAAGTGACAGGATTTCGCTTAGCTTCTATCTAGCCGCGAACATCTCCTTTCTTGCTTCTATATAGACTGAAGTATTTCATCAGTAGCTGTTGAAAATCAAGTAGTGATATTTCTGAAGTTTGTTTCCTTTATATGTACAACGTTTCATGTTGGGTAATATCTCAGATATGAAGAGCAACTTTGGCACATATGCCAGGCTTAGGTTCTCCACGAGCGCCTGCCACTGCACAGCCCAACCGTGCTCCTTAATAGGAATTGTAACTTTTATTATCTGGTAATAAATAAGACCTGCCTTGCCCCTGAGAGGATAAATCTCATTTATCTCCAGCTATAGAGAGATAATAATGCAATTATTCCTTCACATCAGCAGATCTAGCACCTATTACCTGTAAGTTTTCTTCTGCATTTGATCAACTTTTCTTCAAGGACTTCCTTCCACAGGGGGAAAAAGCAACTAAATTGAAATGTATTTCCTGAGACAAAATAACCCCCCAAACAAAAGAATAGCATTCATTGTTAAAAATGAAAACCACTGTAAGTAATATAAAGAGGTCAGAATTAAGGTCAACATTAAGGATCTCTTCTGGCTGATTTGCACAAATGCTGTACCATTGCAAAATACAGAGACATTTAAAAGACAGAATGAAAAAAATGGGAATCTCCAATGGAGAAGAAAGTAACACACTATGAGAGAGGAGAGAAAAAAAAAGGCTGGCTGAACTTTTCAAAGGTAGCAACAAAATATATAAAAATACCCATGGCTTCCCTAAAGGGGTTACGGTTGCTCATTTCTCCCAACTCAGGCTGCATTTGACAGATCACTCTCACCCTCATTTCAAGCTTTCTTTTGAGAGGGGAAAAAAACCAAAACAGATATTCCAGCTCAGTACTGCTATCCAGACGGTCCTTGCTTGATGTTTCACGCCAGCCTATCCAACTGACGCCCAAACTGGGACAACAGAAGCATGAATTTCTCCGTTTCAGCTGGGTCGGGGAACGACCTAGGTGTCAAGAGGAAAACCACAGGAAGAACGCGAAGGAGGCACCGGGGGATTAGCAGCACCGACTAATGCGGGCCGACATCTCTATCGCAGCAGTCCTGTTAGTAACTCAAGTGTTAGCGGTCTTTAATCTACAGTGACTGGTGGGTCACTCGGCTGCATTTTTCCATTACGCTCTTCTGAGCAGTTTTGAGCATGGACAGAGCCAGCGGGCGGGGGGACACTTGGCTGGAAGTGTGAAATAACTCTGCAGGGGAGAAGCCCGCAGAGAGAAACTTCACAGGGAGGTGGCCAAGGGAGGACTGTGACCGTGGTGGCCCAGGCACGGACAATCTCTTTGATAAATAGAAGATACAAGATGGTCAGAAAGAGCAGCCGCTTCAAACATGCCACAGAAGCAAGGCAGAAACACCTTCCTTTGCAGACCAAAAGGCTGAGAAGGTTTTTGAAGAAGCAGAAGTGCCCGTGTCATCAAAGGAGAGGTGTCCCTGCCCCCAGGCTTGGGTGGAAACTGCAGCTAATCAGTGCAAAGTCACGGGCAAAAACGCTCCCGTGGCCTTTGGTTCCGCTGGAACCCGGCCGCAGGAGCGTTCACAAAGCCAGCGGGAAAGGTCCCAGCCCAACGCTACGGCTCAAAACAGCCATGTGAGCGGTTTGGGGTGGCATTTGGGGAGGAGCCATGATTCAGCATTTCAGTTTACTGAACACCCTCTAATTTACCCCGTTAGGAGGGACTGGGGGGCAGCCACCCACAGCGCCAGGCGGCTGCTTTATTGTGAAAAGCAACGACGAGCGTCTGAAGAATAAATGACTCTCAGTTAGCACAGTAGGTCAGAAGGAGCAAGATGACTCACAGCCGGGACACGCTCAGCCCATCCACAGCAACCCTCGGCGCGTCTGCGCAGCTCGACATCTGCAAAGCCCTCGTGGGCAGCCCCTGCGCTCGGCAGGGGCAGGTAACAGCGGGCAGGGCTCCAAACGGGCCCTTGAGCCCTCCTAATTCCCAGAGTAATCGAACTAGCTGGGAAGCAAAGGCTCCCGCTGAACCTCCAGCGGTGGAAAAGGGCAAGAGGGCTCTGCCCTGCTTACAGCAGGCTGCGTTTGGGCTAGGAATCACATCCAAAAATGAGGAAATGAGGGGCCTAAAATTAACGGCCTGCTTTCAAGACCTGCCTGTGTGCAGTTTTCCGGGGAGGACACAAAAGGGAGTTCAGGAACGCTGGGTTCCTTGGTCACTACCCGGCAGAGCCTCTACTCAGCTGCACAAATTGTATTTTCCTTGCTCAGCTGTGAGATGCTGGGCACTGGCGTGTAATTTTCTATGCTTACAAGTGGTGCTCAATTCTACCTTAACCTACATTTTATAGTTTAAGGTCTGTGAACATTGTCTCACCTCCGAGAAAGTAAAAATTAAGAAGTCTGGACAATAGGTATGTGCTACTACCCAACATCTCAGTGGCCAGCCTACTTTAGTCAATACCGAGCTCAGTTTACTACAAAACGCCTTTTCCAGATTTACCTGAAAACTGAGATACCAGAAAAGCTCAGAAATGCAAAACATACACTTGGTTGACTTTGATCTCCCCAAAGACAAATCTTCTAAAGTTTAGATCAAGGAATCTTTTAATGAAACAAAGAAATGGTGCCACATGTATCAGATCCAGATATAAATAAATCAGCTAGAAATAAACAGGAGCAAGGCAAACATGAAGGAGACAGCTACACTGTGCAATGTCAGTCCAAAGAGACTGTCTGATGGATGACGATGTGGCTGCCTTTGAAAAACAAGAGAGTTTAAAAGTCTTGCTGCCAGCCATCTGGCAAACCTTCCAAAATATATTGCTGAAAATCTTCACTAAATTGCTACCTTTTCCCCCATCTCTTGCTATCAATATACTCTATTTATTTTTCATGCCTAGTGAGGATTTAGGAATATGCTCAGACTCTCTCCGCAGGCACTCGTAGAGTTTGGTCCAGAGCCAATTCGTTGCTCCCCTCCCCTGCCAGGCTGCCATATAGGCATGATCTGTCCCGGGAACGCTGCTCCCTTACACATTTCGGGGGTCACTGACACCCTGAGCGTACGTGTCTCGATTCAGGCTGCTGGAGACGCGTGGCCTGTTCGTAATTCACCGCTGTGCTCTCCTGTGCTCGGAGGGGAGCAGCAGCCGCAGCAGCAGCACTGGTTTGAACCCTCCTCTTGCTCCAGGAGCACTGGGACTTGTAACCTGGAACAAAAGGGCAAACTTGCCCTGCTCCAAAGAGCATAGGGCTTATTTCCCACAAGTGAGTAATTTGGACTCTGTACCACTCAAGGCAATAGTAAATATTATCACTAGCCATTTCCTAATAATCCATAGCAAAACAGACTGATAGAAAACGCTCAAAAAGTCATTTTTGCATTCCATGAAAATAGCATTGTGGAGCGTGCTAGCGTTAATAGTCTCCCTGCCTCCCTTCCCGCTGTTCCTCCCGCCTGGTCCGTAGTGGGCCGGGATGGGGTGCGTGACCCTCATGGGCTGCTGCCGAGCGCCACGGCTCGCGGCCACGGGCCGCCGGCACGCCGGCTGGGAGGCAGCTGCGGGTCCTATCTGGTGTCCAGACACTGCCGGGCTGCGCCGGGCACTCAGGAAAAGCTATTTTCAGCTTACATGATCTTTCATACTGAAACTAGAGTTAACCCGGGTGGCGAGAGGAGCAGAGCGTCTGCTTTGAGCAGCAAACCCAGGGAACGGGGAGGAGGGAAAGGAGGAGATAACAAGGGAGAGAGGATCTTTGGGGCGGGAAATGAAAAGCAAAACGTGCACTGATGGTTAAAGGAACAGGGGAAAAACTGTTCTCGTAGCCAGTCACAGCTGCTTAGCTACCTGTCCCCCTTCAGCCACCAGACCTGTTAATCATTTGTAATTCTCAGCCTTACTAGATAGATGGGGCTAAGCCACAAAAGCTGCCTCTCAGCAGACTTAACCGTGTCTCACCTGCATCACAGCAAGTTCCGGTCATTTTTAGTCGAATTGTTTGTATTAAAAATGAGCTTGATTTTAATTTCACTTAGATAGAGCAGCAACTTGTTAACAAGGTGCTCCAGGAGATCTTTATAGGACAGTGGAAAGCAGGGAAAGGAAATAATTACAGCATTTCCACCTACAGGAGTCTGCTTCAGGGCAGGTATAAATAGATCCGCAAGTGTTTGTTCGCTGAAAAGAGCGTTCAGTCTAACTGCTTTTTTCAGTTGCCATCAGCAGAACTGATGGTTTCTTGTTTTTTTTTCCCCTCAAAAATGAAGGCGAAGATCATCTACTACATATCAGCCTCTCTTCCTGCAGACTACAAGTACCATTTAAACAGTTTCAGAATTTTGACCAAATCCAGACATTGGGTGTATAAAAGCAAGGGCAATTTTTCAAAGCTCCTGTATTTGCTTGTGAAAGGAAGACTAATTTGATCAGAAAGCTCAGTTCAGGTTCAGAACTGGGGAGAGCAATACCAAAAAATAAAATAAAATAAAATAAAATAAAATAAAATAAAATAAAATAAAATAAAATAAAATAAAATAAAATAAAATAAAATAAAATAAAATAAAATNAAAATAAAATAAAATAAAATAAAATAAAATAAAATAAAATAAAATAAAATAAAATAAAATAAAATAAAATAAAATAAAATAAAATAAAATAAAATGTGCATTTCACTCACTTGGAGCTTTCAAAATGGATGAAGAAACTTGGTCCTGCTCCTTGCAAACAGAAAGTCCTTTGGGCAGATGCTGCAATGAGTTTTGAGATGGAACTTGCTACCATCCCGCTCCGCTGTGCTTGGAAATGCACTGGGAACTTGCTTGGAATGTGCTTGGAACTTGCTACCATCCCGTGTGCTGCCCTTGCCATACTATTCTATACTATTCTATACTAACTCATTATTAAGCTTCTGGTTCAGGGGCCTGGACCAGGAGCTGACTGTACCTGGAGGACATGAAGCCCTCCTGCGTGTGCAGACACCCTGAAGAAAGAAGGACCCGCTTCCAGGCTTCTCAGTAGGGAGGTGATCAACTGTTTTGAAGGCAACATCCATCCACACTCCCTTGTGGAAAAGGAACCTGCCCCTGGTCATAGGAAGGGATATCCCCGTTCTTCAGGGGAAAGAGAAGTTGCCGGCACTGCTCAGACCCCATGAACGTGGTTATTCTTGGGGCGTCACAGCTAGCAGAAGTTTCAAGTGGAGACATTTACTTTGCTCAAGGATTCCTATTCCAAGATGCAGCTATCGTCAGATTTTTGCTCCTCCCGTGCTTAGTGGGAGGAAGCTGATAGTGCTCATTAACCTGATCTCGGGCACACGAGCTCGATCCTAACTGCAGATATGCAGGCACATCACCAGCGCCTGGTGTATCTGCAAGAATACGCTCATCCTGGCTCTGCTTGCTGGACGCGTAAAGGAACATATAGTACCATTTGTCTGTAATAAGGGTAGAATCTTTCAGATGGCCACAGGGGGCAAAATAGTATTTTCAATATGGAGAACTCCATGGCAAGCTACTTTAATACTTTAGGATCATTAATGTTTTTGAATGTCTGAGAAGCTGCTAACATTTATAAGACTTTACAACCAACATCCATTCTCAAAATGGAGAAAGAGCTTGTATTTTTCACAGACACTTCAGATATTGATAATTTTCTCATTTTCTGATATGACAGGGTTTGGGGATTTTTTTCCCCCCACTGAGACAAGATGACTGACAGAAGGAGATGAGAATTTCCCAGAAAGAGAAGCAATGCATTTCAACACAGGCAAGGCAGCGAGGAAGCAATAATTGTCCTAATATGCAGGCAAAATTCGAAAGGATGGCTCATGACTTATGTCAAGAGACACCCCTGGCAGAAGTGCCAGGTGCATCTTCCCGAGCCAAGATGCAAGCTGAGCTCGATTAAAGCAGAGCCCTGCCACTCTGCCTGGCTTCGCTGCAACCCCCGTGGTGGGCAACGGACTCCAGAAGTTGCACTCAACACCTCCTTTTTTTAAGTTCCTCCCCTTGCAGATATCTCTCAGTGGCCTTCTTGACAGATATTGGGAGCAATTTGGTCTTTTCTTTCTTCTAAATTAAAAAAAAAAAAAAAAAGAAAAATGCAATCTGCCAAGTTGCTTAACCCCTCCTGCTCCATGTTTCCCAAGCTGCTGAGAAGAGGGACCGCCCTTCTTTTCCAAGGTGGGGATTAATTCATGAGCGACACCTTGTCACCAGGTAATCCCAAAGCACGGGCACATGTGGGTGTCAAACTCGCCTTCGTTTTGGGGTGGGCACCGTGCCCTTGAGTGCTCCCAGCTCACACACGTCCGCTCACGCAAGATGCAAGGTCCTTATATTTTTACTGAAAAATCTTGCTGTCCATGTGGCTGCTGTTAAACCAGCCCACGTTTTTCCAGTACTTGGCCAGGCCTTGCAGCTGCTATAGGTATTTTGCTGATGCACACGAGCCAAAACACAAACCCTGCTACCTGCATTCCCCCCGTCTCCTCTTCCAGCTGGTCTCCGTCTCCTCTCACTCTGCATCTCATGTTCTTCTGGGCTGTTCCTAATAGCTTTTATGTGCGCCAAGTCCCATCCTACTCATCTCTCATTAAGCCCCAAACCTTTCACAAAGCTTTTCTGCATTGATCTTGCAGCCAGCTTTTGTCTCTTTGACATCTAGTTTCTCTTTGCCTCATGCTTTTCTACCCAGACCTGGGAATAATTCTGCTTCTATTGATGTCACCAGATCCAGGCCCTTATATTTTATTAAATTCCTCAGGGTAGGGATCAGGGCTTTCAAGCAATAAATGTGTATCTTCCACTTCGCAGATATCAGAGCAGACGGGGTTGCTTGCTGCAACGGTAACACCTGGTGTGCCAGGAGCACCAGAGGAGGTGACGTGTCCCACAAACAGGAGGACTTTTATCCCATGCTCCAGAGAGACGTTTTCCATGACAGCCCCACGCAGCAGTAGATCCCGCCTTGATCCCGAAGGAGAGCCAGGAGCTGGGTGTACGGCTGCGGGTGTCACGCCATGGAGGTGGTTCCTGCTTCTCCTGCTCACTTGCAGGAGGCCAGTTCTGCTCCCCCACAGCTCCAGCACGGGGAGGAAGCAGCTCAGATGAGCAGCTCTGTGGGCTCAGGGAGTGCACGGTTGGGGCAGAGCTCACCTTTCCTTTGGAAAAACAACATTGCATTGACTATTTATAAACCTAAGCTTAAAGCAGGGCTAGCTGGAAAATACGCCGGAGAGGTAAGGTGAGGTGCTGAGAACCAGAGCACTGTGGGTTTTTTTCAGGACCTGAATGACGGGGCAGCAGCCTGCAAGCTGCTTGGCATTTTCTTCTTCCCCTCCCACCGCTTTGGTTTAGAAGCCTTTCAGAGGGCACCTTCTCCTGTTACACGACGATAAAACCCTGGACTCAAATAACGAGCTCTGATGTCTGCCATCAGGGCAATACAAATGACAATAAACGGAATAAAACAGTGGTGACTCAGGCTGGTTTCTACTTGGAAAAGTATCAGTTATCCTCATTATTACTCACCAGCTCCTTCGTTCTCTCTGGGGGACTCCGCTGGCCACGGGAGAGGCTGCAATTGAGGGACTGGATTTAATTGCCGTCCGTCCAGAAACGGGGCTCGCTGGCTCTTTGGTGGGTCAGCTGTTGCATGGCTCAAGTCATCAGGACTATCAACGCAAGCTACTGGTGAGCACAGCAAAAAAGGCTTTGGTGTGAGCAGGACGGGACACGGCCTGGAGTGACCAACACCCAGGGAGCAAAGAGATGGGCCCTAAGACACACAGAACTTGGCTTCGTCTTTTCTTTCTTGGTAAGGGGCAAATCTGATGGCACAAAACAGGACATGAGACAGGAGCTCCTGCAGGTGTATGGACCCCACACGCTCACTTGCCCACCCACCACATTGGAGCAACACGTGCCGGTGCCCAAGTTGAGCAAGAAGTTGAGTTTTGCTCTGAAGAATTGCGTGTATTAATTTCTGTCCCATTTGCCATTCGTTGGCACCGTGTTTCTTTGCAAGTGCAAAATTTGCCCTGAATCACAGTATGTTATTTCCACTTGTCAAGATAAAGGTTAATGAAATACCAGTAACTGCATCACAAATGGAGCTCCGTGTCTACCAGAGATTTTATACGGCATATGATGCTGCACCACCTATGTTTAGAGAAGGCTGTAATGAAGAAAAAAAGAAAGAGCAGAGGTCAAGAAATGCACAATTAGAGCAGCCGAGCTCCTGCTCTTCTTCCTCACCTCTCCCCTGGGAGGAGATGGCACTTCCCCAGCTGGCACAAACTGGGATGCGTCCAGATTTAATTCAGCACTCCAGATTTGGATTGAAACTGCATTTTCCTTTGAAAACATTTTCTAGCTCTGGATACTGGTTCCTTGGATATTTATATGTTATATAAATTATATATGCATACATATTTATTGGCTTTAGAAGCAATATAACAATATATTTAATATGAAGTTATCTTCAGAGAGATTTATGCCAGAGATGCAAAGCAAGCTTTTTTTTTCTTGCTTTGGTAGAGCTCAGAAATCAAGAAGAATTATGGAGAGTAATTAAAAAATATAAAAGCCTGGTTTGTCTTTTCAGGCCAGCAACAAGCTTCCCTTCCACATCAACAGGGAGAAGGTCAGACCCAGCAATTAAATAGCTGCAGGCACCAAAGATGCACCAATTCAGCGACCCTTGACTTGGGTGCGGGTTGGGGAAGGAAGGGAGGAGCTGCTCTGTTTTCTTCCCAGAGAAGGCAACGATGGGGCGAGTGTCAGAAACTGCCATTTGGGATGAGTCATGGCCGTGGCATGGGGCGTTTTTCATTAATACCAGCTTGAACACATGCCAAAGAGGATTTCCCAAATTCACAGCCAGTTATTGCTTGTCATAGGGTTAAAATCCGATAGCGTGTTATTTCACTTCAAGGCACGCAATCAAAAGCTTGGAGAGTTTATTCTGGGAAGGTTTATTCTGTAAATATGTTCTGAAAATCTGGAGTGTAGATGAATATAAAATAAAAATAAAAAAAAAACAAACTTCCAACAGAGCAAACCCTCTCACCAAATAATCTCTCTCTGAGGTGGCTTAAAAAGTATTGTTGCGAAATCCCACTGAAGTTTTTATTATGGGCTAAATCAGAATGCCTTGGAGTTCTTGGAATTCAGATCTAAAGTTCATAGTTTCAGCCCATATGCTGCATTTAAAAGAAAGAAAAAGAAGGGGATGTACTTCTTCTTCCTTTTGATATGCAAAGATTTATTTGAAATGCTTACTTTCCAATGGCTTTTTTTCAGTAGAAATTCACTAGAGATCCTATCTAACAAGAAATACCCCATGAGGAACTTCTGAAATGAAGGATCGTATCAAGAGCTAAAAGAATGTATATAAAGCAGCTGAAGAAAGAGATTCTTCATCACTGGATGAGGCTTGTTGCCACCTATTTGACTTAAAGGTTTGGTTGTCATATATCTAACTTAAAATTTGAATGAACCACTAAGAGAAAGGCAATTTCCATTATAAAATCTTCAGTTAAAATGTGAGCGATAAGACGTACCATAAGATTTTCTCAGCAAGTCCCTCACTAGAACAGTAGCACTAGACTTGATCTAGTTTTCCTAATATTTTGAGAATAAAACTCAGGATGGAAAATATTCAAAGTTTTACATATTCATCAAAAACAGTAAAAATTGGTGCAAAGTCAGAAAAAAATTATTTGCCAGAGCCCTTTCATTTCCAGTATTTTTTTAAAATCTTTTGCCCACTAGGGGGCTATAATTGTTACGGCCCTGTTTAATTTTTGGCATCAAATTCTCATCTTTAACAAAGTATATTCGCCATTTCTGTTACTCTGCCTCATACCCTCTTCATCCCCAGTGTGACCTTTGAAGCGATGGGCTGCCCACGTTGTCCTTTCTGGGATTTATTGGCAACGGGTTTTCTCCGGGGCTGCCTGCAGCAGGCTCGTGCCATGGCCAGGGAACGTGAATCCACCTCCGTTTGGAAGGACAAAGCGGGAACTCAGTTTTCGTTACGCAAAGGCGTCGTTTTGCTTTCCGATAATAGCACGAACAGTCAGAACCCTTTGGAAAGGCTTTTCAGGCCGTGTATCTGCCACGCGTTTGCTGGTGGTGCTGGCTGCTGTTTCCGCAGCTCCAGCTGAAGGGAACAACCCCTGCTCTCCAACCCAGAACCTTCCTGATCCAACCAAGAGCCCAGATTAACGGTCGTCTAAACAGTGTCACTTCAATCCACCTACAATGTGCTCAACATCCCCTGACCACTAGATAAAGAAATCGCTTCTTTTCCCAGTTTGGGGGTCCAGGAGGAGCTTTGCAGCGGCGTGTGGTGACGTTCATGCCGTCTCTCTGCAACAGGCGTGAGCCCGTATGGCTTTACTGGAGGTTGCTGTAGCCCCCCAGCACGGGCCCTGTGCTCCGGGCACAGGCGGCATCCGCAGCTCGGCAGTCCCTGGCCCGCTCAGCTTGCAAATAAATCTGCCCCAATGGATATTACCTTTCATTTAACTCCTGGTTCAATACTGCAGCTAAGGATGTGATCAAGACCCATCAGTTTTCATAAGACTTAACTAAAACCTTTTGATTTAACATCTGTAAGGACAGTTTGCTCAGGCAGAACCTTGTAATATATAAGAATTGAGCAGTGCCTTTTCCTTGGTTGAGGGTGCCCTGCTGGCTGCTCATCCGGTGCACATCCAGCATTGCCGCTTTTCCGAAAGCCCGGAAGACAGCAGCAGCGCTCTGGTTTCGAGTGTGCACAGATGAGTCCTGAGCAGGGAGGAACCATCTGTGGACGTGCCAGAACTGGTCTCATGCACCGCGAGTCCCTCCCACAGGTACCCACAGCACCCGATAAGAGCAGGAGTTTCCTTCAGCGCTACCTCTGACCCAGCTGGGTTATCGTGGCGGGTGTTTGCGCTCGTGTCCTGCCCCTCCTGGTGATGCAAATCCAGGCTGCCTTGCTGTGTAAATCCGGCTCGTCACCATGAGCACCCTGTAAACTGATGTTGCTCGAGAAAGCCCAGCGATCCTTCCTGGTCTCCTGCATTGCAGGTAGGGACGCAACACTCAAGCAAAATAACTCTGTCATCCTAAGTTCTTTGTTTCTGGGGCTGCTGCAGGTTTTTGCTATGGCCAGAGCACCAAACCGGGCTGCAGTACAAGAATTTTGGAGAATACCCTTAGATGTGTCACTGTCCTACTCACGCATCATTTTCCCATCTACAAAATAGAAGGGAGTATTTTTGATTCTGCTCTAAAGCACTTGGGGACTAATGGATGGAAAGTGCTAGGTGCTGTAGAGGCAGACAGAGGGTTTGTTTATTCTCTCTTCCCACTCCCTCCTCCTGCCATCATCCTCTGAAACAACCTCAGAGGGTTCCTAAAATCCAGGCACTTCTTCAAGGTCCTCTTGGTAGGGGGGGAAACGCTTTGGCGTTTCTGTGTCTACAACATGCAGACCAAGTTTAAACAAAATAATGTCCAGAATATGCAAATAGAGCCATTCCACATCCTGTAATAACCATCTTTTCTGGAGCCTACTGAATAAATGGGCATTTTTGCAATAAAATTATAAATAAGACTTTAAAATAACATCATAACCATACAGAGCCCAAACAATTTAACTTTCATCATACAGTTTTCAGCATTGTACTAGCAGAATTATAAATAGCCACATTTTCTGCGAATTGCAAAGGACGAGTGATTAAGGTCAGGATCCTCCCAAGAGCGTTTTGCCTTTGGGTGCCTAATTTAAGACTCCGGAGCTGATTTTCAAAGGTGCAGAGTATCTGAAGCTCCCATCAAACTGCGATGGGGCTGCAGATGTACTCCTGGTAAGTGGGCTGGGGAGAATTGAAGCCGTGCACGCTGACCCCAGGAGGGATGGCTGCCACCTTCCCTAGTCGTATCTGGGGCTTGCGCTGGAGCAAAGCCCTTTGCGAGCGTGAACAGAAACACCCGAGAGCATTTGGTGGTAAATTCTTTTGCACGCTGCATTTTTGTTTTGTATGATTTCCAACGTTTCTGGCAAAAACATTTCCTCTGACTGTTTTCCTTCGAGAAACAGCCGATCCCAGACAGAGCCGTTCTGCCACTATTTAGCCGTGTAGACATGAGTCTATTTAAAACACCGAGCGAGAGCATTAGCAAAACACTTGTCTCCTTCCAAGGCAAGCAGGGAAGGGGAGGGTGAGCGTCGCTGGGTGCCACCTCGGGTGTCCCTAGGCGGTTTAAATCTGCATCTTGTCAGTTTGGGCTGAATTTTAGGCTTCTGCGGATAGAGGCTGTGACCAAACCTGGCAAGGTTTTAGAGACAGCTCTAGCTCGAGCCTCGAGTTTTTAGGATTTTTGCCTCTCTGCTCTGGTTCACTCTGTGGTCAGCAGTTTAATTATTTACGGGCTATATACAGCAACGTTTAGAAGCAACCATCAAATCGTGCATTTTTCTAATGCGGAGGTAATTGGGTTATTTTTCTCCCAGCGGCTAAACACCGGCTCTGCTGGGAGATGCAGAGTCATAGCTCGGCTGCTTGGCGTCCCGCCACCTCCCTGCTCCTTTAAAACCCCATACCTCCCATTGAAGGAACTCAATGTCCTGTTAGCCAGGAGGACGTCAGTGTTTCTATGGAAACTCTTCCCAAAGATTCTCGCTCCGGCGCTGCTGCTGCTGCGTATTGTATGACCGGCTTTGTATACTGCAATTCATTATAGCGGCTGTGACGAAAAGGCAGCACTTTCTGCCTGAAGGGGAGAGGGGGAAAAAAAAAGGCATTTAAAAAACCACCTTAATATTAATAAAATAAGCCACTAAGCCCAAAGGTGCTAACACTATTTGGTATTTGGGTTATGAATGGAATCTGCTCGCCTGTATTTCTTAGCGAGAAATGAAAAATAACGCTTCCTAAGTAATTATCTCAGCTGAAAAAGCGTAGAAATTCCATGTACAGCCCTTCTTCTTCTAAGCAGGTAGGGGGGAATTTTCCACCTATCTCTCTTGCAGTCCCCAGGACGCATGAGTGTCATGTAGGTAACAAATGGGCCCGGCACATTGAACCCAGGGGAGGCTCCAGTCCAGCCTTGGATTTCACGTTTGATTTAAATTCTGGTAAGAAGGCACAGAATTAATAGACTGAAGGAAGATTCACATTAATTTCCCATTTCCCTCCATAACAGAAAATCGCTGAGACGCACAGAGACTGCGCTGACAGCATTTACGTTGCTCGCACTTGCTAATCATGTCCAGACGTGGCCAGCTTGCTAACCCATCTGGAAATGAGTGCCAGGTATTAAACACTAGGAAATCAAAAGACCTGTGCTCTGTTCCCACTTCTATCATCGATTTGCTTTGCTATTTTATATTCAGAGATATCTGTTAACCTTGAAAATCTGGAATTTCTAGATGCTGCTCCGTAGGAGCCTGGGACCTGGTTTTCAGCATGGAAAACAAACAAAAACAGACAAACAGAAAAACTTATGTTTGAAATCCCTGGGGAACCTTAACTCCCACTGCCCCTGGAAGAAGCAATGGGCTCTTGGCATTGCAGACGAGCAGGTATCTCCAAGTGGACACCCCCACCTCAAGGTCCCCAGCTAGCAAATGCTCTTGGAAAGGTGACACCTTAACCTAGCAGCAGTCTGAGATCTCCCGAAGGAAAACGTTATGTTCACGCACGAAGTTGGCAAATGGCACAGAGTTAAAAAAAAAAAAAAAAAAAAAAAAAAAAAAAAAAAATACGGAGTAAAGACGAGGATGAGAGGAGACAAGTATTTTATTTTTAAACCTTATGAATTTCTGAGTAGTTCTGCTTTGCTGCTTTCCTAGGGAGAAAAGCAAGGTTGGGAAAACAGGAATTTCAGACTATCCTAGCTCCCTGATACTGTGGTGAAGAATTGTATTACCTCTAATTGATGTTTCTGAGTGCATTCGCATTGATTTAATACAACCACACTCTTTATGCAGGGAACATTCTATTCTCAGAGCGTAATCTAGGCCCATGCAAACAATATAGATGTTTCCTGATAACATAATTTAGAAAGAGGAGATCTAATTACTGCCTATGCCGAGTACACAGCATCTGTGCACTCGCCAGAATACAATGAACCTTCGACCCCTCTCGGAATCCGTTGGGGGAAAAACTCCCAAATCCTTCAATGTGGTTCTCATTTTGCCCAAAGCCTTTTCCATATTAATAAATATGCTCATCCTCCTGCCTTTGATTTTTAGCTTCCTAACAGTACCTCATGCTGAAATTATTTAGAAGGATCTCAAAGACTCTTGCATATGAAATTCAGGGATCATCACTGTGGAAATATATCTATTCTTGGAAGAGAGGACAGCAGCAATGTGGGCAACTGCTGCAGAGTGATGAGGAGGGGACATGAGAGGTTCTATCGGGGATATCTTATTCTTTTAAGGAGGGCAGTGCAGCACAGGCTTATTTTTAAGGACTCATCCTAACTTGGACAAGAGGCTGGAACTCACCTGACCTGCTCCTCAAAAGACTCTGCTTGCCGATAATGCAGTCCCGTTGCTGTGATTTAGGCTGAGCATTGGGAGCACCGTTGTCTCATAAATCATCAAGCAAGTGCTCTGCTTCATTATCGTCTCACTGATGGGAGGGTATATGGGAGGAGACATTTTCATCTCCAGGGTCAAATCTGTCTCAGCTCAGTAGCGGCTGCGAAACATCATTGCCCCATAGCGGGACTTTGTGGGGAGCATCCCTCTGCTTTGGAAGCAGCTGAGTTTCATATCACACACACACACAAAAAGAAGGAGAAAAAAAAAAAAAAAGACAAAAGAATCACTGATCTAATTTGCTCCCTGTATCAGCAACCTCAGGAAGAGAAATGGGAAAAAAATAATAATTAAAAAAAAAAAAAAAATCGATGATTGAATTGGCCCTGGAGACTCAGTCACTCTCCTCGCGTCCGAGCGCTTTCCCACATTGCAAAGGCGCCGCATAATGGAACAATTCGGCCCCTGGCAGCCTCGGCTCGGCTAAAGATAGGCCCGGCGCTGGAAGGGGCGATAGCAGCGGTGCTGTCGCTTCGCTCCGAGGTGCCGGGCAGAGCTGCCAGCGGGAGCCCTGCCCGCCCTGGAGGAGTTTTTCAGATGACTTCAGCGAGGCCAGAATTAGTTTGTACCCCTGATGCAATGGTTCAACGCAAAACCCATCCGCATCTCGAGCTCCTGCTTCGCTCCGTATTAGGGGCGAGGGACAGCAGCTTTACTGCCGGCATCACAGGCAATAAATGGGTGCCTGTTGGGTCCGGGACCTCCCGGCAGGGAAGGGACCCTAACTCTGAGAGTGGTTTCCTTGCTGGGACACCACGGAGCCTACATGTGTTTACCATTATGACTCTGGATAAAGTCCAGCTACGGATAAAAGACATATACAACCCTTTAAACATAGTCCTGAATAGGTCTTAAGAGCCGAAGAGACGTATTACAGAATTGGATCGAAGCAACAGCAAGAGCTTGAGCTCAATGACCATTAGTTTACACGAGAGAGGAAGAGGAGGACAAGTTGAAGGAAAATAAACCCAATGAATGCATTTCTAGACAGCAGAAAACACACCAAACTGGGCAATCCGCATAGAGGGTTTAGGTTTACACCCGTTCAGGCTAATTCTGCGGAATTAGCCATGCTGGTTGGCGTGGCTGGGGCTTAAACCATGCGGTTTACAACCTAACCATTTTACTCTGCTCATAATAGGAAATCAAACTGAAGTGAAATTTTGAAAAAACAAAACAGAAAAGACATTTTACAAAGAGATAGAGAGCAGAAGAATCAATGACAAAGAGGAGTTAGAGATGAAAGCAAAGAGAAATAAATATTTTAAAACTTTTTAATTTAAAATCACAGGAAAACTATTCAATGTATAAGGTTCCTGGGGTTTCTTTAAACAGGGAAAGAAGATTAGAGTACTAATCTCCACCAATTTCACTGTGCAGCAGCAAAAATGAGTGAGGCTAGAAGGACTGACCTATGAGAAAAGATTAAAAAGAGCTAAATTTGTATAGCTTGGCTAAGCAACAACAGCGAATGAGGGACGTGTTGGCAGGGTGCAAAACTGGAGAAAGATGGATTATTATTTGGAAAGACAACAGAGTTGGGGGATGAAAATTAAAGAGAGGTCAGGCAGAACACTAGAAAAATGTCCTTTAAGACTCTGGCACATATTTTAAGTAATGAAAGCGGTATCACTCAGAGCATAGAAGCACAGGGCTGAGCTAAATGCTGCGTGAAGCTTGTCAAATGTGACCAGTCACTTCAGGCACTTCTATTCCTGAGTTTCCCATGCTAATCACCTCCAGAAAAGCGACAGCTCAGCTCTTTCTGCAAGCTCCTTCTTCTCAAAGGAGGCATCCAGCAGTCACTGCCAGTTTCTTAAAATCCTGAGCAAGAAATAAGCCATGAGGAGCAATCCTGCGCTCGGAGGACATGGACAAGCTAATCTAATACATCTTTGTCATCTGTAGTTTCCATGACAGTTGCATAATCAGGCATTTATGTAAGTAGAGGATTCCACTTTAAATAGCAGCCTATGATCTCATGTGCACCTACAGTGTAACCCATTTGAATGGAAATGGCGTGCCAGCCATGTGTAAAAAACTAATTTTTTTCATGCTTCAGTCGTATTTTTATTTATTTATTGTGGCAAATTAGCCTGGAGACCAACAGATGACTAACTCTCCCTGTTGTGGTACAGAAATAGCTGCTGTGCCCAGCTCTGACGAGCGGCTGGAGTTGGTGCTCACGCCACCGCGTAGCAGGAAAAGCCGCCGTCCCCGAGGCCAACGCGCAGAGGTTACCTCAGACGCGGTTCCAGCCTCCAGGCTGGCCAAGAGGTAGGGATTTCCTACGTGCATCCCTCCTGCCACGGGCCGGGGCTCTGCGAGCTCCGACAACGCGTCTTGGCCAACCTGGGATTCCTCAAGGCAGGAGGAATCCCCCCCTCGAGCAGCTCTCGGGGCTTCGGGAAGCTCTGCAGAGACTTTCTCAAGGCTGCTCTGAGCTCCTGCTTATGCAGAGCATCAGGAACTGATACCGAAAGGAAAAATGCCTCGCTATTTGCAATATTAATTGTAAGATACCAAAGCAGAGCTGGGCTGAAATTTCCATCCTATTCCTCCTTAGCTTCTTGGAAAACCCAGTGTCATGCAAGCAAAAGGAACTGCAGTTAGACCTGCTTGCGAAAAAGGCTCCCAAGCAGAAGTGACTCTTACCGAAAGGCTGCGGACATCAGCATCTCATCGGTCATCGTCTAGACATTCTGATATGTCCCCAACTCTTCAAAAACTGGACAGAAGTTGTGCCCAGTTAGCTGACCCTGACATGCAAGAGGGCCTTGGACCGTCTTTTAGACCCCCTTCCAAGTATTATCACTTCACTCTACATCAAGCCGCTGTGTGCAAACGTATCCCCCGAGAAGAGCAAGGGGAAAATGGGCAAGAACAGACGTCTCATCTGCTCCATCAGCCCTTGCTGTCCGCAGTCTGGAGGCTCTTGCCCATCTCCAAACGTGCTACCTCCTACCAAAGAGCAGATAACACGGAGCATCCTATGGACTGCTGTCCCGAGTCGAACAAGCAGCAACACCCACCGTGGCTCCTCAGCCTCATTTTCCTCCCCCACTGGAGCTGATTTAGTAACAAAGACAGGCAAAATAGGGTGGATTGGGGTTTGCAAGCGATTGGCAATTGGATCTTGTAAACTCAGCGGTATCTTAGAACAGGCTTCAATTTTCTCTGAACCCCCTGCAGCTCCTATTAGCCTGGATCACTGCTTCTAATTTTGGCCCAGACATTTGTCCAGAGTTCGGAAGGGGGTTTCATTCGCTTGTGTAAACTGGCTCCTGCCTCCACGCAGCAAATATCGGCAGCGTAATGGCTTAATTGCAGTGAGCATTATGGCTTGGTATAGCTGGGCTCTGACGCAAGTTACGTAACTGGATTGTTAATGCTTTTTATATGTTGGCGGAACTGAAATTAAAAGAGGAAATTATTCTCCTGATGCTCAACTCTAATCCCCATCTGTCTGTGTTTTTACTTTTCTGCACTTGCAAAGCTCCCTGATCAAAAGGTCTTGAATAGATTCCAGATTTCCAATTTAGTTTGCTTATGCAACCCAAAATATTATGGCAGTCTTTCCTGGGGGCGATTAAGCATATATTTTCAGTTCCTCCAATTCTCTCTCTGTTCCAAGAGCTCTAAAAATGGCATAAAGCTCCAGCTCATTCCATACCGTTAGCACTACAAACATTTTTTTTTTTTTTTAGGATTAAAAAAAAAAAGGCCAACAGTTTTGCATGGAAGTAACATATTCTGGAAAAAAAAAAAGTGGTTTGTTAAAAGTTGCCTGTGCCTTGGCAAAAAATGCAGGGAGTCTAAACTAACAGAGCCGCACAGCCAAGGCAAACAGTATAGGACTAGACAGAAGAGGAGATGTGTCTTGGACAACCACAGCAGTTTCTGAATCCCAAAACTTCACAGAGACTTGGATTTTTGCTTTGTCCCATCGTACGGATGAGGCTCAGCTGGGAGTGGCTCTGGTCTTTCCTGTGGTTTGGTCACTGCTTGGATCGTACCCACCTGAGCACCGGCATGGACTGTTTTTATCCACTTGCTCTTCCTCCCTCTTCCCCTGCCCTTTGCTGTTGGACCCAGACAATCAGCAGTTTTTCTCTGAGGGACTTGGGAGAAAACTTCTACCAGAAATGCTGATTTTACCCAAAGGGCCAAGAACGAACCCAAAGGACACCAGGAACACTTGTGCTTTGTCTTGGTTCAGTGGTGGCTGCTGTCACGCTCAGAGGTGGTGGGGAAGGAGGCTCTGGATGTGCTGTGAAGGAGCCGATCTGCAGGGTAAAGAGTTAAAAACGTTGCAGAGAGCAAGACACAGTCACAGGCAAGTAGGAGGCGGGCAAAAAATTCTACAAAATTAAAACTGCCCATGTTTTGCTTGCAACACTGTCTAATCTTGCTATTAATATATGCAAGTCCTGGTGCAGGGAAACACTATTCCAGCTCTCCAAAAGGGAAGTTCTGATGGTGGGAGGAATCTCCAGCCTCGGATCCAGCCCTCGGCACACGGAGGAGACGGCTCTGCCTCCAGCAGCGGCTGCGCCACGCGGGGCTCTGCTTGGCGCTCCCCATGTTGGGCAGGCCACTAATTAAAGAGATTTTGTGTTAGTAATAACGAAGGAAATCTTTCTTTACCTCGGGCGGCGGGTGCCTGCTCACCGCGGCGGCAGCGCCTGGGGCATCCCGGCTCCTACGGCCCCGGATGATGCACGTGCTGCTGTCACCTCTTCTGGCCCACGTTTCTGACTTTAAGGCAGCCGTTAAACAAACTACACGGCGCAATTCGAGATCGTTTCAAATGGCAAATTTTCCACAGGCTGGATTGTAGAAGCTTTTGAACCCCAGAAAATACTAATTTCTGGTGCTCTGAAACATCCTGTTTCCCAGGCTGCAGTGACCCAAATGCTGCCAGTCCTACCCATTTCAGAGAAACTTGGCGCACGTGGCCCCCGCGAACCCAAGAGCAGGAGCCACACAGACACCTGCCCGGGACATTTTAGAGGAACCTTGTGCCGGTTTTGCAGCGTTGCAGATGCAGCGGTGCTGGTAGCATCTACCCAAGCCGCGCGGCCTCTGGGTCTGCGAGGTATTTAAGCACATGCTAAAATCTTCCTGGCTGCGGGGCCAAAGCTAAGCCTGTGTTTACATGCTCTGCAGAGCAGAGGGGGATGGATGCAAGGGCATACCAGGCTTTAGGTGTGTGCTCAACCACCTGGTAAAATTAAACCGAAGACAAGCAAGTCCTTGCACTTTCTGCTGAACCAGGGCCCAAGCGCTACTTGGCCCTTGGCAAATCCTTCCCCCATCTCCTTTCCTTAAAAAAAAAATAAAAATCATTTGAATGTTCAGGTTATTGCAAATAAAGTTATTTAAGCGCATATAAAACACAGACCCGAACTTTCATCAAGAGCAGATTTCCTGCCTGTTTTGACTTGGAAATCCGAGGCCGGGCTGGCAGCGTTTCAAGGGGATTCGAGCAGCTTCGGCGCTTGCAGGAGAAGCCTCAGTGAGCTGGAACGAAGGCACCGCGGGGGCTGCCGGCCCTGCGTGGCCGAGGCTCCGAGCAGCGGCACTTTGTGCCTGGCCTCTCCCAAAACGTGTGCGGTGGATATGGAAGTTCCAGCGGAATTGTGAGGAAAAGGGCATCCAGGAAAGGGTGCCATGGGGCAGCGAGTGCCCGAACATCCTGGTGGCTCAAGCAGTGAGCGGTGCTGCTGGAGAACCCCTGCGTTTCCTATTGATTATAATTTCCCAAATAAATCTCAAGTACCAGCGCAGTCGATCTAGCTGTTTTCCTCGTCATAAACTGCCTAACAACTGATGTTTTTTTCCCTCCAAATTCGATTCCGAAATCATATTAGAATAGCAATGAAAACAAAGAGCACATAATTCATCCATGTGCAATTTGGTTTAAATATTTAAAGACTTAGGAAAAATAATAATAATAAAGAAAAGCCCAGGCTTGCAGTAGGCATCAGTGCAAACTCCAGTTACATCCTCGGCACAAATTCATCTCAAATTCTCTATAACTGAGAGCCAGCAGCCAGGGTAACGGCGAGCGGCTGCCGAGCTATGAGCAGGAATGGGGACACGAGCGACTCGGTGCCACTTCCAAGTCACCTGAAGCAGCAGCGAGGCGGCTCCTGCCATTGAGGCTCCCGGAGGGAATCCCAGCTCATCCCAGAAATCCTCCCTCAGCAGCTCCCCGAGAACCCAGGCTACCACTACCTGCCCACTAATCGGGTGTCCTGCAGGGGGTTTTCACAGATTTCAAGGACCTCTAATGAGTCCTCCTATTTCTTTGAAAGTAGTTTTAAACCCAAGTCCTCGTTGGGGCAACATTAGGATCTCCAGGTAAAAAAATCTGCTAATTTCCACAGGAAAAACACTACTCCTGGAAGGCCCTGAGCTTTTCATACCTGCCTTTTCTATCCCTAGAAACCGCCGCAGCCGGACACACCACGTGGCTTCTTTAAACTGCTCAAGAGTGAAGTCAAAACTCTGAGGAACGCTGGCAATTTGGGGCCGCGCAGCCGCGAGCTCGCAGGGGTCTACACGGACCACGAACAACATCATAAACTGCTGTTTGTGTTTGTCTGTGTTCACAGGAAAAACGTTATACGCTAAGATAAACTGAACCATTCTCTTTGAACTTTCTGTTTGCTCGAATTATATACTCTGGCTGCCAGCAAGCTAAATCAACCTCAAAACACATCAAGCTTGCTAGATTAGATTTCTTTTTTTTTATAAAAAAAAAAAAAAAAAAGAACAAGTGTTTCTTATGATAACTCGAGAAATTGTACTCACTGAATGGTGGGAAAATACACAATTATGTCATATCCCCCCAAACCAAACACTCTATTCAGCAAATAGCTTTTTTTGTTGTTGTTTCTTTTTCTTTGCTTCTACATTGGAAAACTTTTACTTGGGGAATTCTGCTTCCTTCTTGCAGAGTTCCTTCATAACAACGTTGCCCCTATTCATGTTTCTCTTCCAGCACTTTCCAAATTGTTTTCAGCATTGAGATCCCATTTATCAGTTTGGAAGATCTGCTTTTCTGTATAGGGTAGTACTATATCTTAAAAACCTTTCTGGTTTGATATTACGAAGTGGTTACTGAAACTATTAGTGCCTGGCAATCGATCCTCTTGCTGCTTTTCCAAGGACGATTGCTGTGGCCGATAGGGTTGATCAAAGTTTCCATCGCTCGGCAAAACCACCTCGCTGGTAGTTTTGAACCTCTCCAGTTATAGTTTGCTGCAGAATTTATTTTGTGGGGGATTTGGGCCATTGCAACGCGAGCTGTGCTGGCTTTGGTGGAAGCAAAGCCAGGCAGAGGAGGAAAGGTGAAAAACATGGCAAGGTTTTAAGGATGGAACGAGCCCGGATGGATTCTCCTGTTCCTGCTGCCAGGAGCGACTCGGATCGTGCGCGCTGTGGTCAACGCTGGCGCGGTGCCGGGGGCCCCGGGGACAGGACGGGGACAAGCGGGTCACGGCAGAGCTAGAAATCAGCCGCTTTGCAATCGCCAGAGACCAAGGAACTGACCCTGTCACGGCGACGTTGAAGGATCGGCCTGGTTTTCGTTGCTCATTTCTGCTTTTTCCGAAATCAGCCCCGTGTTTCCTCAGGAAGCCCCTCGGCGGCGGCAGAGGCACCTGGGCGCAGCTCAGCAATCGGGGATTCCTGCGTGCGCTGCCTCCGCCGGGCCCGGCCGCTCCCGGCTCTCCGTGGGCTCCGGGGTGGCCCCGCCGCGGCGCGTCCCGCGCTCCCGGCGCTCCCAGGGTCGGAGCGGACGGCCCGCGCTGCTTCTCCCACCGCAGAGCTCCTGCCCCAGGGGAAGGGCTGGCAGGGATTGACACGAAATGCAAAATTCAGGCACCACTAGAGCAAGTTGTGGCCACTGCACTGGAAGCCAGAAGGGTCAAGTCCCATGTCCGGGCTCGCCCCCCAATCCTGGTATTTCTCTTTGCCTTACGGCAGCCCTTAGAAGCCCTCCAGGCACCTCTGGGCCCTGCATGCGCAGGGAAGCCCTGCCCTGGAGGTTTTAGGCTCCAAATATTCCATCAAATTCTCATTTGCCCAAATGTACGGGACACCTAGCTCAGATTCCACATGCAGAGGCCATTCAGGCGTCGAACTCCTTGTCCCACCAGTGCTTTTACACACTGTTTTAGCTGGCCCTTGGCAAGCAGCCTCACTAGCCCCATTCACTCCACACAGCGGCAGCGCTCGGCAGTCACTGACATTCTGCAGATTTACCATTTATTGCTCTTCTTCCTTCGCAGGGCCCACATACAGGGCCCCTTTAAAACCTGCATGAATGAGGCTCTCATAAATTCCATAGTTGAGAACCTCTGCCTGGATCCCCTGGTCATAAAAAGAAATTAAAACTGCATATAACATTCAGTACCCTGTAATCCCGCTGCTCAGCTTTATGCCTGCATAAATCAGAGCCTCTCATGAATATTGCACTGTACCTGCAGCTGCCTGACCCACATGCTTAAAAAAAGATAAATAAAATGGGAACAAAGTGACAGTCACGTAAAGGCCTCACAAACAGCACCTGCTTTCTGAAAGCTTGAAAGGTCACAAAAAGCAACCGGAGACGTACACGGATTTCATAGAGCGGCTCAAAGCCTAAAAGGGGGAGGCAGTGTGTGTTTTTCCCCTTTTGCAAGGGTGAGGACAGCACTGGAATACCTGGCAGAGCCTCGGGCACAATCACGGAGCACAAGCTCCAGAACTCGCTGCGGACGGTGGGGAGCAGGAAAGGGGAGGGCTTTTTTATAAAGTCTTGGAAGGGAGGCAAAACCAGAGCTTTAAAGAGCTCTGCAGCGAGGTGCCCTTCCACTAAAACTACCTCCTGAGAGTTTACGACTTTAATTTTTGTATTGATTAAAATTGAACATCAATTCCCTGTTTTGGAGGGGGGTTTTTTTGCCTTCTTTAATCCTGAAATCTTTAAGAAAATGGTTTCTGGTCCAACTCCAAAACAGAGACCAGTGATAGGTGTTCTAAGTTGCTTCCTCAAGACCAGGAAAACGCCTTGAGGCTCCGCAGGGCGTTTCCTGTGCACAACCTGCAGTAATGGGCAGCAGCAGCTCTGCAGTGGCAGCCACCTCTGCCCCCCAGGTCCTCTGTGCTGCCCAGCAGCTCTCGCACCCGCAATTCACGTGTAGGAAGGGCACAAAGAGAGAGTCAAAGCACAACATACATCCAGAAACCCCCCTCTTCCGAATGGTTAGAGACCACAAGCCAGGACAGTCCCTCTGGCCGCTTACCTGCTTGGCAACCTTTGCCAAGTGAGATGGCTTCTGCCTCAGTTTCCCCACCTGCAAACAATAACATATGAGCTACCTAAAATTCCTCAGATGCCACCAAGGGTCCTAGGGGGGACCTGCGCTTTGCCCTGAGCAGTTTTATTTGGCAGCTCACGTAACCTTGCCACCTTTGCACCAGAGAGAGAACTGTGTCATTAGCATCAACAGTCCCAGGCCTGTCATATCTTACCAAAATAATTAGCTCCGCTATACAGAGCTCTGCTTACTCACTTTTTTTTCTCATTTTCTCTCTTTTTTAAGGTCAAGACCGCAACCAGGAGCAGGGGTGGCCACTCCTGTTCTCCGCTCACGTTCACGCAAGGCAAGGAGAGGAGGAAGCGCCTCTGTAATCAGTGATCCCAAAGCCACACAACTGCATCATAATTAGGCAGATATAATTAGCCATCATTAGGTGAGAAGAGGAGAGAAAAAGTATTAGCAAGCCCCCATCTACGCAAATTTATGAGTTTAATTAATGAGTGTTTTCAAACCAATTTTAGCTAAGCTGCCTTTGTTTTCATCAGATGCTGCTTTTGCATCATTATGGGCTGATTCCTTAAGCACTCCGGCATTAAGCGGAGCTCCGACTGCGCGTCCACGCAGGGCCCGATGGCAGCGCGGTGGGATGGGGACCTGCCACCTCCTGCTGCTGTTCGTCGAGATTTTAAGTGAGAGATTTTAGGAAGATCCTGTGCATGAAGCGCGTGAATCCTCCTCTGCTGTGCGCTGCGGACACCCTGAATTGGCCTCTCCTGCAGTGCCCATCGTCTCCCGCCTGCACCAGGGCTTGCCCACGAAGAACCAGTGACATCCAGTGGCCACCGAGGGCCTGAGATCCTCGCCTCACTCCCAAAGGAAGGGTGTGGGTTTCGCTTGGATCCGCCGTGGTTTTAGACTGGAAAAAGAGATTTTCTGCAGTCCCACCCTCCTAATGGCTGGGGAGCAGCCACACACATTACTCACTGCCTGACAGTTATTCATTTAGGCTCAGTAGCATCTTTGCCTTTGTTGGACTCTACAGAATAGGCAGGTTATTCACGAAAATGGAAATAAATACATAATGCGGCAGCTCGCTGCATTAGGAGTAGTACGGTGGCAGGCCCTTTGTGTGCCCGAAACGCAACAGGATATTTCACAGCATCCACATCAAAAATGTATTTTGCTACAGATATTGCTCTTCTCAAAGTCACCCTTAAAGCCTAGAGCAGATTTCAAGGAGAAATTTTCATTACTCAGTGTGGTTCAAGCTCCAGATTCTAAGCACTTAAACTGAAGAGTCAAGATCAGCTACGGAACATAGGAGTACTGTATAAAATAACAGCAAAGAATGGGAAAAAAAATGAAAACCAGTTCCTCCTTTTACTCCCCTGCTGCATTTTGAGTTCAGGATTCAAATTTCCAAACTAAGATCCAGGCAGACCTGCTTGGAAGGGTAAATGCCATGAAGGCTTTGGATAAAGGCCATAAAGGTTGTGGGTAGGACATCGAACTTGGAAGTGGCTATTCTTAAAGTTAAGAAAGGGACGTTTCCGAAGCTGTCTAGGATATGTTGATAAGAGAGAATGGGGAATTGTTTCTTTTAAATACAAAGAAAAATTAAGTCACGGTATGACTTGTGATAGAAACAGCTTCTAGCAGGGCACACCGACCCCTCATCGGAGGCGCAACAAGCAAAGACTGACGCTCCACTAACCAGCTGAGCTTTCCAAGTTCACCAGGCTAAAGCAGTGCCACAATTCCTTTCTGGTGGAATATAACTGGGCCATAGGCATTCAGCTGCCTCTGAATTAGGTCCTGCATTTCTAACCTGCTAGCCCAGACCTCCAGCAGATCGACACCACACGGGTGCTCAGGCATTGGGAAAACCAGCAAGAGAAGCGTCTGGGTATTTTCAGTCGTTTTCTAACACCAACTGCAAACCCTTTCAGACACGTGTGAAGAGCCCATGCCCTGCAGTGGGTTTGCCAGTCAGCACTTTAAAAAAATAAACTCGACTAAAGGATGATTGTTTGCATAGTGCACGGAGACTAAAATTAGCCTTCCTCCGCTCCGTCGTGAGAGGAAGTCTGCGCTGCCGCGGCGGTCTCGGGTTTCTTGGCTTTCAGAGAAATTCGTAGCATCCCTGGAAGACAGAAGGGTTCTCTGTGCCCCTGGGCTGGCGCGGCTTCCCAAGCCGAGGCAGCGCCGCCGCCTCCGAGCTGCCCTCAGCAGCACCAAGAGCCTCATTCTTCCTGGGGAAGGAAAAGTTTCGAAGAGAGAATGCACTGCAGGTCACGAAATGGTCTGCCCGGGAGGCAGGAAGGATAAAACCTCTCAAGAGGCATCACCACTTGAGACAGGGTTTCTGAGAGCAGCGGTGAGGGGTGCTCTGCATGCGATACACACCTTGCAACCCATAAATTAATCTTCGCCGGCTAGTGGATTAGCTTGAGGGACCACAACCTGATTCTCAGTCAATTCCCCCCATCATCCTTGCATAACAGCCAGTGCTTCTCTGTCGTATTTTCACTGCTTTGCTGCTTGTATTCACCCGCTGGCCAGCTAACGAGCAGACTGGCTGTCTCATTTACTTGTGCTGATGAATGGCTGCCCACGGGAGGCTACACTAGTCCACCCCAGATGTCTCTGACCACTTTAAATTATACAAGAAGTCAATCACTGCCTAAGTGCTGAGCTGTTTTATTTATTTCAACTTCAGATGTGGCTATAGCTTCTCTCCCTGAAATGTGTAAATAATTCATTTAGTTATGCAATGGGATCACGCAGAACTTGTGCTGCAGAGTGCTGCTTGCCCCTTGTCGCCAACTCCGTGGATGCAGCACAGCTCAGCTGCAGTTTTTCACTCATCCCCCACGGACAACATTCCTTGCGGTGGGGCCTCGGCCCTTGGACCTGGTTCCTTAGGGTGTTTTGATTCCTTTGGCACTATGAGGCTTCATATATCTTTGAATTTGAAATTGTAGCTAGCAGAGGTTTATAGCTTAATGCCCATATTAAATCTGTGCATAATAAACTTGCTGAAGTCACAACCCAGTTAAATATAGATTTTTATACTTTATATAAACATAAGCCAGCATCTAATTTCATTTTCTGCTGTGTTGTAGGATTGAAATGTAATGATTCACTCTTAAAAATACATTTAAATGATTTAGTTACTACTTTCACCATAATATATATATCCTACAGAAAGAGCGCAGAGTGAAAACTCACCGATGTGCAGAATCTCGTCTGGCTGCAATTAGGAACAGAAGAGCCTCATGACATGAAATCTGATGATACACTGAACTCCTGACATACAGGAGAAATCTGATCATGGCAACTCAGCTTCTTCTTAATTTCAGCTGTTTCAGAAAAACAAAGCCTTGATTTAAGATTCATTTTGCCCCACCCTTCACCATGGGAATTTTTATATGGCCTGAATTAAATACGCGAGACTTCGAAGGTAAAAGTTTTAAGCGGCCAAGTGAAATCCGTAGTGGCTTTCCATTTCTTTGGCTATTATCAAGAAGCCTTGAGCTGATGAGATGGGGCCCTGGGGGAAAATGAGGTGCTACTGCACATGACTTCACTGCGGTTTAAGCAGAAAAACACAAGCAGATTACTACTACTGGACTTTTTTTTTTCCATGATATTTAGAAGCTAAATTGGTGGACTGGATAATTCACTGAAGGCACTCATTGCTTTTTGCCCACCTTAGCCACGTTCTCTGCTTCTAAGTTTAAGGACTAATCCTGAAATTCAGGACTCAGTGCAAGCAAAACTCATAAACCTGAGACAAAGTTTGAGTGAGGCCCAACCTGCCCGAGGTTAATTACCATGCACCAGACTAGCAAGTTGTGGGAGAAGCACCCCGTAACACGAAGGGTGTCACGGCCGTGGAGCCGACACACCCAGAGCGTTGCAAGAAAATAATGAGGTCTTAAAAGAAGTGCCACTATGCTGGTCAGAATGCAGATCAGCAGTTCTTATCGTTCTGCTCAGTTTTGGGCTCCTGCAGTCTTTGGTGAGAACACGGTTGGCCAATCTCCATGGGAGGGGAGAGTGCGTAAGAGGACGGCTTTGCCCGGCCCGGCTTCTGATAAGCTAAAAACAGAAGGTCTGAGTCCATTACACTTCAGCACGTGATAAAATGCCTTACTAAACTGAGGCCCAAGCCAGTGTGATCCTAGGGTGGAACTCAAATAAATGCTCTCGGAGGAGGAAGAACAGACAAGAGCGGTGCCAAAGGTTCTGCTGGGGTGACGGCCCGGGCTGAGTTGCCAGAGCCCGGGCAGTGATAAAATGGCATGATCCAACAGAGCAGGGATTGCACGACTGGCTCCATCGCTACGGCTTGGGAGGAGGAATTTCCTCGTGGGAACGTTGCCAAGAGGGTGAGGAAATCTCTTGCTTTTCTAAGCAGAAGCTACTACTAATAAAGGAGAGGTAAGACCAGAGGTTCTCATTGGCGGTGACAAAGTGCTAGGACGGCTTTGAGTTGCATCAATTAGAACAGCATGCTTTCTTTAGACACTTAAAAATAGGGTAAAACAATGTATTTCATCTCTCATAAGCATCTGTGATGAGCAATCAGATGGTCTCCAGCAGTGGCTTGTGTAGTCAAGAATAAAGTCAGCCTTGGTCTAAGACAACAGTCCCAGATTTCATCTTAAAGTCCCTGCAGGGTCCCTGGAGCCCCTCACCGCGCGCGTCACGCAGGCTCCCGCTGCCTCTCTGCTGTTCCTGGGCTCGCTTTGGAGTGCTGGGGCTAAAAGATGCTAAAACTTCATCGTGAACCAAGGGAGAGCCCATGCCCTTCTGTAAGGATTTGTGCAAAAGGCACAGAAGGACTGGAAGAGATTATCAGTACTCACATTTCAGGGCTTTGTCCTTTGTAGAAAATGGATAAATTGCAGTCTGGATAGGGGGGACCTTAGCTTCCCGGGAGAAGATTTTAATATATCAGGAACTGAAATTGGTGGAGCTGCATCAGGCACAAAGACATGTTAGATAAAGCCCCAAAACCCATGGAAGAGGGAACCAAATGAATCCCAAAACAAACAAACAAGTCAACAAAAAACCCCTAAGGAAGCTTATGAGCACTGAACTGACTGAGAAGAAGCCTGGAGTGGTGAAAAAGCAGCTGTTACCACAGGTATTCCTACTGCACCAAGGGAAACGACTTCATTCCTGAAGGATTTACTTGATTGCATCTCCATCTCGTAGACTCCATCTACAACGGGTTAGAATCTAAAAACAGCAACTTCTTCTGCTCAGAGGTGACAACAGCCTCTTACTCCTCAAATATCCTCATCCTCTTATTCCACAAGATATTTTTTTAATCACTTTATAGATAAATAATAGTTAAAAGTCAGTGTAGCACTCACAGTGAGTCTCGTGGAGGGGTTTCTCAGTCTCTTTTCGTGCCAAGGATCACAAATTAATTATGAAAATCTCGTCGCTTGGAAACTTCTCTATTCACAGTCGCATCAAATTACTGTAGCAGTAACTTGCATGGAAAAATAACATTAGGGATATTTTTATTTTTAGCTGTCTTAATGAAATATAGCAGATGGAAATAAAGAGGAGAAGCCCGTCCCGTGTGACTAGCCATCTGTCTGGGGATCAACAACAAGTACTTCATGGATCACAGCTAGAAAATTACCGGGTAATTAATGTCAATCTTCAAGCTACCTTAAAATTTGCCACTGTCATTATTTGGTTTCCTAGAGCGGATTTCAAATGCCACTCGTATAACTTACCTGGGAGAGCAGCACCACCGTTAGCTGGAGGGTGCTGAAAGAGGGGACACTATGGAAGCTGCAAAGGTATCAGTGGTCACGTAGGCATCGCTCATCAGGAACGGGACCGTGGGCACGATGCTCCTAAGGACGTTTCCGGGTAGATTATTTTGCATTAAAGACATTCGTCTCCTGCACTTTGCTCTTCAGCGCATTGAGCCCTGAAAGTCAAAGGAGGACAAAATTCTCTTTCCTATGCAGAGTCCGTGGGGAACGGGGAAAAGCCTGGGCTGCTGGAGCCAAGCGGATTGCTGTGGGACCGGCCTCTGCGGGAGTCACGTCACAGAAGACGAGCTGCTGCCCTGAGCAGGGAATAAAGCAGCGTTACCTAAAGTAAATTCCTGCGTTGGGCTTCTTACTGCCGTCTCTCTTTTCCGAGTTACTTAACTCGCCCTGCAAAGCCGCCGCGGTCCCCGCAGGCCGCGCGCGGGAAGCCGGTCTCGCCCGGGCGCCTTCCCGGGCACTGCTAGCGGTCACCCGCCGGGCTGCCGCACACCGGGGACTTGCCCGGTGCTGCCACGGTGGCCGCGGCCGGGCCCTCGCACGCGCTGCGCTACGGCTGCCGCTCGCTCTCCGCTTCCTTTGGGGCCAAATCGGTGCGTTGGCACGAGAGAGAGTTTGGTATTTTACCGTAGGGACAGGGCTGAGATTTTCAATGAGACCACTGGGAGGTTGTTGCTTCAGTCCAAAATGTGTTCCAGGGGATTTCGTGAATAACTCTCAGCATCTTTTGAAAACTCACAGGACTGAAACAGAGATGATTTGTGGGTTATCCACAGTGGCAGACTGCTTGAGGGTCATTGCAATCCCAGTTAAATGGTATTTATCTCACTCATTAAATTGCCTCATTCTAGTTATTCGTTTCCTCTGAAAAGCCCGGGCCAGGTTCTTCATTTCCTCTGAAAAGCCCAGGCCAGGTTCTTCTTTCACCTGTCATTCCTGTTCAGAAAATAATGCCTAAAAAGATTGTTCAGAACGCGTTGGGATTACTGTTGTTGCAGTCACATAAACATGTGAAGCAAGAGTTGCTGTCAGTGCCCCAAGCGTTTGAGCCACTGTGTTGGGTGACTGGGTGACAGAGCAGCTGCGTGCGGGGCTGGGGACAGGAAGGAGACCCTGGACCAAGGCGGGTGGCACCGGCTCCAGGAGGGTGACAGGGTGACACCAAGCCCCGACATCCACAAAAGGGCACGGGAAGGCGGCTCTCGGCTGGATGCTCTTTCAGTGACGTAGTGGGAACCTCCGCTGCAGACGAAATCCTGTCCCTGAGCCCTCGTTTCCCCGCACAGACGCAGCTGCAACCTGCCCTTTGCAGCTGAAGGAAAGGGGCAGCTGGGTTGCTTTTCTCAGTTGCTTTTCTCCTGTCCTGACCATTTGAATGCTCCAAGTTAGAAAGCCCCAATATTTTTTGAGGTCTGAAGGGTAGTGAAGTGCCACTGTTACCTCATCGTTGATCCTTTAATGTTATGCTTAAGACCTTTCTATTTTTCATTACAGTAAAAGCAAGAAACTGCTGAAAAACAAAACCGAAACACCCTCAGATTTAAATCTCCCATTTTCTTTTAGGACATCAGGCCAGGGGGCAGATTTAGAAAAACAACTGCGAGCCTTGTCACAAAGTCAACTATATTGCAAAAACGTCCATCCTACTGTTGGGCACCTACAGTCTGTTTTCTGGGCTGTTTCCCAAAGGGAAGCGGGTTCCCTGAGTCGTGTTCTCGGGTGCGATCGCGATGGGCACGCGCTGAGCCCGGAGCTCCCCGAGCACCTGCCAGCCCAGTACGTGGCGGCTGCTGGAGCCTGAGGCATCGAGGCCCCCTCGCAGAACAGGTTCTTCACGACCCGCTTACAACCCAAACGCCGTGAGCGGGGCTCGCGACAGCCTCAGCAGGTCGCTTTCTGTTCTGGGCGACGACCTCTTTAGCAGAAGCCCTTTCCTTTCAGACACGTGTGTTTTGATTTTACTCACCCATCCAAAATAGCTGCCGGGCTTTATTTTCACATCCGCTCCAGTCGCAGGGGGCTACAGCAGATTCGAGGCCTGTTCTGATGGCCCCCGAGCACAGCCCGAGGCCACAAGGTTTGCGAATGCTCTGACAGTGCAAAAAGCCCGCGAGGAGCCCAAGGCAGGGGACACGTCCTCCTGCTTTCTGTTACAGGCTGGGCCAGGCCCGTCACAACCACCAGTATCTGCCAACAGCCCGCTGTGTCTCGCTTGCTTGCTGGAATCTCTTTTTTTTTTTTTTTTTTTTACCAGTTTATTTATGCAGAAATACAGGGACATTTTTACAGCTGCATCCCCACAGAGGGTCTTGCCCAGAGAGATCTGCTGAACCTCCTTGTACTAGTGAAGTACAAGTAGGAAGACCTCACTTTTGATATAGGTATATAGCTATCTCTTGTTAGATATAGATATACATATATATATATATATATATATATATGTCTTTGTGTAAGTGCTGTACATAACCAGCCTGCAGTTTCCAACAAATCAGCAGCTATCCCCTCGCATTACATTTTCTGTGCTGCGTCTGCCAGTTGAGAAACTATCCCGGCCCTTCTGCTATTCGTATCAGGATTGCGGCCGCTGAAGATTTGCTATCAAATCTTGCTTCTCTCTCCACCAAGCCAGGTGGAAACACGCAGCTGGGACCCTCTCCCACCGGAGCCACGGGCTGGGGATCCCCCGGCTGCCGGGGCTGCAGCGGGAGCCAGTTCGAAAAACTGCACTGGACAAGGCCAGAGGCAGCACCGCTGCTGATACAAAAAAGCAACAAGAAGCAGGGACGATGCAGGAGGAAAATGCACAGCCACAACACGTCCTAGGAGCTGCCACAAAGGGATTTGAGGAAGTCTTTAAAAAAGACCGTCTGTGCCTCTCCTGAAGGAGAACGTGTCCCATGTTAGCAGGATTATTACTTGCACACAGATGCATTGATCAGCGCATACGTGTAGCCCTGAAACGCTACTGCCCAGCTACACGCTGCACAAACACCAGCAAGAACTGAGCACCTGCTCCCTACCCAAGGCACCGCTGCTGTTTTGCACTGGCTGCTTCAGTCCATCACCGGGGCCCTTCTGGCCAGCACAGCAGGGTCCCCTCCGTGTCCTCGCCGGGGCTGTCACGCGGCCGCACACGGGGCTCCAGCTGCTCGTCCCGGGGACGGAAATACCCCGCCAGCTGCTGGCCACCTGTGCCTGCGGCGGCCTCCTGCAAGGCAGCAGGAAACCCCAAACTAAAGGCCCGAAAGAGCAGCAAAAATAGCAGCAATGCGCTGGGGCCGGGTCGCGCTGGGCCTCGCGCGCGGCTGGCAAGGGCTGCCTGAGGAGCCGGGGATCTTGCGGGGATCTAACGGCCCAGGCACCGCGTCCACACTGGAAGCGGCAGGTACGGAGAAGCAGCATCCCCTGGGCACAGCCAGGATTCGGACAGGAGAAGCCCCGGCCGCCCGCCAAGGCCAGAGGCTGGGTAACGGGCGCTTCCCCCCTGCCATGGGGGCTGCAGACCTTCCCCTCCGCCGGCCAGCCCGGAGCGGGGCTGCGGCTGCGCTGGGATCCAGGCTCTGGAGGAGGTGCCGCAGCCCAGCCGGGCTCTGCAGCCTGGGCCTTCTAGGAGCAACTTTCTCCAGGTCAGGGAAGAGGAGACGGATGGGGCTGCGTGGCCGGTACCCCCAGCACGAGCCCTGGCACCGGCCCTCCTGCAGAGCCTCGCTGGCTCGGAGGCAGGAGAGCTCAGAAACCATCACTTTATTTTCCTTCATCCTCCCAAGTTGAGGCTTCAGATTCTTGAATACCTCCTGCCTACTCCCAGCCACCCTGACAAGGAGCAGCTTTGAGAGATCAAGAATACTAAAAGGATTCAAAGCGCAGCACGAGCTGAAAGTTAGTACAAATAGAGGAAAGCTGGGGTCGAGCGAAGGAAAGGGCAAACCAAGCTTAGGACAAAGGAACTTAGAAATGTCCTGGACCACCTCAGCCTAACGGAGATGGGCAACACGCAGCCTCGGCCCGCTGCCTCCGGCGGTCGTAATCCAGCCCAGCGCAGCAACGCACACGCCTAAAAGCTCCATGCCAGGAGCTTCGTCACCTTCAATTCGCCCTTCTCTTCGGAAATCTACGCATTGAATTCTTGCAGCACCAGGTCACACCACGTGGAGCAGGCACCAGTAAAGATGCATGGGGTGCTCATAGTGGGGAAAAGCGCTACGTTCCTTTGGACTCCTCACCTAAAAGCCACAGCATCCCACCTTCACACAGGTATCCACAGAGGTTGGGAGCTGGGGCTTCGTTGTGGACAGGCCCCAGGATGGCTCTGGGGTCCTCCCAGAGCAACTTCTGCAACTGCTCCAAGATCAGGATAACCCTGGTCTAGCCACAGATGTGACGAAGATTCTCAGAGTTTCTAGGGGAAAAAGCCATGGAAAAAAACACAGGTTTAGTAGAATTAGGTGACTATCCATGAGCAGGAACAATTGCTGCGTGTCACATGAAGGCACTTGCTGTCCCTGTCCTGGCAGGGCCAGGCACCTACTTGCAGGGACGCAGTGCAGCCTGATGGTGCTACTTGCTTGTGCGCCCTCCCAGGTGGCTCTGCAAGGTTGGATTTTGGCATCAATCCCTCCCCAGCATCAGCACAGGCCACCCCGGGCCTGCCCAGCTCCAGGGATCATCTGCTGCCGCACAGCAACATGTCCCTGGAGATCCCACTCGCTCAAGAAGGCAGAAAAACGGCCCCAGGTCCCAGCTGACACTCACCTTCGAGGATAGGAGGAAGCACTCGGTCACAATTAAGTTACTGCATGGAGCCAGATGCAGGACTGGGGAAGAGACGAGTCATTCCTCTGGCTTTCCAAACTTCTTGAAGTTTAAAATTATGGTTGACGCTCTTGCTAGCGTCACTGGGCCTCAGCTAGCCCCCTAATGCTATTTTTTTAGGCGAATCTTATTTCTCTCCTTTCTCATGCCTGCAATTTAAAGCTTGCAGTGCTCTTGATCCCACAAGACCTGAAGCAGACACTTGCTGTAGGCACATGAATAGTCCCATTGAAGTCATGTGCTTCGGCTTCAATAATTTTGCGCTCAAAAGTTTGCAGGATTGAGGCTGTGAAGGCCAGAGGTCATTTTGGGGAGAAGTGCCCCTGATGCCCCAAGGAGAGTGCAGAAACTCAGGCTGCAGAAATTTTCATTTTTTTCTTTTTTTACTTACAGTTTCCAGCAAGACCCTTCAAGTAATGCCTGGTTATTGCTCTGCCCAGGAGCTTTTTGCAGACATTGAAGCATCACCCACATCCCAAATGCCCCCTGAGCACAGCTGCAGGCTGCTCTGCAGGGGATGTTCAAGCTGAAGGCTCCCCGGGGAGTTTGAAGCATCCAGGCTGGATGGCCCTGCAGCTCGAGGGCACCGTTGCCACCAGCTCACAGCATTCAGCCACAAGCCACTGCGGTACCATTCACTGATGGAAAGGTTTAATAACCCCCAAGAGGATGCATTCGGGAACATGCTTAATTACAACACCAAACACTTCCTAAAGGGTCCCCAAAAGCCCAACTTCGCTGTTGGGCAACCAAAACCTCTAAATAACTTGCAGCCAGTAGGTTCTTGCACCCTCCATAGCCATAAAACCTGCAGGAGTAAAAGTGCCGGGGGCCGACGCTCTTTCCAGGCGGGTCACCTCGAACAGCCCCGTGCCTGGGCGGTCGCCGCGCGGCCGCGAGGGACACGCAGGGCTGGCCAAGGCCCTCGGATGCTCCACAGCTCTCCGGCTACCGCACGGGGGTTGCTCGGTGCAGCTTTCCTCTCGGAGCAGCCGCTGCGGCAGAGCTCGCCTACAAGGATGAGAAACGGCCCAGGGTTTTCGCAGAATGGTATTGGTGTTAGAAGATCCACTCCAAGGCTCATTCCAATCACATAGTATTTTTGAAAAATATTTTTAAATAGAAGCTATAAAATCCAGGAAATGTGGATTTATGGCCTATAAAAGGCTTAGTTACAGCTATGACCTACTAGGTTATGTAACTTAATTTACTATTGGCCTTGGATGACGCTCCAGCAACCCACTAAGCTCATTTTGCCGCGTTTCTTTATATAGGCGCTGTTAAAAATGCAGCAGCGTTTGATGCCGAGCGGTTTCAGAGTGGAGCCTGGGGGGACGGGGGCCGGCGCTGCAAGGGGCAGCGAGCGCCAAGCGGCACCGGCTTTGGGTTTCTCACAGGAGCTTGGCTGTGCTGGAGCCCTCCCCGTGCCGGGAGGGCCAGAGCCGCCCCCGAGGCCGGTGAAGAGCAGGGAGCGAGTGCGGCCGCCCTCCCTTGTGGCCACCAAAGCTGTCCCTGGTCACAGACGCGCTGGGGACATTGGCCCGAGCCCAGCGCTTGGGCACGGAGCAGCTGGAGGGGGGGAAGACGAGCGCTTAAGAAAACCCTACAGCAATCCTTGGTTGATCAGCGCTTGCCTCCATAATCATTTCAACCAGCTTTTTAGCCCCAATTTTCCCTTCTGGGTATCAGCCGGATGATAACCCTATAGTTCATGGCAGGCAGACACCAGCCTAAAGCAAGTGTCTGAGCAAGCAGCACTCAGCACAGTCCTGCTCTGAACCACGAAGCCCCGCTGCCCTGGGCACAGGGACATCGCTGTTCATCGCGGGAGGAACAGGGGCTGACAGAGACCCTGGGCCTGCAAGGTCTGAGGAGCTGTCACGGTTCCTAAGAGAAACGGGCAGGGATCCTGACGGGAGATTTACAGTGCCAGGCGTCCAAGAGCAGCACCTCCCTGTTCACAGCTCGCTGCAGCAATTAAACCATGGCTTTGGCCCAAAGTTGACTTTTTGGGCTTTACTGGAGCTCAGGGTTGCTATGGTGAAACAACCTTTCGAGCACCCTGAAACATTCAAAAATTCGGCCAAGAAACAATTCTTCAAAACACTTGCAAAAGCTGCTCGTCTGACTTGTTCTTCAGAGCTGCCGGCAGGTCAGTTTGACAGGGCGTATTTACCCAAAAGGCAGCAAAACCGATTCCCTGCCCCCAGGCTGCCTTTAGCAGCCTGTCCCAAGACCAAGTCTGGCACCAGAGCATGACCTGGGAGGCTCTGCAGGGAGGAGGGACTGGAAGCTGCCAGACCTGCCCTAGGCCCCGCTCTGCTCCCCACGCTGTTTCCTGCCGGGCAGACACGGCCCTGGAGCTGGGGACGGGGCAGCACAGCCCTGACGTGGGGCCTGGGCACCAGGGCAGCACAAGGGCCAAGGACGGGAGGCACAAGCGGCTTCAGAGACCCAGCAACGGCCTCGGGCCAGGCCACATCCCTCCCTGTCCCGGCCCCTGCGTGCTCCCCAGCAGCCCTGTGCTCAAAGGTGGAAGTGAAAAGCAGATGTGGAATCCGGGAGGTTTTCCAGCCTTTTTTTCTTTTTTTTTTTTTTTTTTTTTTTAAATTCCTCCTTTCATTTTTGCCTTGAACTCCAGACTCTGCAGGAGCCTCCAAAGCAGAAGCCCCTGGGCACAGAGACGTTTTGTGCCCGGAGGTGCCAGCAGCGCCGTGGCTGAAGGGGCAGCAGAGCAGCCCTCCTGCAGGAGGGGAGGAGGTTCCAGCTGGCTCAAGGAAGCGCTGAAGCCAAGTCCCTGCCCGCCGCGCCAGGGGACGCTTTGGAGCAGAAGCGCTAACCGCTGCACGGCCTGAGATCGGCTGAACACGAACAGGACTTGCTTAAAGGCTGGAGAAAGGGCCCGTCTGGCCAATTTTCCTTTCCGGCAGCGAGGATGAGCCAAGACCGTGGACGCGCCACTCGCGTGGGACCCGCGGCCACAAACACTGCTTGCACAAGCTGCACGGAACCGCCACCGGGTATTGGGTGCGAGGTGCACGAACAGCTGCCCAGAAAGCTCCTTTCCTCCCGGCTACCTCCCTCCCTGCTGCTGCCTCCTTCCCTGCTCTCCGCAGCCTCTGCGGCTGAGGCCTGGAGAGAGCGCAGCAAGGAGCAGGGCAGAGCACCTACTCCTGCCGCAAAAAGCCGGCTCAGGTCCTGCCCCTCCAACCTGAACCCTGCTCGTGGATTCAGCCTGAAGACACCAGTGGGAGCTGGTTGCCAGCATCAGCACAGCGAATTTCCCCTCTGTGTTGTCTCCGAATCATAACAGCACCATCTTGTGTTTATAATGCAAAGACCACGCGAGCCCAGAGAGTCCCCAACAGTGTTTTGCATCACAGGCAGGTAGCAGGGAGCAACAAGAGCTCCCCAACCTGCTCCTGCTTCTCACTGTGACTCTAAAACGTACTCTGACAAGTAGGAGCCAGTCCTTCTTAGCACTGTCACCTCAAAAGATCTTTTTAAGCAGTTAATGCAACCACGTAAGATTACAAAAAGTCTTGAAGGTTTAAACCTAAAGTATGATCCAAGGATAACAAGTATTTGCAATGGCATAAAAAAAAAAAATTAGTTTTCAAATGGCATTCCTAAAGCAGAATCTGAGAAAATGTACTGACTTACCCACATGCACAGAATAAGGTGCTGGCAAGGCTGGAAGAAGATCTTGAACATTCCCAGAGTGAAGATTTATGGTACCTCTTCGTATGTTACGGTACCTCTTCGTATGTTACGGTACCTCTTCGTATGTTACGGTACGCGTGCCGCCCTGGCACGACGCCGTGCCGCGGCACTGTGTGAATGGCCTTATCACAGGGATAAACACCACCACGGGAGGGGAAGTTGTCGGCAGACCTGCTCCTGAGGGGTAACAAGGCAAAAGTCTTGCTAGAAAACTCCAGCAAACAAGCAAAATAAAGTTTTTAAACATCAAGAAGATTAAAAAAAAAAAAAAAAGAGAAAAAAAAGATAAGGCATCACTGCAGAACTGCTCAGCAAGGGCATTCCACACCGAGGGACCAGGCTGGGGAGTAGCTAGAGCATAAATTCAAAGCTCCAGCCCTGCAAATCTAGTGGATGGAAACAAATTCAGGCTTTAAGAGGCTTGTTTGCTTGGAAGGCTACAAGGTTCATCTCATGGTAGACTTTCCTTCAGAATTTTTGCTTTTTATTATGCCTTTTGATAGCATCAATAACTTTTGAACTTAACATGAGACTACAAAAAAAAACACCAATCCAGTGTATGTTTCATATACATATTTATATATATTTCATGTACAAAGTTACATTCTGAACCCCAAGGATTCAATAATAGAAATAAATACTGAAATAACTACACTGCTATATGAGCTTTCCTGCTCACAGAAAAGAAGCCTCAAGTTTTTAACAGACAGCAAGTTTAACGCTGTAGTATCCAACTCGGATTACAGAGGCAAGTAAAATTCAGCGTAAAGTGTCCAACAGACGAAAACTTTCAAAAATTACAGACCATAAAATGTTTAAAATATATGTTTAAAAGATTGAGAAATGTGCATCAACAAAATTAATAAAGGAAACTTAATCTTGTTAGAGGGCGGGAGAGACATTTAGTGTATAGAAAAATGCTTTGAGGTGCAACATAGGTTGTTACAATATGGCATAACCCTGTTATTTCATTTCCATAAAGAACCGTATTTGAGTTGACTGTGTCTTGTTTTACAGACCAGGGCCTTTGCAAGCCCCTGCCTCAACAGGGTTGCTTACAAGAGTGCTAAATCAGGTTTAATCCTTTGGTAACTTTTATAATACTCACATGGAAATAAATATTCAGTTACACAGCATTTTAAGAGACACACGTTCTTTAGAACAGTTAGTATAATAAAAGAGATTTAACATTTGTTTGTTACTAAGGCAGCCTATGATAAAGTGTCTACGCTCTGCCAGCTCTATCTGATCCAAATCAGGAAGACCTTTACAAGAAAAGAACAACGCAGCAGCTTATACAACGTGTTTCACCTTACCATGCAAACACCCTTACCCAGGCAAGTAATGTACTGCATTTCTTGTGCTCAAAATGTTTCCAAATTACTAACAAGCTGTAGCTATCAGGAGTTTAGTTCCTATTTATATGATGCTTTAGTCACATGAGTGTATGCATAAACACATTCTTGAGACCGAGTTTTTAGGACTATATTGTCATCTCAGTGCCTGGGGTTTTACATGCCTTATTCAAAGTGACCTTAAATTGAGAATTTCTAAATCCCAGCACGCTGTGATGAGAATAGGGACCCTTCTAACCTTAGGACAGGGGATAAAGTTTTAAAATGAGAAATACAAAGAAGTGCACCTGCCTTTTATCTACACCCACAGTGGTACATAGTTACACCTAGTATTTGCTTTAAAACCCTTCCACTATTGGACAGAAAGAACCATCTCTGAACAGTTTGCAAAAGCTGGTCCACTGAGGTGACTGAAATAGCACAGTGAACCAGACACATTTGCCAAAAGACCAGGTACACACTTGCCAGATTCATCTGCTCTATTTGACAGCAGTGAAGCCATTCAGAGAAACAACTCAATAATTATGATTAAAATGCTATACAAGAACTAAGAAAAAGAATTGTGCGCTTTTTTGTTTTTTTGATTTTTTTTTTTCTTCTGAGAACACGAGAATGTGACAATCAACCAGTGAGTAAAAGCTTTGGAAACCATGTTTTCCATAGAGCCAATAAATTTAAGATGGTAGAAAAAGCAATGAAACTGCACCACTTCGTGAAGACTCTGCACAACAGTTAAAGTTTAAGACAGCATTTTTCTCAGGCATCCAATTTCATATATTAATTCAGATGTGCTTCAAGTTCAGCATACATGTCAATATAAATTTTAGACACATCTTTATATGAGTGTTAAGTTTCTTTCTGTACTTGTATAATTTTTTAAAAATTCCCAGACTCTATATTTAAACCAAAGTACTTTAAGAGTTGCCTTAAAGATGAGTTTGGAAAGCAATTATGAACAACATGCTCTTATCACTTTTGGCATTCTGAAGAGAAAAATACTACCAAGATATTAGACATATTTAATAAGGATTTTACTACATAGTTCATGTCCTAAATACATATTTACGAGAGGAACAGCTGTGTACAAAATATGTTGCTTAAAAAGTATTTATACATATAAATCTAACCAATAGACCTGAATGGAGATTTTCTGGTTTATCAACTATGATATGCATTTGAAAAAGCTGCCTAAATATATATTTACACAATAGACCTCAGCTAAATGTGTTCATTTAAAAAATTAAGAAAATATATAAACACATGTTTGCCTGATAGACCAGAACTGCTCCTATTGCATAAAAATGTTTAGGCAGTTTTAAAAAAGTGTTTCTATATTTAATTTTCTGAAACAGTTCAGTTCTTTCACATGATCAAATTACTAATTTTTCTGCTAATCTGAATAGAACAGTCCCAGTCTTTTGGGGGCATATACTAGATTTTTATTAAAACCCCTGAAATTTTCACTTTCCGAAGACTAAATGAAAGAATAAATCTAGGTGTTAAAGTACTTTGAAGAACAGAAGCCATGAAGTTTTTAACTTAGTTCTGATACTAATGTAGGAAATTCAATGTAAAAGGAAGACAGTCTTCAACTCACCCTTATGGTTAAAAAAGAAAATAGATGGTGAGTAGAAAGAATGTCGGCCTGATATTGGAGTCTCCTGACTTTCACCAATTTATCCACTCAGCGTAATCTGCAAACATTGTCCCTAAACATGATTTAATTTTTATTTTTGCCTAAACAGGGGTATGCAATAAAAAAAAAAAAATACACTTCATTCCTAATAATCTGGCACTAAAGTTCTTTTATAATCTCACTTGGACAGAATGCATTTTTTTCCTGTACACTCTCAGTCTTTTCTCATGCTCTATTTGAGGTCTCTAACCTTCACACCTGTAGTGCCTCATGAGTTTGACCAGCTAGGCAGAGAAGATCATTCTAGTGCTTAGGACATAAGGATTTAAGACAAAAAGAGAACAAGATGTATCCCCTCATCAAGGATTTTACAATTATTTTCAAATTTAAATCATCTTAAGAACACCCTTTGAACTGAGCTGTTCACATGTATCCATGTCAGGAAAGAGGAAAACACTACGCTCAGAATTGCTCATTGAGGGCAGCAGTTCTCAAGCTTTAAGGTTTAGCAGTCAAAACATGAAATTTTATTTAAATATTGTCATCTTAATTTCTGTACAATCCCCTCTTTCCCCCAGAATTTTTGATGAAAGTGACATATGGAACTGTATACACTATCTAAGCAAGATTTTCCAGGTTTGAAAACAAAAGCTGAAATTTACAGTTTACTTTAGCCCTCACTGAACATATGGATGAACCTTGACAATTCATCTGATACCAATTTGTCAATTTTGAAACACTCTGGGAATAACTTTGCTGTTTTACTCAATGCATTATACCAATAAATGAAGCTCAGTTGTAATAAAGCTCAAGTCAAGGTAAGACTATCAAAAAGTGAAGTACATTAGATTGTTGTGGTACAGTAAAACTATGTCTGGATTGCTTACTATGGTGTATACACCAATTTTGAGAAAGTTCTGGTTTCATTATACTGTTCCATGTAACACGGGTGCAGTAAAACAGCACAAGCTAATTTCTGTATAGTTAAGGTTTAACAGATTTGCAATATAAAGTTAAACAGCAAAGAAATGCTTCAACATCATGTAGTGAAACAGGTTTCACAAAATAAAAAAACATGCAGAAGCTTTTTTTTTTTTTTCCCCTCCCCTAAGGTCTCCAGCTGCATCCTACAGGCTCACTCACTGCCATACATTACTTGCCACACTATCAAGTGACTCCTCTCAGCTTTGGCTACAGAAGGTTCAAGTTGTAGAGCTTCTCCAAGGAGTTCAGATTCTCCACCTTCATCACCTGAAAAACCAAAGCTTTGATTCAGGCAAGTACAGTGAAAAACAATGTTAAATGGAGTACTAGATTTATAAATGAGTACTAGATTTATGAGAAAAACATTGCAAAGGCTCTTTTTTTTTTTTTTTTTTTTTTTTGCCAACTGCTCATATAAGAGTGCATTTGCTGTCTTGACTATATACGTTACAGTCTGGAACTTGTTTCATAATTACTTCACCAGAACCCCATGTCCTGATGGTCATATTCTTGAGTTCTGGCTTGACCATAATGAGCAGTAATTGAACACAAAAGAGAATAAAACATTCGCCTATTTGATGAATGACAAACCTTTTTTTCCTTCTTTCTTTTTCTAGTTATTCTAGCTTTCACAACTCAGCACACACTGGCACAAGACAGCTTTAAACCTATCCTCCATTACTGCTGTTGAAAGAGAATAGAAGTTTTACGACTTTGTCCAAACCCTTTGTGCTATGAGCCAACTCGACTCAAAGGTGACAGACTAAGCACTAACAAAACTGCACGTAGAGTCATACACATCATTACAGGGGCAGTTTGTTGGTACAGGAGAATGTCAGTTTAACCAGATGAAACAGGAGCTGACTGACAACTTCAGAAAGGTTAAGTCACATTTTGGCTATCTTCTAGCTAGACTATGTTGGATGTCAAAGGTATCAAAACATAAAATGGACTGAACTAGCTCTTGAATCAGTTTGCTGCATTAACAAGGTAATGGCTGAGCTAATGCGACTACACAGCTCTGACATTTCAGTTCATGCCTTTGCAGCATGCTGTAGGGATATCCGGTATGTGGTTATTCCAGCTTGCTTACAAGAACCTCAGATATTTTAATACCTCACTATAGCATTGCACAGAAGTGCCTCAAGTCGTGCCTCTTGTGCAACTCTACTGGACTTATGAGTAGGAATTGTTTTGTTATGGAGGAGAAGGATGACAGCACTTGGGCTGTCCCCTTCAGAACACATAAACTTCCCTTTTATATTAGGAAAAGAACCCAAGGCACATTGAGGAAAAAGGTCAAAATTAGTTAAAACTGATTGACAATCTTACCCATTCTGAAGTCAATATATCCCTCTCCACCACTTATCACCAACATTGATTTTAAGGGACTCTGGTTTAAGGACTCTTGGGCTGGTTTATCACCTGCTAGCTCCGATCCACCACCACTCTGCGGGGAAACAACCTGACCTGTATTAAAAACATAAAAAATATATTTTTATGCCACATTCAAAGAACAATTACACAGAAAACACCACATGTATTTGGGCTTTGGAATTACATGTTTATTGCCTAATCATACACTCAGCTTTGGATTCTAGAGAAATTCTTCACAAAGAGGCAGGAAGAGAGCTATGCTAAACTCTTCCTTCTCTGTCTAAAAGAGAAGAAATCAATTCAGGACAGTTCAATACGAACTAGAGAACGAGGCACCTCATTAAATTTCCCACAGACACGCAAGTCTAGAGATGACACTGAAAGAGACCTAAGGACTTTAGATGTGCAATTAAAATTATTCATCATACGTCAGCTAAAATAAGCTTCTGTTGTTCACATGCTAACACGCCTACTGCAGACAAGTGCTGAGAAGGTATTTTACCAGCATTGCAGCTTCTAGAAAACCCTTAGCTTTTTCAGTCAAGATCCTTTCCTTTAGGACTTTACCAGTATTTTTTTTCCTTCCTATAAGGATGCTTGATTCTTAAATCTGAACTTGTGTGTTCATTATCAGCTGCCTGTTTTCTTAAAAACAATACCCAGTTACCAGAGTACTTCTCCCCAGGTAAAAGTCAGGCACTTCTTTCCTTCAGACCAACCTTTTCATGTCATTGAACACTATTGCTTTTATGAGTTGGAAAGTCTTGCAAATCAAGAAAGAACAAGTTGTTCTCAATGCACAATTTCTTTTCTTGCTTTCTTTGCCTAAACCCTATGTTCAAACCAAGCAAAGGAGGATGGACAAGAAAAGTCACTTGAGCAACGGTAATAAAAACTCACCAGGTACAGCGACAAAGAATTTGACAGCATCACGGTGCCCGTGGAAGCAAAGCTGTGCGTGTGCCATTGAGCAATATGGTATGAATGTTCCAGGGGTCACTTTGTCACTGTTTTCATCTCCATATACACGTATTACACTTCCTGGACGGTTTCCAGAACCTGCTGCTGCTTTATTAGCTGCAAAAGAAGAAAAGAAGTGTTCTCTACTTGACAATATAAACTACAGAAATAGTTATTTGTTAAGAAACCTTATGATACCATCTACAAGCTAAAGCCAACTCAGATAAAATGAAACAGGAGGGCAGCAATGCCAATTCAAGACAGAGCTGGAAAGAAAAAAAGATCGCATGCTTCGTTATTTTAAGTACCTCAGAAAATGGAGCAGGACTCTTATTAGTCTAGCATAAACATCAAGTTTTAATTTCTTGTTTTTGAAAAAATAATTTGTGAAAACACCATCTTTACAGAAAATGCTGCTAATAAGCTTCCATGTGAAAACGTACATAATGTACTTAAACATATAAATGCATTTTTATTCCGACTTACTATAGGGTATCCCCTTGCGTTAAAAAAAAAAAAAAAAAAACTCTAAAAATAACCACCTGTAGGCATGAAGGAGCTACCCTATTAGAATTGCATGTCTGTTTTTTACTGAAAAGTTTTAAAATCCGTTAAAATAGAAAAGTACTCATGCTAGACATACAAGCCATCTCCATTCCAAAGACTACCAAAGTAGTGGAAGAAACAGTGATTTATAACAAGACAGTAAATGATGTGGATTAATGACAGTTATAAGGTATGGTGTCACATTGGCTGGAAGAAAAACAAAGTCTGTATGAAAGTTCAGCTGCAACACAGGATGATGCTAAACTGCTGAGCAGATTGGTGGCCATTTAGCAAACATAAAACTGCTGCAATGCAGTAACTGCGAGTGGAAAAACATTTAGGAACATACAAAGGGTAAATCTATAAGGAGTGGGGAAACAGCCTCAAAGTGGCTATTAGAAGCCTGAAAATAGATTTTTTGTTCAGGATCTGCACTTACCCCTCAGCCCCAGTAAACGTCCCTGGTGGAGGATTACAGCTAAAGTGAGAAAGGAGGAAAGGGGAAATGGATAGGTATGACAGTAGAGGAGAAGGATTAATGAGAACCTACCACTCTTATATTTTGGTTTCTGATAAGATAGAGCTCAAAATTTTGGCTCCTAAAAACAGTTATTTAATTACAGAAGATTCAATAAAAGGTCACAGAGAACAACATCTTGATATAAAAGTTTCAGTATAAAAATGGATAAAGAAAACAGGGCCACTTTCACGTACTTTACCACTATAAGGATTCATTAATTAACAAAAGTTTCCCCTTTCTCTCTTTTCTAAGCAGGAGGCTAACAAAATACTATACAACTCCTCATGTTGCCAAGTGCCTGTAAGATGCCCTGCTGATGAGACCCAGGGAACTAAGAGTATGTAATATGCAACTGCCTTTGAAACAAGTATTTATAACACAGGTTCTCAAACCCACAACTCATCCGATTCACAAATGGTTGTTCTGATTCATGAACTACTAACAAAATTAAAGTTACACTTTTTAGCTTCAATAGAGTTCTTTTTTCATATTTGCTACTTCTTTTTTTAAAAAAACAAACTCCTCTGGAAACATTGTTTGATGCAAAGAAAGAGCTATAATTTTTGAAAGCATGACTTAATTATTTCAAATCATGACAGGAAGTCTATCCTCCCTTAAGTACACTCATGCAATGCAAAAAGACATTTATTGAATGGATGGACAATGTAATGGAACAGTACAAGAAAAAAAATGTATGCATGTGCTGTTCAAAAAAAGCAGATACAACATGATGATTTTTTTACTATTAAATTACTTTTAAGATTTTACCTGTCAGGCTGCACTACTTTTTTGTATTGCTTAAGACAATCAGAACTACCAAATTGCTGTATTTTGTGAATCCTTTGTCCATGTGCTTTTACATTTGCCTCAGGCACAACTTGTTAAACAAAATTATTTTTTCTTTTTTTGATGAACACTCTTCCCAAGCTTAACCTACTTCCAATTTGTTTTGCCCTTAGTGAACACTGGACTGTTCCCTTCTCCCAAAGTTCAACTGCTCATGTCAGAATGTTTCTTCTCCCCTCCCCTTCCAGTAGTTTCAGCCTACAGTATGAGTTGGATTCTATTAAGCAGACACCTGCATTACCCAGTAATGGAATTTTAACCACAGGTTGATGCGCTCTATTTGAAGAACGTGTTTACAACTCCTATGGCTTTGAACACATCCTCTCCATCCTAAAGAAGCTGGTATACTGCTGTTTCAGTCCTTCATGCCTATTGTGATGAATTCTTAAAACCAAAGCCATGCAAATTGTATAAGCAACAATATCAACTTGCTTAAGTCAAACTGAAAAGCTACTTTGGTGATCATAAATAACATCAGTTGGAAAATAAAAGTTTTCTCTTGCAAACAATAAACTTAGAGATATATAATTAATGCTAATACTCTTAACACACCTCTAAGGCTTTGAAATGTCTCTCTCTATTCAAGCCAGATCATCTCTATTAAATTCTGAACAAAGGAGCTTTTCAAGATGGTCTCTTTTGTACAGAGAATTGTAACCATGGACACAGATTATGTGCTACACAATGCACCGTACCAAGCTCTGTTACAATACCTGAAAGATTCAGATCTAGTGGTAAAGCTCTCTATCCATTAGTAGGCCTCTGAATGACCTTAAATATTTTCTTTTTCTGTCTACAGAATATTGCACAGTGCTATTCATTTATATTTTACTTACTTTCTGTTAATGGAATGGAGATGATGACACCATTTCCTGTTCCTACCCATAAACGATTACATGACACCATAAGAGCTGTGATTCTCACAAACGAGAATCCCAGTTTACCAGTACCTAAAAACAAAAGATGCTTTTCATCAAAAAAATGTGCAAAAAAGAATTTTAGTTCCATAACAGAATTCTAACTTCAACTCCCAACCCATGCAGACATGCAACAGCTTCCCACTTCAAATAGAAGCAAGGTGGAGGAGTATATTCTTTGAGCTATGTTTAAACTTGGAAGATCATCTAAGAGGCTAAAGCACTTCTCTGGTGGATTCCAAATGGCTACATTACCTGTGTTTTTTGTGTTTAGGTAGATTCTCAAACTGCTGTTATACAAACACTAATAGAACAATGACACTAGCTTATTTGTTTTCAGAGCAATAACATATTTGAAATTTTGTGCTCAAACTCTCTTGGAAAAGGAAAGATAGTTTTTCCACATAAGTTAAGGGTTCTTCCCACTCTTGGATTAAAACCAAGCATCAGTCCGGTAATACAGAAAGATTTTAATGTCTCTGGATTTCTGCCCAAACAAATTTTTTAATCAGTTTTGAGTCTAAGGACATTGTCAGCATAGCTAGGATTAGTCAGTTGTATCAGAATATCCTCTGAGCTCATCAGGGTTTACAGACTTGACTTAGGCTTCTAATTCCAGAATCAAGTTTTACATTAAACAGGACCCACCCTCCCTCTTTGCCTGCAATGCAAATTCCCTCATCAGTAACTGGAAAAGAAAGCTCCAGTCACCAAAAGGTGTAAGAACACTGTGAATGCTCTTATTAACTTACCTAGCATTTTGCTTACATAAGGTTCAATGTCCACATCTTGTAGATGTTGATACGTGTGTGCATGATAGAGACGCAGCGTAGAGTCCAAACGAATAGACACCCATACCCCATCACCCACCCATGCCAGCTGTCTCACTTGGCTTTCTCTTCTTGGGTGAGCATCAAAAGACTTCTAAAAAAAAAAAAAAAAACACCAGATTTTCGGTTAGGAACTGACATGATAAAAATAAGAAAGGCTTCTCTTTCAGTCTTATCCTGTCAATACTAACAGTTTTCTGAGGTCATCTACTGCATCTAGCAGATACAGTGTTTAGTTTAGCTATAATTACCATATAATGCTGGTAAAGTAAACACTAAAAGTGGTGATTCCCTGCCCCGGGACATGATTGCAAAGCTATGGTTTCCTAGTTAAATTCTGAGTTAAATTACAATTCTGGCCTGCTCTGACTTCTATTTCCATTTTAACCTTGAGCCTTCTCAGCAAAAGCTCCTCTAGGCACAGCACAGGATAGACAGGATCAAAAGCTGTTTCTCTTTCCAGCACTATCTTAAAAACAAACCTACCCATGAAAAATGCCTACTAACCACCAACATCACAACAGAGATCACAGTCGTATCAATCCCCTTGTTTCCATACATACATTTCCAGTTTTCCATATATAAACTTTTCTCCTCAAAAAGACCTATCGCAAATTAGGTCCTTAATATTTTCAAGAGCAGAGCATTCACCCTCTAAAAGGCCCACATCTCAGACCAAGTACCAGAATTAAAATTTTAACTTCTGATGAGTTCGCCAAAACCTTGGCCACTTCCCGCACTTGTGGGGTGTCATGTACACACACCGCAGGAACACCAGCTTAAACACCTTTACAGAAACAAAATATTCTTTGGAGGGAAAATATATTCAATATTTTTGACCCTTTAAGCCCTCTAAAATACATAGAGGCATTCTAAACACATAGATGAAGAACATAATGAGAGAGTATGTATCAAAGTTAGGAGCTACCCTTGCAACTACTGTCCTATCAATTCTCAAGCTCTTTTAAAACAATGAAAGAACCATTTTATCTTAAGAAAAGTTAACGGCATTTCCTAAAACAGGTTTGTTTTGCTGCCTGTTTCTGTGCTAATGAACTGTTCTCTGGAGTTCGAGCTTTGGCATAAGATGGCCATTAAAACACAACAAAGTTTAATTATACTTAGAACATAGTTGAACTCACCTCTATTTTCATGGCCTTAGGCTGAACAACGTAGATTTTGTTCCTGTAGCCACACCAGACTTTGTCATGTACCACCGTCATGCATCTTATAGAATGATGAGGCCGGCCCAGGTCTAAGAGGTGATAGTTTGTCAAATCCCACTGGCCATCTTTAAAAAGAAAAGCAAAATAAGGAAATACAAAACAAAACATAGGTTTCTAAGCTACAAATTACCCACAAATCCAGGCAAATACCTTGTTTAAAAGCAGCCCAATTTTTAAGACTAACAACCTGGGTAAGTCGATGCTTGGTCTCAGACTACTAACACTAGTAAAACAAGAGACATTACTACCCTGCATGATGAACAATGAAAAACAGACTAACAGGGTTTTTGCTATTTAGCTCACATATATCCTACTCTCCCTTTTCTCTTCCTAGGATATGAAGAAATTCAAGGAATGAACCAGAACAGTGCAGAAATTTCTGTGGGAGTCAGAATAAGTCCACATTTTCTTCAAAGGTCATTAGCAACAATTACACGGCTTATAAAAAAAACTCTGAAGCAGCAAGCTAAAGCAGCTCGCAGGTTGATCCAGTTTCTGGAGTCAAATAACAGTCAAGATAACAACTCTGAAATCAGGAAGTCTGCTTTAACAAGGGATAAAGGGCTACAGAACCTTATGGAAGACCAAAAAAAAAAAGTCATTAAGTAAAAAGTGAAAAAAAATAAACAAACACCCCATACACACAAAAAAGGAAAAATGATTCCACTGTAGAAATACAATCAAAACTGGACTTTTACATGGTACAGTTAAACAGGCCACTTTTAAGGCAATTCAGCCTATTTTGGTAGTTTTGCATTATGTGTTTAGGTCTTACATTTGTGGTCATTTCAGTGAAAATGTAAGGTTTTCTAAGCAACAAGAAGAGTAGGTTTCAGAAGAAAGGCATAAGAAAAACTGAAGCTTAGATGGGCGGTTTGCAGATACAATTGTATTGGGGTTGGGAGCGTACATAGAAATGGATATAAACGCAGAAAGACAGCCAGTTCATAAACTTTATACTCAACAATTTCAACCACTCTGTAGGCCTTGAAGCAACTTACAGGAACTTCAGAGCAAGAATCTACAGTGATACCACCAACTAGGAGAACCTAGTTCTCTATCTATGAGAGAGGGGGGAATAGGGAATTCCCAGCTGCTGCGTTTTAATTTTGCCTGAACTTACCAAGTATTGTACCTGGTTAAATATTTAAACGGTACTCAAAATTGCAATAGAAGTATAAGAAAGATTTTTCAGTCTGTAAAAAAGCCACTGGAGAATACATTTTCCAAACACTGTAAATGGTACATTTCTTTCATAAGCACTGTAACAACTTCATTCTTTCAAGATCAATAGAAAGCTTACCAACTCCTCTGTGAAATATTGCCAGTGTTCCATCAGCTAGTGCAACTAATACTATTCCTTTTACATGTCTAGGAAAAGGAAGGAAGCACAAGTACACACCATTAGATTACATGTCTGAATACAAAAGTTTAAAGTTTTTCTTTTTTAAGTAGTTCAGCATAGTTTTTTATTCACATTAACATTAGCCCTTTGATTTCTACAGTAATGCTCCAAGTACAACTTAAGTTGTTTAAAATACTTTTAGTTATAATGCCTAAACAAAACAATGATATCTTATATAATATTTGAGCATACAGCTACCAAGCAACTTACGATTTGAATCATAGTATATTCAACAGATACAAGATTCCTTTTATTTTCCTTACTCCCCAAACACTTTCCAAAGCCCTTCTAAGAACACGCGTGCATTTATGGCAACTGACATTCCAAATATGTTAGGAGAAAAAATAAACCAACTTTTTTAACAAAAGTTCACTAGGATTTACATGATATTCTTTCAGAACTTACACAATACTGAGAATAGAATCTTTAAGTTTAATGGCATGAACACATTTCCTCCACTGGGCCACTGACGAATGAACATACAAGCTGCAAAGACAAATCAGGAGGGATTGAAAGCACTCAAAAAGGTCTAGCAGACAGGAGAAAAAAAAAAAAAAAAAAACAAAAAAACACTAACAAAAAGCCCTAGGTTGAAATCCACAGTTAGAGGGAAAACAAGTGTTCATCTTACACTGAAAAAAGACCTATAGAAAGCACAAACCACCTGTGCAGGCAGAATGTTTTTTCAGATGCCCAAAACATTACAGACACCTTTGTAGACATATCTACTTTTAGGGCACTATATTTTTCTAGTGTAATATTGAATACTGAATGTTACAGAATTATCAGACAAAACTAGTTCTTTCACTAGAAAAACTATTCCAGAGACAGAGATCATTTGTCAAACTGTGATTACTAATTACCTACAATATCTCCTTTGAGTTATGAAATATCTAACTAACACAGACAGGTGTACAAAGTTTAGGCTCTTCTGAGGGCTTCTTGCACTTTATCTTGACTCTTGAGACAGTTAACAGCCTGTAGGCCCAAGAAGCAAGTTTGAAATAATTCCTCCAACAAACCTAATCTAAGATGAGCATTTTCTTACCATCCATTCTGTGCTCCAAGCCACATTGTTGGCAAAAGGCTACTCATTTTCTGTGCTTCTTCTCTCACTAGATCTTGCTCATTTGGCAAAACCGCAATATCCTTATACAATTCTGATTCACTGCTAAGGAAGGAAGGAAAAAAAAATGTTAAAGTACTGTGAATTAAATGCTCAGATTACTCCAAAGATAACCTAATACTAGTTCTATTGCTGTTGATGTCTACATTTGCTTTTGATGTGCACAAGATATTTAAAATCCAACAAGTAGATATAAAAGTATACCAATGCTACAGCTAAAGACTTTAGTAACTGAATTTTTCTCAGTGGTCATTTACGTCTCAAAGGAAGTTGACATTCCATTCAACCCTGTCATTATTACTGCTATTTCTGGAAATGGTAGAAGGGAGTCACATCAGAGGCACACGATGGGGAAAATGCTTAAAAAAGGCTGTAAAACCCTGACCTCCCAATAATATATTTAGGCCTTCGCACAGAGAATCAAAATTCCTGAGCTGCCTGAAGAGCTGAAATATGCTTTCATTGGAAACATTGATTATTTTTACGCTTGTCCTCCACAGCTGTATTTATACCTATGGACTGACTGTTCAGAGAAAGGGAGACATTTGAACAACTCATCAGGAGAAAGAGCTTATTTTTACTTCAAAGCAGGACATTTAAATGGGCATTTCTAGATTAGTATTATTCACATGAAGACCGTAAGAGGTCTTAGTGACAAACTAAGACACTTACTACTCCTTTCCGGAGGTGCTTGCACTCAAGACAAATTCAAGACAAAAAAACTCCTCATGCATATTCAAATGCTTCATGATACCAAGACTCCTCACATATACCTCATCCTTACCAATTCCTGAAAAAAATTGGTTCGCTCATTGTATTTTACAAAACAAAACTTTCACCTCTATGTTATGCTCTCGAAAATATCATTTTTCATTTTAAAAATATTTTCAAGGTACGAGTATTGACCCAGTACCTAGACTGGTACACTGGAGAGCCCTCTGCTGTATTCTGCACTCCCAGAGGATCCGTAAAGACATGTTCTGTGTAGACTCCAGTTTGCGAAGCATCAGATGTGTCTTCTCCTGCCCCTGCATTGACTTCTGTCGCCTCTGTTGCCTCCTCTGCTGTTGGAATGTTCTCATCTACTGAATTACTTTCAGTTGTGGTATCTACCAAACAAACCAAAAAAAATTGAACTGCTTTAACAATTATGGAGAGCATTCTTAATGGTTCAAATCAGCCAGAACTTGATCCTTTTAACAGTCAAAAGAGTATTTGATATAATGAGAAAATTGCACTGCACATTTTATACATCATCTAAAATAATAATAATTAAAAAAAAAAAAAAAACACACACACATCAATGCAATCTATTACTTAAGTTCAGGCATCAACAGGTGACAAATGCCTCACTTGCACTAAGATTTTCATACCTGACTGTTTATTTGCCATAGATGAGTTGCTATTTGCATCATGAACTATAGGTGCTCCTGTATAGGTCTCTGCAGTACAGCCAACCACTGTTATTCCTCCTAATAGGCTATCGGTTTCTGCAGAGCTGTTGCTGGTCATGCTTCCACACAACGATGACTTGTCCATTTGACTAGGATCTGCTTCTTGTGACCCTTCTTCTCCTACAGGATAGTCTGTTTCTCTAGCCCCTGAAAGGGATTAAATCATTTTGTGTGTACAAAGAGATTTTGTCATCTAATTTCAAACTATATATTGTTGTATCTCAGATATTGGATATCTATAGGCTTATATCATGAGTCTTTACCTGGTACACTAGCAATGCAAAGCACGTGAGAATTGCAAACAATGAAACTGTCCAAAATATTTCCTGGTTGATTAGCATCAATAATGATAACTTTTGTAGCAGAATGTGTGCTAGTACAGATCCAAACTAGACTGGATAATTCTTCCTGATATTTCAGCTCCTTCTGCTGGTCCTGAAGGAGAACAGAGCCAGAATAGAAGTGAACAACAATAAGAAGGGTGAGGGAAACAAAAATAATACTGCCACTGAACTTGTATGTTCCTATATTATCATCTACAGAAGTATATTTATCACAATTATGTAATTTTAATGCTATTACAAAACTAAAGTTATTTAATTGTTCTCAGTGGATTTGGAAGATGAACTTGTTTCATACCTGCATAGAAAGCAAGAGAAAATGATAAAACTGCTTGATTATAAAGCTGAACAATTGCAAAGCAATGCAACTGTATTTATATGCCTGCTGCCATACTCACTGTCTCTATAGATTACTGTTATGTCCCAAAGCATTTCAAGCTGAAACGTAACTCCCTGCCTTTGTTCTGATGCCTTTTGTATGAGCGCGACTCAGTGTTTCAAATTCATAAGATTAAAGAGACAGACATCTTAAGCAAAGGCACAGGTGCCAAAATAAATACATTTTTTGATGCTGGTCAGAACTTCAGCAATTGTTCTGCAAGTGTTCTAATACAGGCAACACTAAGATAAACGGCACATTGTTTTGATGCAGAACTGGCTTGCTCCTAAGATTTACCAACAGGCTCGCACACAGGAAAGAATTAAATATTTACTACTAAAATATTTGGAACTCAATATCCCAAATACCTTGTGTTAATGACTTTCTAAGAAAACTATATTCATTACTACCAAACAGCAAACCTGACTACTAAAGACAATATTGACCTACAATATATTGTTAAGTTGTTTAACGCTGCTTATTATTCAAGAAAAGCACATGACGGCAGATCTTACCTTCAGTTCCTGATCCAGTCTGTCTAAGCTACTTTGAGATCCTGTTCGCTGTTTGTTGCCATCTGCATCCAAACCAGTCATGTCATTGTAGAATACACTAGCACCAACCACAGACCCTCCATCGCGTGTTTTCCCTCCTGACAGATTCACTCCCACAGCACACCAGAGCTTGAAAGAAAAAGTACTTCAGTTGAAATCACAAGATTTGGGGGTTTTGAAAAATTAATCAGATAATTAAGTGTTAAAGGGTCTTTTTAGTTTATGATATCAAATAGCAGTTCTCTCAGTAATTTGGTAAAGATTAAAATTTTTTCTGCGCTTTAGAAAAAAGCTACTACATTATATAAAGAAAACAACGGAATCTTAAAGAAAAAAAACAAATCCCCCACAAACCAGGTTTTCAAAGGTATAGTCACAGCTCTAAAAATCTTACCTTCATAGATGTATCTTTCTCATCTAAAGGTCTCAGGTAGACAGGTACAGGTAAGTTCTTCATCTTGTTGTCACCCTGGCCACCATTTGTTGCCTAGACAGGAAAAAAAAAAGCAGGGAGAAAAAAATACTTTCCTCCATAGAAAAAGAAATTTGCAAGCTTAAATTGCAAATTATTATATATGCTTGAGAGTTTTGCTTTGTGGTTTTCTGCAGATAGATTTTTAACGGTAAAAATCCAAACTAAGACAAAAAAAAAAAAAGCTAGAATCACAGAATCACTGAGACTGAAATATCCTGAACTGCTGTTCAAATTCACAGAACATGAAGTTGCTGGCACTACTCAAGCATAAGCATAATACCTGTTTGTACTTCTGAGGTAGACTCCAACCAAACGCCTGTACTCTACCATCTTCTTTCTGCACATGTGCTTTTACTTGGCGATACTGTTCTCTCTTCTGCTCTCTGCGTGAGGCTAAACTGGCTTCAGTTCTAGAAGAAATCATTAAAGAACCTGTTAGATACTCTTTTCAGAATCCCTTGTTTTCCTGCATCATAGTAGCGTCCATTAAACTCAATAGACAAGATCTCTGAATGCTGAGATATCAAACATGTAGCTAGTTTTCAACACATCACTTGTTGAACACAAGCTTGTGGACGAAGAAACCTGGAAAAGACAGACAAAACCAGAAAGTCTATTTTCAGTAACTCTAACTACATGGATTATGCATCTTTGCAAGTTCTAAAAGTTGACAGTTCAAAAAGGTGTATTGAAAAACAACCAAAAACACAAACACAAAAACACCAGAGAACCCCCAACATTCATCTGCTGCTGCATATTTCAGTGTGCACTACATTGACTTCCCAAGCATGAACTTCAGGAGGATGTTTTTTATGCTTATAATTTCCTGAGCAGCAAGCCATTTATCTCAGAATTAAAAGTGTAAACATTTGAGATATCATATCTAATATTCTAAAACCAAAACATCTTACTCATCACTGAGGAATTCGAAGGCTTTAGATTTGTCACTGGGTAACTGAGATAAGGTGCTGCTTCTTTTCTTGACTGACGGAGTAATATGCGAGGTTGGAGCATTATATTTAACATTGACAGGAGGTTCTGGTTTCTTAGCTGTATTACTAGATGAACTGAAGAGCCTGCTAAAACTAAAGTGAGAAAAGAAAGATGACAGTTCAGATTTTTAAGATACATTCAAGCTTGACTGTGTGGGCAAAACACTGCATACACTAGCCTGTTCAAGAGAGATAGAGTGGAAAAACTCGAACCCAACACAGCAGCCATCACACACTCAACATTACCCTCAAAGCATAGAAATGCATGTCATTAACATTCTTAAACAAAGTAGTATTATCTTATTCACCTATCAAATTAACTGTGATATTTGTCCTGAACAAAAATGTATAAAGAACAGAGAATCAGGATGCAAGTATTATATCCAGAAAACAAGTATTAGGAAGTATATTAGTTCATGCACTACCATAAAATCCCATTCTAAAAAATGCATCATTTTCTATGCTAAAAGATAGAATAGCTATCAGCAAGCCACCACATCAAAAAATTATTTTATGAGGATCTTGCTGTTTAATCCTCCTTTTTTGATTTAGAATTTCCATGTAGAAAGGATAATTTGACAATCAATAAGCTGTATGTCATAGATGGAAAGAATTTGAAATAAATGCAATCCACACAAGCTATTCAAATTTCTCATTTTCAATGCTATTAAAATGCTCAGAACAAGAATCCTGGTGCGCATTCAGCTAAAAAAAATTACAGCACTTCGGTATTTAACTTCAAAGTGCACAATCATTCACTATATGATGCAGCTTACGATATATTTTTGTCCTCAAGAGCAGCCTTACCGAGTTGGCATGCTAGGTAATAAAAGGAAAACTGATAAGATACCTTCATTTGCCAAAACATAATTAGATAACATACAAAAATGTGCCAGCTAATTGGTTAGGTTCTTTTGGTTTATTTTCGCCAGTGAATTGTGTTTCAACACTTACAACTGCCAAATGCTTGATCTCTTCTTTTCTTGCATGGCTGGGTTTTCCCTCGATGCTCTACAAGAAAGGAATTCTAAGTTTACTCAGGAAGCATTAAGTCTAAAGGCAAGGAACAGAACAGTTCTAGCATTTAAATAGCTCTAGCATTTAAAAAAAAAAAAAAAAATGTAGCAGATATCAAACAGCACCAATGTCTATTTCTTCACATTACTGCTTCTTTTGTAATCAGAGAAGCATCTAACATTGAAATTCTAGCTAGTGGAATTAAAGTTCCACAACAAACATCTTCCACTCTTATTTGTGTCAGAACCCACAATTGGCAAGTGCTTTTCAGACAGCCACAACAAAGCTGTGGAAAGCTATAGTTTTTCACTGTAAACAACAAAACATTTAATTTTAAATGCTTCTGCCTGACTTTTTTTGTTGTTTGTTTTTTGTGGGAGGGAAGCTGGGCGGGGGGAAGGGAGCTTTTATTTTTAAACCTCTTATTCCCCAAGGCTCTAGTAAACAAGTGACAGAATGTTTATTCCTGAAGCCATACATTCATTAACATAGGAATGAGAGGACTGCCACAGAAGAGAACAGATACAGTCAAGTAGCTGCTCTCATATCTTCTTGGGAATAAATAGTTTTCTCACACAAATTTAGAGTCAAAATGGCTCTCACTTATTAAGAATAGAAAAAAAACAAGTGTAAATGTGACACCTGACCTGCAGGCGGCAGCAAGTGACACCGCTCTGCAGCACAGATGGGCTCAGTCCTGGCAAGGGTGCCATAAAAACGAGCTGGGCTGAGGTCACAGGCAGAAGACCAGATTTTTTGGAATCCTTTTCCGCTCAGCTCAGTATTCAGGGTGCACGTTAGACCAGGTCATATCTTTACTGCTTCTATTCAGCCAACTTTGCAGTTTTATATTGTATTTTCAACTCCCCCCCACACACACCCTGAATTATCCAAATTCTGATACATGGATTACATCAATTCTGAAAACTGATTGTATGTTATTTCTATCTGACTTCGCAGTTGATGGTTGGGTCCATTGCTTTAACATATGTGTATACATACAAACAATTTTTTCTTACCCCCTAAATGAATATTTTTATGTTTACTTTGTAACTTGTACAAAATTTCGTAACTGTTCCAAAGTACACACATCCCACTAAGGGATGCTTATTACACATCCCATGAAGAAAACAGTAAGTCCAATCAAGAACTCCCTTTGACAAAATAAATTATATGCAGGTAACTAAAAACCAGACTTATTCAGGGGCAGTTATGGCAGCATGCAGAAGGGCAAGTAGGTCTCTTAACCTATAGATCAGATCACTCCGCAGCTAAAAAAAATTCCAAAGCCTGTAAAATCGGAGAAGGGCTATCACTTTACCTGATCATCTCAGTCCATCGCACAGCTTCCTGAAGCTCCATCAACCTCTCTTTATACTGATTTCTTTCCATTAGGACACGGGCCATTTCAACACGAGTAAAACGTTTCCGCTGAGCGGTAGGGACATCACTCTGAACACACAAAAAAACCCAAAGATAGAAGGAACAAAGGAGCACAGCAGGGCCTTGCAGAGGCAGCCTCTGCCTTCCGGTAAGAGTCAGTTTAGGGCACAGTTCCAGATGCTGAACCATGTGCGGCTTTGTAAAACTAACTCAGTTCTACCCAGTGCCTTCTACCTTTCCTCCCTCACTTTGTATGTAGCATAAACTGAATTTAAAAAAGAACATGGCACACAATGGGTACAAAGAGAAGACTGAAAACTAGAAGCAGTTGGTATTAGTTTACTTATGATGTTCAGATCTTCTGTCTGTACTATACATGGAGAAAATCAGCATTGCTTAAGTAATAAAACTGTACAGCACTAAATGCACATGGCCTTCTAATGTCCTACTGTAAACTGTATATACAAAAATACACATGCACACAAACACTTACATCATCATCCTCTTTAGCTTTCTGTCTGGCTTCCTCTGCTTCTGCACGAGCTCTAGAAAAAAGATACATAGAAAATGGCTATATTAGATACCAAAAGATTTTTTTTCCTTTATTTTTAAGCCATCATATTAAACTTACTTTCTAAGTTCTTCTTCCAGTTCCTTGTTCTTCTCTTCAAGTTTTTGCTTTGCTTGTTTTACGGCCTCTAATTCACCTTGCAGCACATCCTTCTCACAGGTCAGTTCATCCACTTTTGCTATTAAATCATTCTTCACTACATTCAGTGCGTTTCTATGCAAACATTTAAAAAACATTATTACAAGGGTGACTACAGTCTCACAGTATTTAATTGCATTCTTGAACTTGAAGACCTACAAATGAATTTCTTACAGCGTTGCTATGAAAATCTACAGCATTCCAAAACTGTCCAAACCCCTTCCTCACATCGAACACTTAGGAGATACACTGGAACTACTGCATTATAGAAAGATACTGATGAGTCAGGATAGTTGAATCAAGAAGTTGAAACTCTCAGCAGTTCTTCAGTGGATGAGCTTACTGCAGTTACAACTAGCAGAAGAGTCAGCATTGGCCTCATAGGGTGACATTGTACTGCATTCCTTACAGCCTTTCAAGAACAAAGGCAGCTTTTGCTTACTAAATCCTCAACACTTCTAAAAGGAAGAATACCAATTAGGCTATATATTTAGCCAAATATACACATACAAACTCTCCAGACTTATCCCACCAATACTCTTAAAACTGAAGGGATACTTGTTCCATTTAAATATTGGCTTGCTATTAATATTGATATAAGATTTGCTTGCAAAGAAGAAAGGCAGATAGACAACCACCTATTTCACACAACTCTGTCCTGCTGTCACTCCTGATCAATGATATGGCACTATCTTGAACTGTATGGCCTTTTGCTCCTCTTTCCACACCTCTTATGAATCTGCCTCTGTTATATATTAAAGAGGGAAGACACACGCAGAAACCAGTGTAAATATCCATGCAAGTACACAGGGAAGTTGAAGACTAAGCTTTGAGAACACCTGTGTATTATTTAATAATTAAAACACACACTTAAAAGGACATTCACTTGGCAAATATGAACAAAACAGCAGAAATGCATTCCCCCCCCTTTTTTTTTTTTTTTTTAATATACACGTTCACACTTACTTTGTCTCCAACAGTTGAGTGTTTTCCAAAATAAGGTTTTCAACTTCACGACCCATTCCTTTCCAAAGGAAACAAAATAATTTAAGCAAATGAAATGGATATTTTTACAACCTATGTTTTGCCCTTATTTAAAAGCATTTGAATTTAAGCATAATTTTAAAAAAACAAAAAAAAAAACAAAAAAAAAACCTGTAAACTATCTGAAATTTGAGGACCTATCTTCTACTACTAGCTTTCCCCCTCCATCTTTAGCTAAAGCCTGAAGACAACCTTGGCTAACCACAGACGAGCGGTTAATGCTACTTCAAATACTCTAGGCATTAAGAGCTTACAGTACGACTAATTGAAAGTACAAAAATGAGTTCAGTGGAGAAATGTTTGTGCACAAAAATTTAAGCTTTTAATGCTTAACTGTCTTTGATATCATATGCTACACTCAGAAGTCAGAGACATTAGACTTGCTCTATTAGAAAGCTCAGAAGGCAAAAGCCCTGCAGACCTCCCCAGAGCAAATGATACCTTACCAAAGAAATTATGGTCTTTAAAGCCCATGCATTCCATGTAGAGCAAAAACAAGAACAAGAAACAGTTTGTGTAAGGTGTAGTATGACTGAAGAACAATGAAATATTTAGTCTTATGAAATAAGTGTGAATTCAAAGCAAAACAACCAAAAACATGAAGCGAGATGTGATGTGATTAGAAGCAGAATTCATAGGTAAGACAGATACTTTAAAAAAAAAAAATTATGACATTGTTCACTGGTTATGCTACTTATAAAAATAATTTATTAAAAGGCTATCATAACTTTCGTAAAATAATTTAGAAGAACAGTACTTAGAAATGTTAAGCCATTTGGTAAAAGTTCAAAATACCCATGCTAATGGAAAGGTGAATTTAACTTCACCTTTTACATAATTACTTTAATATTACCTAAATTTCTGGAAATTAATTTCTTAATCTCTTGTTTGCATGCCTTATATAATATCAATTGCAGAATTAATGAAAATACAAAACAAAAAACCTTTTCAAACAAAACATGCTATATCCTGTACCTTTCTTTTCAAGTTAAACCTATTCTCACCACCATTCTGATAAGTGCACAACGTATGCTAATTTGAGATTAGCAGAACTGAAGAGAACTAAAATTGCAAAGGCTTTTCAATATTATCTGAGCACAACCTTTCAAACAATTTTGATAACTACAAATCTAAGTGATGATAAATAGAATTTCTTTTGAAAAAAAAGGTACTTAAATAGACATGCTAGTCAGTTTCACCTCTTGGAATTTCTCTCTGAATTTGGGATTAAAAATAAATGGCACTAAATTACTGAAGTAATTTAGATCAGCTATTGCTACTTTATCTGCAGAAATCAAAGTGCCCTATGGTACAGTCATCAAGTAGTTTTTATGAGTACCTAGGATGACTTCCAACTGGTGTCAGGTTCCTTTACAATATGAGGAAAAAAGGAAAAATAAAAAAAAAAACAAAAATTAGAAAGCCATGAGTAGAAGGGCAAAAATAATGTTACCAAGCAGGGAA
>VZSV01000047.1:3906211-3924100 GCA_013398735.1 Nothocercus julius
AAAAAAAAAAAAAAAAAAAAAAAGGAAATGCAAAGAAACAGGAATGAAAGCAATACCTTAAGCTAGTACTGGCAACATCACTTTGAGATCATTGCTGTGGTGTCATGTCTGCTAAAGAGGTTATGGCTACGTAACGCATTTATTTGAATCCAAGTGTTTTATCTCAGTTGATAAAGTGGGGTCAGAAATTTATGACGCTTGTCAGTTAAGATGTTACATTCACATAGGGAGAAGAAGTTTCCTTCAGCTTCTCCAAGCATCTTCAGATATAATAGTACAGTCATAGCCTTCCAAACTGCTCACCAGCATAAAGATATAGAGAGGCCTTATATACTGTGTGCTTCCTGCTGTGGATGCCTCCTCGTGTCCTACAGGACTGCACCCTAGCCCTGGCTCCCAGGTTCACCTCACCCCACCTCCACTCTCCCCATTTTTCTCACTGCTGTTTTCTCACTGCCACCCTCTTGTTGCAAGAGCGGAGAATAATTGGAAGAGTTAGAGGCAAGCTGAGAGAACCCATATCAGAGGCTAATTTAGGAAAGTTAGGTCATTCTCAGCTCTGGGGTATACCTACGCTCTACTCCTGATAGTAGGCGAAGGCTGTATTACAGTACTGAATCTATAGTAATCAAAGCTCTCCTCCTAGCACCACATTTATCAGTAGGCCTGTTTATACTATCCAGCTACATACCTAGGTTCTAAAGAACAAGTGACCAGCTTTTGGAAACAACTCTTCATTGCAGGGGGAGGAGTAAAAAAGATGATGAACAACTACCTTGCATTACTGCACATACTCAAAATCTGGCACAAACTATTTCTTCCAGTAGTCATTTCTTTTGAGGGTTTCTCCTAAAACGCAAGGCAGACAAGCTAAGCTGTCACCTTGAGGCTGGTGTGGGAGCGTGGCTGGCTTAACTCTGGGAATTTCCAGTGTTCCGATCCAGGCGTTTCCCCGGCTTCTCTCTGAGCTTCAGGCGTCAGCAGCGCATCTCCTGGAGGCAATGGGAAGATGCCCAGTGATATTGGACGCTCCTTTCTGCTTGAAAGAGAGACCGATATCATCAGCTATTTCCTAGGTCACACAATTTCTTGTTCTGCATGTCCTTAAATTGTCAGGAAAGTAGAGTAATGACAGGTTCAAACATTTATGCAATACTCTTAAATATGCAATGCAGTATACAGTTTTATGCAGTATTACAGCATATAATTTCTCATTTCACATGCTTTTATTAACTGCAAATCATCTGTTCTACAGTTTCAGGCAGCAGTTTGGATTACACCTAAGCTAATCTCCCCTAGCAATGGAATACAAACAGAAGAGCAAAATGAAAATGTTTTCTTACTTCAGACAAAACTAACACAATTTTCAGCAATCATGCGAGAACATAAATATATTTTCTTGTCAAACTAGACTGTACTACACAACATCTATAACAATTAACTAATAAATCATTAATTGAAATATTTGAAAAAAAAAGTCATAAACAATCAGCTTAAAGGCTATTCATCTCACGGTTTTAAATGCCTCTTTCTTTAAAGGTCACGTAAATCCTATGGGTTTGTATAACTGCCGAAAACTGGGTCAAGGCATTACCCAAGCTAAAACCACCCCAGTCAAAACCGCTTCATTTCAACAGATCAGTTCCGCATTCCAGTTCATCCCAAGGTTGCACTAACATTTGTGTCTGCCTCAGAGAGAGCAGCACCTAAGAAAAGGGCTACCAGGGATCGGAGATGGCTGCTTCTTTAGCGAGCAGCACTGGGTTAGGGTTACACAGCCTCAGACATCAGTGCTGCTTCACCAGGAGGACAGGCAGGGACTCCTCCCCAACCCTTCACTATCTTTTGCTCTCTTCACAATTTTCCCATGGCAAACGGCATTTGGGAATTCTAAAGCTTCATTATTGTTCCTCAAGAAACCCCGCAAAGCCAGTCCCGTGCTCAGCAGCGAGACCAGCAAGTGAAAAGATTAACTCCTCCTTATTGTGAGGGATAAAACCTCTGCAAGGCAAGGCACAGGGCAAGGCAGCCAGCCTCCAAAGGGAGGTTACCAACCGCGCGCAGAACTGAGAGCCAAGGATCTGTTCAGGCCGGACAATGAAAGCCAGAAGAAAGAGGACTGCAAGTCCATGGCATCACTCGAGCAAAGCCTTAAGTTTGCTAAAGGCAGAAGACAAATATGCACATAAGTGATGGCAGAAAAAACCATGCTTCTCAAGAGAAAGCATTACCAATAATTTTGGAACAAATAAGGTACTCAGGAAGGACTTGTACTTAGCAACTAGGCAGAAACCACCTTTTGGTAAATTTTACAGTGCCAAAAAATAGTATTTGAATAGGAAACAATTTTAACTGGTGCAAATCTTGTCTCTACAGATATAAAAAGATGTTTCCTGTCACACAAAAAAAAAAAAAAAATCTTTGCAACTAGTTTTTGATTTGCAACTCTTGAGCCTTCATAAATATTATTCCAAAGCAGGATCTTAATTCAGAAGCAGTTTAGCAGAGTAAAGCAGGTAGCAATGCAAAAAAGTCAGTTATTGTTACAAAATTAGGAGCTGTTGTACAAAATTAGGACTGTTAGATGTTAGAACAGTAACTTTGCTGAAAAAAAGGCTTCATAAAATACAACCAAACAGGTTGATTCCAACACTTCCCAGCATTACAACAAGCACTGCCTTTCTTTAGATTTTGCACACCTCTGAACTCTAGCACATGCAAGAACAAAAGACACACACTACTTCAGCTTAGATTATCCTAAGAAAAGGACTGAAACATGTCATTGGTCAAGAAATCCAGCAGCACAAAAAAGTAGGAAATAAAGAAAAAAAGATAGAAAAGAAAAAGAAGGCAAGTTGAAACGCTTTAGTGTAAAAGAAAGGCAGTTATAAAGCACACATTGTGAAGGGTTCCTAGCTTTGGAAACCACCTCCTGGAGCAGCAGACAGATTTGCTTACTTGCAGGATATGCCACAAAGCTTATCCTCTTTCAGTTATCAGAAAATAGAATTATATTTATATTGCCTCCCTCCACCACCACGTGCCCTCAAAGACTTGCTTTTTTTGCAGAATAGTTTTAGGCAGACTTGAAAGTGAACTTATTTTGAGGTACTAAAATGACCTCAGGTGCATGTCAAGAATACACCTGTAAGCAAAGTTTGAAGGGGGAACACCTTTTGGACACCTAATACCTATGATGTGCACATCTGCAGTAAGGGTACTCACTAAATAAATTAAAGGAGGATTCAACTTATTTCACTGGTTATGGATTAGAGAGTGAGAAGCCCCTTATACTTTCTAGTTGCCAAGAAATACCTGAAAATACTTTGGTGAGCAGGGGGTAGGCAAATGTTTTAAAAGTTAAACTGGTATTCTAGAGAGAGGCACTGAAGCATTTACAGGCCTCTTTAAGATAAATGCCAGATGCTCTGTAATATCTGACTCAAGTTAAAAGCAATACAAACACTGCTATTACAATTATATTTCTTTATCATATATTTTTACTCTTTTATATGAATACAAGGTAAGAAATTAAGTTTCCTAATTCTTATCATACCCCAAAAACTTACTGCTGGAAAAAGAACGGTTTCCAAACAACCAACACCACAGAAACATACACTCCCAAACAAGAAATCCCACCACCAAAACCCATTCACTAAAACATCAAAAAACATCCCCCCCACCATATTTCTTAAACTGCCTGACAGCTTAAATAAGAGATCTAAATTTTTTTTTTTTTTTTTTTTTTAAGTATTTAAACATTTAAAGTTTTGAAGTTTTTTGTTTGTTTGTTTTAATTTGGGGAGAAAGGAGAAATCTAGATTGGTCTCTAGAGAGTTCCATTTTTTATTTGCTTAATTGTACTTAACGTGTGCATATGAGTGTGCATATATGCGCAGAGACCCAAGTTAAAAAGCCCACTAACAAGAAAACCCTAAATATTAGCCATGTATTGGAACCAGAAAAGGTCACACTGCTCTTTCAGAGGACAAATTAATTTCCAGGATTTTTAACTCTGCAAATAAAGCTTGTTAGTAAATTTACAACTGTAGTTAAAGTGTATCTTTTTCTAGGTCAAAAAGCTACATTTAAAAACTTTTCCAATTGCTTTCTATTTGTAATTATAATACTATAATGTGTGTGGAGATTACTTTCAGTAACAATACTGTAACACATATCTGCTGCAGGCAAGTAGGACAAACAGAACCTAACTTGAAGGAGGACAGAGTTGGCAGCTTGCCATACAAGTACAGGAAGCGAGGAGAGGATAACATTTGGCTGAACAATAGTGAATAGGCTTTAAGAGCTCTAATGTTCAAATAATGAAAGATTTTTTTTTTCCCCAACAAGTAGCCAGAATTTTTTAAAATGCACTAGAAAAATGTATTTGTGCAGGTTATCAATTAGGTGATCCTATATAATTCTCTCAAAAAAATGAATCAAATACGTAAGTGAAGGACCTCTGCCTGCATCCATTTACAGCTACGTGATCAGCCAAGTACCTGACAGTACACCGAACAAGAGCTTTATCCACGATGTTTAACATTACAGCTTTTTCTACAGGTTGCTATAAGATGAATATAATGATTTCCTAAAGAAATACAAAAACTGACCTTGTATATGCTCAAACAAAATGCAAGGAAATTCGAGCCTATAAGAAAATCGCTGCAGCCCAGTCTGCAAATATTAACTTCACAGAATGAAATTTATATTTAGTTTACATCTCCAATTTATCCTTGCTCTTCCCATTATTAAAAGAAAGTGGAAAGCAGTGGTGGCGAGCGAGCGCCAAGCTACGGTCCGGCAGCTCCAAGTACCTGAGTATCCTCGGCAGGTTCTGCGTCAGCGCGGGCACGCCAGTAGAAATGGAAAAGTGCACAAGCAGCAGAACGGAGAGAGACACGAGGATGGCCGAATTAATGACCACCGCCCCGCCAACGAAGCCAAACACAAATAGCAGCATGCATCCGGGATTCATGGCGCTGCGCTGGCATGGTGAAACGCCGCAAGCGAGAAGGCTACGCAGGGGCCGAGGGGGTATCTTTGTAGGCAAAGTCTGTCATTCAGGCGCTGCCACAAAAGCAATGCCATCAGCAGCGGCTTTGCACTCCTCTGCAGCAGCTCAAAGCAATGACATCACCTCCCTCCTCCCCCTGCGCGCCGGGGCCCGGCGGCAGCGACGCAGGAGCTGCGCGCAGGAGCTGCTCCATCTCGCCCTTGCACATGGGCTTCATTGGCTACAAAGCGCCAAAATCTGCATAATGGTTTTCCCCGGGGTGCTTGGAACAAGACGCAAGGGTATCGGGCTACGCATCTTCACGGAGCTGCACACAAAGCAACGGGAAGGGAACAAGCACTTGGGGAGAACCACGCGGGTTTTCACTGCCTACCTGAATAAGAATGCTCATAAAAATAAAAAATAATAATAAAAAAAAAAAAGACAAAACACTCACACTGAAATTGTTTAAGGCTCATGTGCAAAATATATCTCTACATCTAGCAGTACAACAGCAAAAGCTTTTTTCTACTGCTTTCTACACTGTTCTCTTCCTGCATTCCAATCATACAACAAATCTTTCTGAATCAGCCAAACCGTTGTTGTAGGATTAAAGAACAAAGTCTTGCAAACACAAATGAAGGGATTTTTTTCTTTCATTTTGGGGCAAGCGTAACAAAGCTTACCTAATTCTGCTGTGGGTCGTGGACTCTAGCTGATCACCCCCTGTTAGCTGATGAAGTTTGGTTCTTTCCAAGTGCTCCATATAATTGTGAATCATCTGGTTAAAGCAATAAAGAAACAGTAAGAAATATTTAATGCCATTTACTTCTATTGCAGTTGCATAATTCTTGGCCAGTATGCTACAGTCTTCCACTATAAAGTTAAAAATATTAAAAGCATTCAGAAACATGAAATTAATGAATAAAGAAAGCAGCAAGATTATACAGTATTGAATACCACAAACCAGAACAGAAGCCCATAAAAAAAAAGGAGAACTTTCGTGCATTCATGCACAGGAAGCATCCCAATGGCACCCACAGTGCACATGGCATCACGGGCAAGAGCTTTGAGTGCCTCTAAGAAAGGACTACAAAGGCTGGCAATAATATTACGCATGGTAAATTGAGGAATAGAGAGGAAGGAGGAAAAAAAGTAACTGAGCGAGACTAAGGCACAAGTCAGCATTTTCAACCTTTATCAAGTCTTGAACTTCTAACATTGGGGTTGACATTTGTCAAATTTGCGTTTGAAAATAAATTAAATTCAAAGCAATTTGGCATCTAGCCTGGGTAGCCCTGCCGCAAGACTATGTTAGCGATCTGTACTACTAGGTCTGCTGTTCAGAGTCTCCACTCAGTCTAAAGCCACCTTCCCCGCTTTGCGGTAAGGTTCACTTATCTACAAGAACATGGCATAAAATAAAGCTTGACCAAGGCAACAGATGCCAACTTTTCACCTGAAAGGCCACGCTTGGTTCCTCATCTCTAAAACGTATTACAAGAATGTTAAATGTTGGCATTCTGCAGTTCAAGAGTGATTTTAGGCAGTTATACAGCTTGTCACAATAGGGTCTTTCACTAGGTCTACCGCATGACCACAACAACTAAGATTAGGTCAATTCAGACCATTCCTGCTTTCTGGAAAAGAAACACAATTGAAAAGGCTTTAAAGATTACACCACAATAGAACAACAGATAAGTCTACTTTTAGACTGTACTTTATAGTACTAAGAATATTTCACATTACTTTTTGACATCAGAACCCCCAAAATGATAAAAATTACTTGGTCTTCTTCCTTAAGAAGAAGTGTGCTATGTGTCAGAGTAGGAAATAGGCTTAAAGAACATCCTTACATGCACAATCTGCAGAAATGACATAAGTCATTCAGGCAGAATGCTCTCAAAGTATACATGGTTTTAGCATTTAACTTTATTTCTAGTAGCAAATCCAACCAGATAACAAGACCAAACAACTAATTTGAACATTAGCCGAGTTTATTTGGTCTGCTATTTATGTGACCATTTATCCATGATTTAGCACCAGCTTACAATAGGTCAAAGTCACATCCAGCCTTCATTTCTCATCTCTGCGATTTTCCAAATGGAGATTCTATCCTCAAAGACAGTTGTTCAAACTGCTCTCCTGACACAGCAGTCAACCTGAGTGCATCCCTAGTTTGCTAATGATGTTATTTCTGACAGTGACAAAAACTTCCTGTCAACTAAATATTCTGATATCTTTACAAGAGGAAAACAAAGACTGTTAGACCTTGCTTAGTCAAGAATTAAAATTCCTCTAGAGAAGCAAGACAGTAAAACAGCAGTTAAAACAAGGCATAGATGTACCTTTTCTACAAAAGGTTTTTATATAATTAAGAGGGTATTTTGTAAAGTGCATGCATTCTGTTCTCAGCCTTCAACTGCAAAATCACTCAGGAAGAGTGGCAGCACTAGGTAAGCTATGCATTATTGATCATGATGATACTAAAAATAGCATGTTCCTAAATTTATTTTCAGATCCATGTTGGAGACTAAGATATTTAATAATGTCTAGCAGACATTAACAAGCTGAAATGATATGCACCTCAGGTATTAAACACAAATATGAAAGTCATCATCTCTGTTCCCTCCTTCCAGCATTCAGATCAATTTAACCTCATGAACACAAAACCTTGGTTTCACATTATATAGATTTCCTTCCCATAAAAGGAGAGCAGGCCTGGGGATTTTTAGCACTCCAGAAAGGCTCTTCTTGCTTGCTCTTTTTGTTAAAAAGAGACAACTGTGGGCAGACAGGCTGACTCCTGCAGTCAAGCACCTATCTAATGAGCCCTGATTCTAATCAACCTAAGTATCACGCTACTCGGTAGGAAACCGAGGCGAGAGGTGCATGGAGAGAATACCAGGTATCTTTCCTGAAGGTTAAAGTTGGACAACATGTACCTTTGAAAGACAAACTAGAAACCCCTGAAGGGAAGCCTATGGGCCATTTGGATTTCTGCAGTCATGTGCAGGATGAATACAGCACTAGAACCAAAAAGCAAATAAAAGTCATAGGTTTTCAGCACAGGAACTGAGTGCAAGTGTTTCCTAAGGCATAATCAGGCCACAGCTCAAAAGATTTTTTTTTTTTTTTCCAGGAAAAAAAAATGCTTATTCTCTAAAACTAGCTTCTTCTATTAGCCTAAAAACGATATCTCACACTTAAGGAGTCCCTATATTAAAACATCTGTACAAATAACATTATGATAAAGTCTTTCATGTTTTTTTCATCCTGTATGAGGGTGTTTGGCATTTATATTTAATAGAACTGAATTCAGCAAAAGCTGAAAGGAAGCAGAGCATGTAGGTTCCCAAGGTGGTGCTGATGTATCCGGTGCCACTAAGCTTGGGCTTCAGATGCTCTCAGCTTCAGTTAAAAATCTGTTTCTTTGTGACCACTGGTCACCAGCACTAACTTCATATTCTCAATTTAAGGTTTGTTTTGTTTTCCTCTCACAGTGAACTGAGGCTTAAGATACCCTGAATAATAGATGGCATATAATTATTTATAAAATAAGTACTGGGTTATGCACAAATCTGGCATTTCCCTGCATTATGCCAAACTAATTAATTGCAACTCTGACCAGGAAAAAATCTTCCTATTTTTAGAAGAACATTATATAATATATTTTAACCACTGTCAAAAGCTTACAAAATTTATCCTGTAACATAATGACATGAACGCAGAGTCTCCTATGACCACTATATTTGCTTCCTGAACCTTTCTCTAAAGGCTTTCTCATGTGCCAAAGCAATAGGAATAACCCAAAGCTCCACCTTCCCCTACTCACATTTCTTGTTTTTCCAGTTCCACTCAAACAACCAAAATTAGGAGCTCTGATGGTGCCTATATGTAGTTTTACACAGCAACAAGTTTATTATAATCCAAATGAAGCTTGTTTTTGCTGAGACTTCAGCAAAAACAATGTATAACTTTGAAATGCTCATTACGCACTGTACCCTGTTCATACAGGGAGGTATTATTGAAAAAAAGCTGATTTACCTGCAAAAACTTCAGTTTGCATCATAGCTATTAGTTTCTCTAAAACAAAGTCTGTAAGTTCCTTTTAGTCAGTGGACAGAAATGGACTTATTGTTCCCCTCTTTAAGAGGGAAAAAAAAAGCTAATACATGAAAAGTAGCAGGGTCAACAAAACCTGCCCATCTTCCACCTTTTGCAAAGAGCATGTTTAACCTACATTCTTCTCTTTCTTCAGTCTATTCTTTTTTTGGTTTGTTTGCTGAAACATCTCATCATATTTGTTACTGGCAGAGGCTGGAGGGCAGGTCAATTTAAAGGACTAAGTATAGCCCAGCTCTGCAGATGAAGACAAAATTGATGGCAAAATAAACAGAAGTGCACGTCTCCATGCTTCAGCAGACAGGGTGTTAGCTATAGTTATTGCTGTAGATTCATTGCTCAGTTACTTTTATTGAAGGGAATTTGAGTTAATTCAGATGGAAGAGAAAAGTGCCACCTTACGTAGTTAACTGCATTTTCAAAACTTATGTTTTAGCTCATCATTTTACAGCATAACATGTCCAAATTGACTAGAATGAGTTTTTGAGAACATTACAGCATGAATATGAAAGCCTTTCTCCTCAAATGCAAGTTCCTCATATAGCTTGTGAGAAGTTCCAAAGCTGTAGAATTCTATTATTGTTGTTAAGCTTAAAATTCAGGATTCAAGACAAGCAGCCTCCTGCCGTCAGTTTCTATTTCAACCATATGAATTTAATCACTCCCAATGGACAAAAACCTGAGACATTTCTTTATGAAAATTAAAGTACATTTTATGCTTTAGCTTTAAGTTATCTGCATCTTTTTCCTTAACCAGGCTGAGAACATCTCATTTCTACCTCCCTTTATCTTTTACTCCTCCTTTTTTGTGCCATTGCTTTCAAATCTCCCAGGACAAAGCTTAATAGCTCTTTCACTGCTAGAGCAGGCTCTGGCTTCCGCACTCCTTGTTCACCCTGCAGATCCAATCAGGTTTGGCACAAGCAGCTCCTCCTTGGGGAGATGTAGAACCAACTGCGTATATATAGATCTTCCTGTGTCCCACATAATCTAGATTTAATAACGTAGCAGACATTTTTAGAATCTCCTTGATTCAGTACAGGAGTCCTAAACACTTCCATGTAACTGTCCAGCATCTTTAAGGCTTTGTGGTGAGCTTGTCACTTCAGTTAAAAGCATCACTCCCACTGAGCTTGAGGCATCTTTATCCAAATATAAAATGACACTGCTGCCAGATACATTAATATGAAAAGAGTTCAAATCCATGCTTTACATACCAAGCTATTACACTTACAATAAACAGTCAGGAAAATGATTTGTTCAAGCAGATAACTAAAGTCTAATCTTAAAGATACTAAGACTGGTACCCACACTTGGGCAAAATTATAATTAGACATCTCCACTTAATCTTCCCTTCCTATTTCCCTATACTGGGACTTGTTCCAGTATATCCCCTGGGACTGGATATTTGTTTATCCAAATCAGCATGACAAAGTACATTCCCAATGTGAGAGACCGACTCACTGTTCTGTCACATTGTATCAGAGCAAAAGAGTGAGAAACTTGCATGGCCCAATTATGCTTCATTAAGCTAAGCTCTTATTGTGCAAGTCAGGCAAAGAGATAGACCCATATCTTAGCTGTACATTTCCCCAAAAGTTTAAAAAAATTAAAAAAAAAGCAGAAAAAAAGAGGCTTCCTTTGGAAAATTTGTGTAGTAAGGTGCTACAGGAGTTAGGCAACTGCCAAGCAAAGGTTCAAGTGCTGCTTTTCCTCAGCTTCCCAGGTGAAAGATACTGTCTTCAGTCAAGCTTTAAACAAGCTAGTGCCATACTTATGAAAGGTGTCCTACTAACTATGCAGCAAAAGAAAACATGACCCTTCCTACTCATGTGGCTTTGCTCTGAAAGGATCCCCAGCAGCAACCTGTCATCATCTCTTTACAAGTAAAGGCAAAGAAAAGCCAACAGGTATATATAAAAAAAAAAATGGGTCAAGTAACTTTGCTTTTATACAGTCAATATATGGAGCAACTCAAGTTCGGTTATACAAATAGTGCATGCTATCTTTAGGCCACATGGTCATTTATTGCATATGGTCATCCACAGCTATAGGAAAAGAGCAACAACCATTTGCACAGTCATAGTTTGAGATGTTACATTTCACTCCAGGAGCTCTCCAGCATGCTGTTTTACTACTCATCTGTGCAATTCTGCTCTACGGAGTAGAACAAAGACCGGATCAAAACACGTTGTAAGCAGAGAAAGGAATGGAGCACATTAACTAAACAGGGAATCACAGCACAGATGTAAGCTCACGTTCCAGGTGTATTCACACATCTTGCTCGGACTGAACAGTTATCCTCCCAGCTGCCTACGACAGAGCCCTAGCTCCCCTGCACCTCACAGGCTGCCAACTCCCCTGCTCAGGTAATCCCACCCTTGCCCATTGCAAACTAAGCCAGTTAGCTCAAGCACAGGCTTATTGGCGGGGAGGAAGCTTTAAGGACTTTATTCCACTCAAACCAATTAGCTCATCTCGACTCTAAGCAAACCAGCAAAGAAGGGGAAGATAGAGACTTAGTTTATCAGAAAGGCAGCGGCTAAGGGCTCCTGCCAGAGCTCTAGCAAGTCCGTGCAGTGCTGCTGTCTGCAGCTGCAAAGAGCACCTTGTTGCTAGGGCAGGCTGGGCCCTGGAGCCGCAGCGCAGAACGCGTCTTGGGCAGGCTGAGCTCCAAGGAGCTCTCCCAGCACTCAGCACAAGGCCTGTGAGGCAGAGGGAATCACTCCTCCGGTTCACGTCCGTTTTAACTACCCACAGCTCAATCAGTTGAAGGAAGCCTCGGTCCATCTTGACTGAAATGCTTCAGATGCAACTCCTGCGAGCGGCAAACTAGCAGGGAAGCAACCTCCAGAAAAAAGGGAGGCTGAGGACCTCTTCAGCCAGCCCCACTACAGTGGAAAGAGGACGCTCTTACCGACCCCCAGGGAGGTCACAGAAACCCATTCAAGTCTGAAATACTGAGGTGTGAGATAAAAGGCGGGGGGAGAGAAAATAAGAAGGGGAGCAGGCGGCAGAGGCAAACAGAGCAGAGAAACCCGACTAGTAATTAAGACCACAAGTCATCACACAGTTAATGAGACACCTGTCAAAGCAATCGCTGATAACAGTTATAGGACCTAAAAATCTTCCTAACGCTCCATGCTTTGTTTGGTCAATTGAAAGCAAAACAATTGTCATTGCAGTAAGCACCAAAGAGATTATTTGCAAAGACAGCAGTGAAGCCAATTAAGAAGGAAAACATATTCCTTTACTGAAAGGCACAAAAGGAAGGAAGGTTTCAGAAACTAGCATTGAGACATGTATTTAATCCAAAACACTTGATAACTTAATGCTTAAAATAAGCTGAATGATATGTACACAAATTATCACCTAAAGCCAGGTATCAAACCTATATAGGCAAAAGCAGAAATAGTCTGAAGATACTTGTTTTTTTTTTTTTAAAAAGAAAAAAGGCTATATGCAACATGAGGCTGTCTCACCCTGATTCACTCAAATCTTTCAGTTAGACAGAGGTTGGCTCAGAGGGCAAAAGATGAAACATTGAAAGGAAAAAATGAAAATGCTGAGACTGGGGAAAATGAATCAAAATGAAGTGCTGAAAGGAAGGAGCACAGGGAAACACAAGATCTGATTTCAGAAGCACAGGAGGAAGGAATATACCTCTTCACAACTTGTTCCTTTCTAAGGAGGACATAGTCACCTCAGTGATAATAAAGCCCAAGGAAACACCTCTCCCTACACCCAAGAAAGTGAATTTAAGCTGTAAAAGCATTTAATAAGTTTGAATCAAACCAGCAGAGGTTGTTGTCCATTTTGGAGCAAAACCTATATGAAGAGATATTCAGAACATTTCATTAGCATTTCATGGAATTAATGGTGCCGAACATATTTAGTCAACTTGAACTCTGCAGAGCATAATTCAATAAAAACTTGTGTTGCTTCCATTACAGCTTCTCACAGCTGTGCTCACAGCTTCTAACTACAAGAACAAAACAACTTTGCAAGAACACAGTATTGTAAGATCTGAAATACTTCCAGGTGAGCAGGGTATAAAGGTTACATCACTTTCAAGGAACAAGATGTGTTTTAAATTAATCTATCAGCATCAAGCTTTGGCACTTATTTTACTCAAAAATTTCCACTTTATAACAAATGCAACATTCTAAAGTAACTCTTTAAAGCTTTATCTAAAAGCATTAGGGTTTCTATAAATATATGGATTCAAACTTCTTTTAGGGGACTGTTTTCTTAAAGATCTGCAGAAGTCTCATCATGCAAGACTATGCTCGTTGCGATTCTCAGCCACTTTCATTTGCTGTCAGCATGATGACATTTCATACACCTGACCCATACTCTTAGGGTTGCTAGGGAAGTGGTAAAGGTAACCAAATCCTACTTCTGCATTTCTCTTCCCTCTCCATATATCCCAAGTCCTTTCTGCTCTAGGAGCAGCTTAAGTATAGCTGATATTTAAGTTATTTAGTTTAGCATTTTAGTTTAACAAGGACAAAGCCAAGCATGTCCCATCTTCCCTAGTGAATACTGTGAAGAGACGGAACAATAAACACAGTAGGGACTTTTTTGATCATCACTCTTATTAACAGGTTGGTTTCTGAAAGTGTATGTTTTCAAGCTTACAAGCAATACCGACACTGAGGGAAAACTTCTGAAAAAGTAACAAGATGAAGACTTCAGAGAAGTTCAGTGTGCTTTGAAGAAGCAAATTCCTATTCTTTGAAAGTGCTTGAATATCTGAGAAATAGCTATGGCGTTTACAAAAGTGTATTCAAACCTACTAACACAAAAATACACACTTAGATGTGAGAGAGATGAAAGCTGCATATCAAATGAAGCCTAGTTACAACCAACACCAGCAAAGAAAATACCCAGTTATCAGTGAGTAAATATCCAGTCACTTTCTCAATTTGTCACAACAGAAGTTTCCCATAGATACAGATTTTCAGAGGTACTTTCAGTTCATCTTGACATAACCTACCTCTGTGTGTCTTGAATGAAGTGCATTGTACTCTTTCTTGAGTTCTGACTCCCTCTCCTCAAGTCTGCTAACTGGAAGAAAAAAAGACAAATACAAAATTAATCTCAGTTCTGGTAAAACAGGACTTGGACTTGCCCCCCACAAGGCAACCAGACCAGAGATGAAAATACAAGTTGTCCTCATAAAAAGCCAAAACACTTTCCCCAGCTGATTGCTAGCTCAATGACTGGACTTCAGTGCAACAACAGCTTATTGCTTGTATCAGTCCAGATCTTCGCACACATCCACATGTGCATATGTAAAATGTAAGGAGAGGCAGAAGCCATGTCACATAGCTAGACCTGATGAGAGTTGTAAGCCCCAGGTAAAACTGTAGGTGGGTTTCCTAAGGCTTAGCCACATTTCAGCCTCCAGATGTGTTTGACAGAAAGAAAGATAAAGAAGGTATTGATAGATAATTTCAGGTCAGATATTGTGGCACCTAAGACACTTATGTTGGCATTCACTCGTACTCCACTGAGCACTGAAGTAATAGATTCAGTGAAAGAACACGTCTGATTGAGGAGGGAAAAAGAAAATCATGCCCAGCATATTTAAAAAAAAAAAAAATCAGAAAGTTAATATTAAGAGAAGATAAGATAAAGGAAACAGCAATAGCTCTACGCAACTACTAGGCAGAGGAAAAAAAAAAAGTGAGGGAATTCAGCATTTTCCTTATACAACACACTTCAGCCAACCAGAAACCTGTTAAGCTGTCGAGCTGTGAACACCATCTTTCTGCTTGGATGCTGAGAATGTATTAGTTACCCTTGATACAGCCATGTGTATCAAGTTCCCTAACGGGGGCTTCTTATTCCACTTGCCCTTCCCACACCCTCTACTTCCCAGAAACTTAAGATTTGTATAAAACCCTCAAAAGATTCACTGTGAGACACACATTATCTGAACACAAATATTAGCATTTTCTTTGCTATTTGCACTTTTTGCCAACTGGCTCCTTTGAAAAAAATTTCTTAATATACATTTTTTTTGTTTCATATTTCTGCATCGTAGCACAATATCTTATTGCAGGTATGTTTCAGACAAAAATCTTTGCCAAACTCAAATGCTAGAGCCAAAATGCACAGCATAACTGTCCCATCAGTCAAATTTGTGAAACCATTCCTAGCTCTTAATCTAGTTTGCTTCCTATAAGGAACTACTAAGTTCTTTGACACAATCTTTTCCATTCTACCTACAAATATCTCACTTGAAGTATCAAATCAAATCTTATCCACTAATAACAGACTGAATGCTTTCATTCCTGCATCATTCCCTAATTGGACAAAAACTTTTCAAGACAAAAAATAAAAATTGATATAGAAGTATTTACAACACTATATATAAAAGCATGTATTTTACAGGCCAGCACATAAACATGTTAAGATGCAGCAGAGTACAAAAAAATATTGTCTATTGAATGGAAGAATCTGGTATATTATTTTTAGGCAACGTTGAATACTGGAACAGGTTACTCAAACTGTGGAGTTGCCATCCTTGGAGATGCTTAAAACTCGAGCTTAATACTGAGCATGGTCCTGGGCAACCTGCTCTGGTGGAGCCTGCTCTGAGCGGGGGACTGGACTAGGTTCCTTACAACCTCAACTGCTTCATGATTCTGTGCACACACATCTAAAGGAAATTAAGGAAGCCTTTAGTAACTGCCTACAGAAACAAGGGGCAGAATTTATAGTTAACATTTGATATGAGCACCAACTGTTATTCACTCCCTTAGACCGACCAAGTAGCTCATAATTAAACAAGCTGGCATTCCAGCCAGCTGCCTGGGCAACAGGAGACAGAAATAATTATGTTTTACAATGGGTTGCCAGAGACGTGCTAGCAATAACCGCCAATAACGAGAAGATAGAGCACAGCAACTTTAGGTCCTTACTCCCAGCAACCAGAGCACGCACTTGTGAATCCACCAGCCTTGGGGTCTCCACAGATGCTGCTAAGGTCTCTCCCTTCCAGGTCAAACCTCTGATAACTTTTCAGTTGTGCAAAACCTACTTCAGGGCCGGCAAATAGCCTAGAAACCAGCAAGTGTGAACTGCATTACTAATTGCCTTCACGTTTTGTGAAGCCTGCTCCCTTCCTTGGAAACAGTTTCCAAGTACCCCGAAATAGGCGATCCAGCCTTGCTACAGCTCCATGCTGACTAACGCTGCTTTGATTTGAAATTCTGCTTCTTAAGGTTGGCAAGAGCCACAGCAGAGCATAGTCTTGTCTGGAGGTTAGCGAACAATGGTGAAACACTCTGAGGTTGTCTGATATATTCATGTCTGGACAGGGTCACCAACACTGGCTCCTAGAGATTAATTTTATCTGATGGATTCTCGGAAAATGACTTTATACAACCACTTGAAGATGAACCCCGCAATATCTTTACAAATAGCCTTCCTTCTTCACACTGTTGGTAACCTACCTTAACGAACTCCACGGAACTGTTTCCTGTTGTCATCTAATATACTGAATACGTGCACAATGGTTGAGGTTCCATAGTAAAGCAAGTTATTTTCTCTTCCTATGACCCAAGTTTAAACACTTCCTTAGATAAGGTCACTGAAGACAGTGGGACAGAGATGCGGGTACCACAGAGTCAAGAAAGAGATCCTTCTTAACTCTGATCTTAAAATAATTTTGTCAAATACGAAGTTTTTTTAAGAAATGAAGATGAAGACAAGTCACAGTCAGAATTCTCCTCCCGTCAGGATCTCCAAAAACACCAGCCCCTTCTATCCATCTACTCTTCTCTCAGCCTAACTCAGAGGTCTCCTCAGTATTTCTTGCTTCACTAAAGATTTAATATTCACATTGCAACTCTATAGGTAAACCTATAATGTGACAAAATAAGCCAGCCAACAGTACACATTTCTCTTTTCCATTAAACACTGTAGAAGAAACAAGCCAGATATTCCCTGAGGGCTACAGATCACCAAGATGTGAACAGAAAAAAATATCTGAACCTAATGAAGACAAGAATTTTGAAGACCGCCGTCAGATTCTGGCCCTAAAGTCTTACAGAAATTTAAGTCACTATTAAGCGTGCACTCCTATCAGGAGTAATGGGAAACCAGCAACAATAAAACAGAAGTAAGCTCAAAATTCAAACTGTCATCTCAGTTTCTTTTTATTTCACTTGTGCACGAGAGTAGAAACTATGAACTATTCTGATAGCATACATCCCAAGAAAAACAGAGCTGAATGTGGGCAGTAGCTAACACATACCAATCTGCAAAGGGGTGAACCAAACAGAGTTTCTAGCACAGAAATCAGTCTTGAAATCAAAGTGTCTTAAGAACTTTTTACATTGTTTTTTATTTTCCATATTTCACTTGGTGATTTATTTATTAAACATAACACCTCCTTAAAAGGCAAATGAGAAAAGTAGCTTGAAGATATACAATGAATGCCCGGGAATAGGGGAGAAGCTGACAGATACTTCTAGTTCTTTGGCTTAGTCAGTCACTGCAACACGTATGAAACGTCCATTGTATTTTGCAAGATGAGAATACCTCCTAAAAACTAAATAGCCATTGTCTCAGCTATGTTTTTATGAAGTCAGGAACATCCTTATTAAAGGATGTAGGATATTTTACACTACATAAGACTACACACACAGAACACCACCACTACTCATGCTTGCCAGTCTAGACTGATTTCATCTTAAAACTTTGTGAGATTTGTTGACTACTATTTTTCTTTTCTTTTTTTCTTTTTTTTTTTT
>VZSV01000047.1:3924395-3938576 GCA_013398735.1 Nothocercus julius
ATATATTATAGGAAACTTGAGAGAAGTCTCTGGAGTATCTGCCTCTTGAGAGCATTATGAAGAATTAGGCAGTAAAAGCCGCCTACCCTGCCTATTCAAAAATCAGGGCTTACCTCCCAAGTCTGATGGCTTTTACCAAGTTTGGAACACCCTCCATCTGTATGTTGTCCTCTGCCTCAAACTGCTGATAAGCCTGAGGGGGAAGAAAGAGAAACAGACCTGCTAGAAAGCCAAATCCAACCAGCATGATTCCTTCAAGAGGAATTACAAGTTCCTATGGCAGAAGCCAGGACAGAGATCCAACTTGTTCACACACCTTTCCTGGCACTTTGGACTATCTGAAGTTCTCCTTGGACAGCTTTCATTCAGTTCGTCTTAAAAGTACGTCCTATAGGAAAGTTAAGATCTAGATCAAGCACGATTCATCTTAGAATCCAATATGTTCTTATGGCCTATTAAGCAGTTGCTAAAGATCACGTTGACCACAGACTGAAACACAGACTGAAGCTATCAAACCAGTATTTAACCTGAGAGCAGTAAGACCTAGACAGAACCAGCACAGAACACTGTTTTTCTTTTTAAAAAAAAAAAAAAAAAGTGATAAGTTAAACTCCATGGCAAGACTGACATCTTCACAGTAGTAAAAGCTATAGATCTAGTTCTCCGTTTGAAAAATAGGACACTTGACATATTGAAATTTGCTGTTAAGAGGATGTTATCTCGACAATTAAATTAGCTTCAAAATTTGCAGTTTTAGTGTCTTTCCCCTGATATTTCTGGCCTGATAAAGTATCCTCTGTGCCTCAGTTGGCTCCACATGATCATTAATATTTACTAAGTTTGGCTTTTGACTTTAAACAAACCTTCTTAAATTTACTGCTGTCACCATTTAATACATGAAAAAGAGCATCCAAGGGTCTTTCAAAGAAGCAGGAACTCAAATGAGCAAAGATATGTCCAGGCCGACTGCTATCAACACTGATTCAAGAGTTACTTGACTCTGTTGACAGTTTCTCCACCATCCTCCTGGTCAACCTAGTGTTTCACTGAAGAGTTTTGATTTTATATGTTCTTTAAATCCAGAGATACTTCCTTTACACATTTGTCTATAAGTAAGCTGCTTTCATAGCCTGTGTTTTTCAAACTCTCAGCTTTTCTAGGGACTGTGTTAGCAAAATGAGCAAATGCATTTTCCCAGCTTCTAGTGCATAGTACAAACATGCTAAGTTCTTCTGAATAAAATCCAACAGGAAGTCAATGTGAATGCAGAGGATAGAACAAACTGTGTTTGCATGTAGAGCCAGGTAAACAGTAACAAGTCAGAACATGAGGTTCCAAAAGACATTTAAATCCAGCTTTTTTCATTGCTGTAACATGGAGAGCTATGACATTATTTTAACAACTGATCTGTACATCAGCACCCAAACCACTAGCACATTATTCCCTTAACAAAACCAAAACAGAAGTACACAGAGAGTTAATTATGTATTAGTGGATTTCAACCTACTCTCACCACTCCTGTTCAGATATATTAATAGATGAGTGTAAACCAGGCCAACCCTTAAGTTCTAATTTTCTACTCCATTTTATTTTAGCCTCCAGCCTTGCAGCAGGGTCGGTGCTCCCTGCTCAGCTAACTGTACCCTCTGCTCCATCTAGTGGACTGTGGGTACCCACAACACACACTTCTGTAGGGCCCGAGACCACAGTAACTTCACAGCATCAAGCAGGCATGAATTCTATCAAAAACTAGATAAGCTTAGAAAACTCCTTCAGTAAGGAAAAGGAATAGGTAAGGCAAGCTGTCATAGAAAAAGATGAACAACAACAGTGTCGAGTGCAGAGAACCAATATAGGCCACCTGCATTGCTATTGCAATAGGTAGTAATCCTACATGCACATCCAAACTAGAAGGATACTTAGTGACTTTGATTAAAGCATTTCTAAGAGCTCCTTTCTGGAATACATTTTAATTTGCATGCTTCTCCTTATGGAAAGAATCTTCAAGTCCAAAAATGAAGCTTTAGGAACAGTCCGGGGAGGTAGAGCCCCTATGCCTGACAAACTTAGGGAAACGAACAACTTCAGTGAGAAACAAGTGGCAAACAAGAGGCTCCAGATTTGTTACTCAAAACAAACTGAAAGTACAAGACAAGTTTTATGCTTTTTTCAGTCTTTGAGAAACAGGAACAATACAGATTGCCAAGGAAGAAACCTTACCTCCTCAAATTCTTTTAAGCACCTTTTCACAAGGTTTCTTACATGCTTTAGAATAAGCACTATACTTGAGCCATACTAGGAGAGTAGTGTTACTGGCAGAGGTAATTCATGGCAATTTAATTATTCACACAATCACAGGTGTGGATACTTGTCACAAGTGAAAATTCGTGTTTTACAGCTGAAAATTGCTATTAAAGTCTCTCTGCTAATTGAATTTATCCATGGAAACATAGCTGTGCCTACGCTGCACTGCCAAGTGCGGTATGATACCCTGGTCATACTTCAGTACCAGGCAAAAGAAACCAAGTCTTTCTAATCCCATGGCTGACAACCTTCATCAGAAAGGTCCACCATCCAGATGTTGTTTTTCAGGTTCTCAAATGAAAACATTCCTTGTAATAAGGTACCCTGAAAGTGACTCCTCCAGAAAGTGTACTCCAGCGCTGTTCCTCAGCTGCAGGAAGTCACAAAATATACTGCAGCTGGCTTTTGCTGCAAAAACCATCATCGCACAATCTGTTATATAGATATATACATCCACATAGACAAACACAATCCCAAAAGGGGAAGTGAGGTACAGAAAAAGAAATCGGGCATCTCTAGCCCCCGTAGAATCCAGTGCATCTTAGACGAACCCCGAAAGGCACGGCAGCCGCGCTGGGTAACTGGAGACGTCGCTGAAACTGAAGGCAAGCATCACGTGCCCTTATGCAGCGCTGCCGGACAAGCAGGTCGCTTAGAGCTGCTAAAACCTGTAGTAGCAGGAAGACCCAGCTTTCCAGCTGCCAGGGGGAAATCTGAAGCATTTTAATTCTGCAAACTAGTTAGAAACAGAACTAAGGGTCTCACTCGTATGAGGACTAAGAACAGTGTGAAAATTTGAGGCAGGTAGCTATAGCTCTCTTTAAAGACATTCCAGATGGATAAACACTGGTCTGTCTCAGACACTTCTGAAGGGAAAAGGAAGGGAAAAGATTTTTTTCTTTAAAGTGTTGAATGTTTTTTAAGTAGTATTTCAATACTTGGAGCACCAATGCAGTATTCAGAGGTGCCCTCTGCTGTTAACAGAGTCCACAAAAGTCTAACCAAGTCATAAAACCAAAAATAGCCTGTTGCTCACACTCAGTAAAAGTTGGCTAAAGACTGACAGCAAGAGCCTCCAGCCACGGCACTAGTGCTGACGCTGTCCCTGTGCATGCTTCAATATTTGACTTGGCTTTACTTCCACAGGCCCCAAGAGTACCGGCACCGTCCAGCCTCTGCTCTCTGCACAGGAGGGACCCCTCACAACCCGAGTGCCCCAGCACAAGGAGGCACCCATGGAAAAGCTGCAAAGAAAAGCAGCAGTGGGGAACAAGGAGGAGAGGGCCATGGGCAGAAGGGCCTGCAAGCAGGAGCACGTTCCTACACCTAAACAGAAGCTGCAAATCCTTCCTCCTCCACTCTACTACAGGTGCTTGATGTTTAGCAAATCTTTCAGGATGAAATTTGGCAAACCATTTTTGTGACAGCCAGCTGGACTTAGGCAACCACCACAACTCACTGTGCATGAGGGTCAAGTGCTTCGTGTTGTGCAAGTCAATGCACCTGCCCCAGCCATCCAGGCTTTCTCCTCCTACCTACTTGGGCTCATGACCCTGCCAGAAGCATCACCAGGTCCAGGTGCCCATTCCTCTCCCTTCCCATCTCCTCCAAAAGGAGGAGCAGAGAGCAGTAGTCACAAATGTAGGTCAGAGCAGACAGCAAATGTTTTAATTCATACTTCAGCAGAGAGGAAAAAATAAGGAAAAAAAGCCCAGTGAATCACAATAACTTATTAACTGGCTGACACAAAATTAGCTTCCTATTTCACTAATTTCGAATGGCAGATTCACCCCAACCCACCTGGCTGAACATAAGGCTAAGCAAATAAACATACATAATAAACCAAAGTGCAATAGAACACTTTTTTGAAGTTTAAAGACCATTAAAACTGCAAAAACCAACATCTATAAACTAACATCTACGGCTTCCCAAATAACTTCGCTGGCCTTTAAGTACATACACAGTGGACTCGATATGTTTGTAACTGCAGAGCTGCCTTCTCCAGGACTCCTCTCTCAGTGCTAACGACAGAGGGTGATCAAGAGCACAAGTCAAACTGTTTAAAAGACAAAATTGCTGTTTCCACAAATCTTGCTTATTTGATGAAAATTGAGTACAGCACAAGTAGTTAACAAAGGCCAAAAAAAAAAAAAAAAAAAAAGACAACATTTTCTTCCTGCTTTCCCCCCCAGAACTACCTATGCCACTGGGAGGCATAATGTATTATGCCCACTTAATGTATTTTCACAGTTGTTCATTTCATTTGTAAAGCATCTAAATTACTGCTAAGAGTAACTTGGGAACTCCTAAGAGAATTACATGTTTGGTTAAGAGTTCGGATGCCAAGTGGCACATTTGCTGTACTCCCATATCTTATCTTTTCCAATTATTAATAATCTCCTGGAGAACAACAGAAAGGCCACTTTGAATCATTTGTGTTAATTTCTAAAGTGAGGTTTTGCCATCTTGAACTTCTGAAAGCCTTATCTGCAACTTAAGTTAAAAAAAAGTTACATATGATTCAAAACAAATTACACATGAGTCAAAACAAACCCATAACTTTCTACTACAGTCATTCTTCATTAGAACACAAAGCAAGTAATCCAACAGTTGAACTGTATTATATCATCATATTACTATTGAATTAACAACAATAAGGGTCAAAATTTTCAAGTTCAAAAATCCTAGACCTGTACATAATTCCCAATTAGGACTTACGATTCCAGCTTTGACCTGACTTGCACCATCATTGCCAGAAGAAAGCAGACACAGACCTCCAGGAAACTTCTAGGCAGTTCTCAGGAGCATTTAGTCAGTCTCTATGGTGCAATAGCCTTAAAAGTATCAAGGCACAAATCCCAGGCTTGTGCTTGGGGCAGAACTGCCAAATGGTGCCTCCCCAGGGTATTTGCCAGACTCTGGAAAGCTTTATTTCCAAGGCTGGAAAGCACATTCTTAAATAACTGTAATTGTTTCATCCAATTTTATCCACAGTCTACCAGAGTTCAACAGGCAATAAATTAAGAAGTCTCCAGAGTGATGTTGCTATCTCAGACAAGAAAAAAAATAAAAGTAAAGCCAGGTTTTATTTGCTTACTTGCTCTGTGCCAGGCATTTACAATCTCTATTATCAATAATAACGCTACCAGTGTTTTGAATGTTGATGTGCTAATAGTTGGCAATACCACCAACTAATTTAAATGAACTAACAGTAGCATAGGAAAAAAAAAAAAAAAAAAAAAAAAAAAAAAAAAAAANAAAAAAAAAAAAAAAAAAAAAAAAAAAAAAAAAAAAAAAAAAAAAAAAAAAAAAACCACACAACAACAAAAATCCACACTACTAGAAAACCCGTAGCTGTTATCCAGTGAATTAAAGTAACATATTGGTATCTTTTGTATCATAGAAGATTAATCACTCTGGCCTAAAACAACAAGACAACCGAGTCAGACTGCTACAAGATTATGCACATAGTATGGTTTCTATACCCTAGGAGTTTTATGATCAGTTAAAAGCAGCAGCCCACTTGGCACAATAGTCATTGGGGGTTCACCAGCTGTGTTTTATGTCTCCTCTGATCTTTTCAGTAGCAGCAGGTCAAATCTTTGTAGCCATCTTTTATGTTGTCCTAGACAAGTTATCAACCAAAACCAAAATCATAGCTCTGCTGATGCTAAAAATGCAGCTTTTGAGAAAAGAAACTGACAGTTTTTTCCCCCTCCCATGAAAAGGCTTTGGAATTGTTTAAAAGTCAGTGATCAAACACCACAAATTTATGATGGGGTTGATGATAGCCTATGTCTATAACACTGTACCTGCCAGGGGAAAGGAGGTGGGTTTTGGAAAATACACATTATAAGAAGAAAGCTCACCACAAAGGGCCCACCATTAGGGCTTCCCAGAGCTGACTACAAAAACGAACACGGCCTTATAATTCATACAGCTCTCAGTACCCTAACATAAGCGCACCCTGAAAACGGGTAGTTGAACCGCCAGTCTAAATGCTAGATTAACATCTTTCCAGGAAAAACACAAACAAGCACAAAGCTGGTGTACGCAACACTCTACTTCCAGTTACGTATTAGCTCTCACATCTAAATGAAGTATCAAAGGCAGAAAACATATTAGAGTGTATGTAACAACTATATTGCAGGAAGCAGCGTAATCAAAGCCAACATGAGACCCAACAGAAGAGAAAGCTGGTATCACTCTACAAAACATTAAGCGTATTTCACCCACTCATACTCATTCCCTTGAATTTCCTTCATTCACATTTTCTCACCCACCTACTAACAAGCACCAGGACGTATGCAGGCAAGTGGTCTAGCCAGGATCTCGCACACAACGTACGCACCACCAGAGACATCTGCTACTGAGTCTTCACCTCATCTCTTGGGTTTTTCTTGATTGGTGGGAGTGAATTCATTCTTAGATAGATTTTTTTTTTTTCATATCTTTCAGGAGTGATCTCTTAGCGCAGTGGGAGGATACTACTATCAGAAAAGGTATGGCACATTATATGATACAATCTTGATGCCATGTCCCTGCTGTCAGAGGACAGCATCTCCCTATTAACAAGCTGTTTGGGCTGTGCGCTTAGAACAGAGGCCTCCTCAATTCGCTTAATTGGAAACTTCATCCTTTGTCACCAGCAAAGGCCATCCTTAACTCCTGTTCCAATTTTTTTTTTTTTTTTTTTTTGGAAGTGTTCTTCCTCAACTCATATTCTGGAAATATTACAGAGTACATACAAATAATTCAACAAGTTATACAAAAGCTAATTAGAATCAAAAGTAAAAGAATTTTCATCCCAGGAGCTTTTACAGACCTGGAGGTGACATTTCTTTTTAGCATAAACAACAATTTAGTAAAATGTCAGCTTCTTGGTGGAGAGAAGATTAGCTTGTTTTAGGACGAGTAACATGAGAATAAGTTCTAAATGCCACTTTTAAAAGGAGCTAAACATGGAGACAGTGGGTCACACAAAAACAAGAAAACATGATACCAGAAGAATGAGATAAAGAATCTTAAGGATCTTATCAAAATTTTTACCTTAATTACAGGAGGAAAAAAAAATCTGCACAAAAGTTAAGCCTAATTATCTGTCAAAACACAGAACACAGCACAGATATTCAGCATATGCATTCCTGTTTAACAGCAGGAAATTTATATTGCAGTAGTATCATTAAACAGACTGCAATGAGTCTCACTTACTTTGATCAGCATAGTTTTTTGCTTTTAGTTCAAGCTGTCGAGTTTGTGATTCTAGTGCTTCCACTCTGATCTGCAAGTCCTTTTTTTCTTGTTCTTGAGAATCTTCAAACTCAATAAATTTCTAGAAAAAAAAAGTGAAGTTAGACTCAACAACAGAAAATTTCTTTAAAGACATCAGCAAACTTCTTTCATTGTGAAAGAGAAGTAAATCTAGACTCATTCCTATGTTTTTAACTAGAAAGATTTCAACTTTTCTAGATGTTTTTAAATTAGAAAGACTTTGACTCCAAGCAGCATATAGGAGACTACACAGCAGCCCTTCAAAGAACAAGACAGGCCTGGCTCCAAAACAGTAACACAGATCGAGAGTCCACATTTAAACACTAAGGACACTAATGATATTCCAGTCCAGACCATTGTTTAAACCTTCCAACTAGCTCGCTCTGCATAATCACTATCACCTGAGGGTCAACTACCTGAGAAGCCTGCCTGAGACTAACATCAACATGAATTATTTAGGTTTTTTTCCTAACAGCACTCACCTGCCAGGCAACACTACATACAAACACTGAAAGACTTGGTATCCTTTGCATTTGATTGCACTGCTAAGGTATATGTTCATGTGCAAACCAGGCAGGTGGAGATGCTGTGGCAGGGGCAGAAACAATGCACAGGAAAGGCACAGAACGCTAAGCATCCAAGGAGGAAAATTTTAGCAGAGAGAAACATCCAGGAGAGCTAAAGGGCTTCAGAAAGAAAACTGTAGCTGGATAATATGCAGCGGCAGAGAGGAGCCCAGATACAAAGTAACAGGTGGCAAATTTAGGATAAAAAGGATTATTAATTTCTCTTTGCCAGCATAATCAGTAACCTATCAATTCAAAAGAGGGGACACAGACTGTGCACAGTCCTACTTTGTTTTGGTCCCCCCAGTTAAAGCTAAAACAGTCTCACACTTGATTTGACAGAATTGAGGGAAATGCCTAAATGGGAAGCTGCTCTTGGAGCAGTTATTAGCAGTAACATTAATTTCCACAGTGTCAATTAGTTCAATGAGAGCAGGGAAGCAGAAATGGATGAAAACGTCCTACCGCGGGGCAACACACAAAGTATCAGACATTCTTTAACATTGGTGTGCAAGACTACACTGCTGTATCAGTACAACATTCTACTCATGCTTTTATAACTAAAAGTATGAGTGCAAGGCATGGATACTTCATAAGAATAAACTAACTTAATTTGAAAAAATGTATTTTGTGAAGGGTTTATATAAAATTATAGATTTGCATATAAGCTTTTTTGTGTTTATAGAAATGTTTGGCAAAAAAACCCTACTTTGTTCAAATGCTTTTATAATCAACCTTTAAGCTTCTGACAATCTTTTAAAAGTAGAAACTTGTAACTCTATGAAAGGGCTTCAGTTTAGCATGGTCACTGGAAGAAGTTTTGCTTCAAAATTCCTTTGAATGTAGAAATATATCATTATCTATGAACTGGAACAAGAGTCTCTTTCAAGCAAGCACTACATGGCTATCACAGGACCAGGAATGGTTTTCATATGACTGTGCTTGAAGCAAAATAGTGAAATAATCAAGAAACAGCTGACATCAAGCCAGGTAGAAATGCTTTGGGTTCTGGGATTTAAAAATAAGAGTTCTCCCCTGCTTCACAAAGTCAGATGTGGAAAATTATTTCTACATACACACACACACACACACACACAGACACAAGAGCAAAGCTTAGGAAGTTTAATTAATGAATGGAACCCCTGAAAACTTCATACTTACCCCACAGACCCTCCGCTTTGTTGCAAACAAGGCAAGAGTTTTAAGGCCTTTTATATTAGAAATTCAAGCCATGTCTAGCTTATTCATTCTTAGCAGACTCCCTTATTAACAAGGGCTTCAAAGCTTTTGACACAAATTTGGCACCAAGGCTAAATACCAACATGATTTGGTAAAGTAAAAATGGAAAAACATGAAAGAAGAATTCTAAAATAAAACTGTAACATCTTTGTTTAGTTGCTTCTCTGATGATTTCCAAAAGTCAGATGTACTTCATGACTTGCAAAAGACCAGTGACAATTATGCTTTTGAATAAACAGCCGCTTAAACCCATCAATGTCCCTCTTACTCATGAAACTAAAGATAGATCAGGTTCTTCGTCCATTTTTATTTCCTCTCAAGTTCATCAGTACGTATTAAAAGCTGCTGTGTATTAAGGTTCGAAGGTTTGATTGTTTTTAACTTGTTTAACTTGATTTTCTTATTTCTGCAGTTTCTAAACTCCATCCTATACAGCATAAATATTCTATAAACACACAGATTAATACACTGGAGAGAAACAGTTTAAATCAAGCCTGTAACAGTCACTTTAAGAAAAGCTTAAGTTCATTCTAGCTTTGTAAGCATGAACATTTAAGATATATCAGACGTTCTCTTCTACATTTTTTCAATGAAGAAATCTGCTGGGAATTTTCCCATTTCCTCCTTCCCTCTCCACCCATGTATTAAAGTCTTCCCTTGCCCTCCCCCCAGCCTTATAGGTACAAAACTTTTACAAAAAATAAAATCCCTCTAAAGTCACAAACCGGATCACATCTCAGCAATACTTGCATTTTTGAACAGTAGTATTAAAGTCAAAATTACATAAATTAGTTTCAACAGTTCCCTAAGGTGACATTTTTCAAAATTTATAATGAACATCCGTGCTGATTCAGACCCGTGTGACACACATACTTAACTACTCGGTTGAAGTTTGCTTCCTCCACTAAAAGCTAGGCCAGAACAAATACTGCCCCAGTACTATAGACACAATCTTTAGACTTTATAATGTTTCCATTTTGTTGCATTTCTGCTTCCTGTCATAGTATTAACACACAGGAAGCCCCACAAGACTGATCATTTGGACTCAAACAAGATGACTGCACTGGGAAGACAAGTCTCATAAGCAACCAGCACAGCCATGGATATGCCGAGTACCCACTGTAAAAGACTTGAGTGTACATTGACACTTTAAAACACTTAGAACGCGTAGAAGATTTTTAAAGTAAACGCAGCAGCAAAGGGATATAAGCTACTCAATATACAGATACAAAATATGCCCTAAGCTACTAATTACACAAAATACTACTGCATCAGACCAAAATTAGCTTTCTTCACTTAAAATGAAGTGCTCTCCAAACGGAAACTCGATACAAAGTGAATGTGGGGGACTCATTGGCGCCTTTTTTGTTTGTTTGCTTGTTTTTTGGAATTTTTTTTTTTTTTGAGCAGCTGAAGCACACTACATTTCTCTTGAAGTCAGACCAAACCACAGAAGATTAGGGAAGACAGAGCTAGAACAGACTTTAAAAGGCCTTCTAATTTCAAGGCTCTTGCGCCCTGATACTCAGTGTTACTGCCAGGGTCCTAATTTTGCCGCGTGACGAAAGGCGAGCGCGGGATGTGCGGCGTGCCGCCGCCTGCACGCGCCCATTGCTGACAGCCAAGCCGGTGATCCCTGCAGCAGCTATGCTCGGTGACTCCCAGGTAATACTTCCCCTCTGCTCCAGACAGGATCAACAAAGTCATGCCAGAGAAATGTTTGTCTAACCTGTTCTGAGACACCTCCAGTATAAAAAAAAAAAAAAAAAAAAAAAAAAAAAAAAAAAAAAAAAAAGTATGAAACTATGCCTTAAAAACAAGATTGAATACTCCTTATATAATCAATTTTAAATCTATTTAAGGTTTACAGCTAAAGTAGATGCAAAAATATGAACTCAGATCACAAATAAAGCAACACAGAATGTAGATGTGGAACCACCCTACATGCACACAACTGTTTAACTATGCAACGATATCACACGATACCCTGCTGACACGGCCAAAAGGAGACCACGCAAAGCACCTTCTGCCACACACATTCACGCAGAGCTCCCTTCATGTCTAAGGAAGCAGAACCAATTACTGAACTGATTAACACACCAGATAGCAGAACCCCAAACCCTTCCTCCTCTCCCTCTTTGACGCAGGACACGCTGCTTAGCATTTACCAAGTGGGAAGATCTGCTTACAGTTGTGCATAGCTTAACTGCAGAATAGCTAGTTCCTCTACTACTTTAGTTATATCTCAAACTATATAAGGTTAAAAGTTAGGCAAGGGACTTTAGAGCAATTAAGACAATTGTGACTGTTACTTAATCTGAGAACGAGACCCCGAATTTCTGAAGTACCTTTGCTTTTTAAAATGGACATCTCAGAAGTTCATAGTCATTAACTTTCCAGTTGTTTCTTAGGTAACACTTTTTTAAAATACAGGAATTGAAGAAGACAGTTTAGGACAGCGGTGCAAGGAGATACCTATTTAAATAATAAACCATGAATATTCATCAAGATACTACTCCAAATAAAACACTCCCTGCAAAGTAAACAAAGGGAAATTATTTCTTCAGGACTGTCAGAACAGGTGAGACACAGAATATTAAACTTAGTGAAGTGGAAAATCTGAGCTACTATGTGATGATTGCTTGCTTAATCCAAATGAAAGGGGAAAAAAAAAAAAAAAAAAAAAAAAAAAAAAAAAGAAAGCAAAAAATGCACTATATGATATTCTGGTTCCTGCCCCTTACTGCAACAACACCGCACCCACACCATTACCTCAGCATTCAAAAAATTGTTGCAACAATCAAATATGAATAAAACACACAACTGTCATGTATATAAAATGCTTTATCTATTATATTTTCCACACATACTATACACAGCTTAGCTGACCTCAGCACACACCAAAAAGATGACCTTTGGACTTGGGTGAAAATGTGGTGTTCAATCTAATTGCATTTTAGAAAGTATCACTAAGTTGTCTTGCAGCACATGAGTAGTAGCTTTCATACTGCATAATGCTGGTCTCCTTAATTCCTTGAGTTAATTTATCATGATACAATGAAATAGTGATTACACAGAGGTACAAATACCAACACGCGTATCCTCAGCTTCAGAAGAGCCACAAAATACAGTTAATACTATATTCTGTTTCATCAGACTATTGTGGTTCCTGTTCTGCTGCCCAAGGCCTGCTTTTCCAATCCAGCAAATGTTGCCTGTGTTGTAAGCCCAATTGACTTTTTACTGAATTAGTTCACATAATATTTACAGCCTATTCCTTTTATACTCTTAATAATTTTTTTAAGAAGACTTCTTCATGCTGCTTGTGTCATGACTAGAGATTAAATCCCCAAATCACAGCCAAACTAAGCGTTTGACAGGAACACTACATGATATTCCAAGGACTGAAAAGGGTCTACTAGCCCAAGCATTTGGGGATCACTCTTCATACTACGTTGCTCTATGCCAAACTAGTGGAGTCCTGGAACAACTTGCACACTGACATTTTTCACTCACTTCAAGCCATCATATACACAAATACGTGTCCAGGGAAAACAATCTTTCCAAATTCAGTTTTCTTTGCTACTGTTTTTACCTCTAGCGCTGCTTCTCTCTTGTTTCTGGAAAATTTAGAAGTCAAATACACCTATAGAGATAAGTACAGGGCACAGAGTCTGGAAATAGACTTATAAGATGGTTTGTTCCACTGAAGATAATGCTGCCAATCCAATTTCCTACTAGAGTTCTGGGTGGCAAGGAGCTCGTATCCCACACAGCTGCTTTCTATTGCACTGCTCTAAAGTCTTACAGAAAAGCCACTTCATACATCTACATATGCCTTGTAATAGTAATGGCATAAATGGTAATTTTTTTGTCACATTCAATCTCTGCAGCAACAGCCCAAGCCACAGCTGAGGCCACTGAACAGTCTGCACCACCTGTTGCTGGCTGCTGCCTGTACCTGCCAGCTTGGAAAAGCCGCAGCCCAGACAGCGCTTATTCCCACGCCCTTTGCGGTGACTCTTGTTCTAAGAGCCCTGTACGACAGACACGATAAAGGCTTAAAAATCAATAAAATGTCAAACTCCTGCAACGGAGAAGGACCAGAGTGGAAGTGAAATAGCGGAGCAGTTACTGAATGACTCCATGTTGACTGTCAAGCTGTGTCGTGTTTCTTGGAGGAACCCTGCGAGTCGAAGCAGGTTTTGGGGAGCGCTCTCAGCGCTGGGCGGGAGGCCCTGCACACAGAGAGGCCTGGGTGGGCCAAGCAAAAGGGCAGCCGGCTCCACGCAGGGCACCAAGGCCTCCTGGCCTCCTTCCCCAGCAAGGCCCCAGGGCTCCCGCGTGGCCCGACCCGTGCCTGGGTATCCCAAGCGGCCTCCCGATGTCCCCTCGGCCCCGCTCACCTCCTCGGCCTGCTTGCGCAGCGCCTTCTCCCGCTCGTACTGCGTGAGCAGCTGCTCGTTGTCGTCCCGCAGCAGCTCCAGCTCCACGCTGGTCTCCTGGCTATGCGCGCACACCGAGTCGAGGTTCTCCAGCACGGCCACCACCAGCGGCATCAGCTCGGCCACCACCTCCTCGTCGTAGCGGCCGATGAGCCGCTCGAACTCGCGGTAGATGGAGCCCGCCAGCCCCGACACCCGCTCCGACATCATGGCGGGGCCGGGGCCGCCGGGGTCCTCCTGGTACACCACGCCGTCCGCCAGCTCCATGGCTGCGGGCCGAGCGCCTCGGCTGACGCGGGGGCAGCAGCGGCGGCGGCCGGGGCGCCTCCTCCCTCTGCGGCGGGGCCTCGCCCGCA
>VZSV01000047.1:3951527-3982114 GCA_013398735.1 Nothocercus julius
ATTCAGTTCAGTGATTTTTTTTTTTTTTTTTTTTTTTTTAAGCCCTAACCTATGGTCAAGAGCCAGATGCTCATTGTACTGCTCTGAAGGGGACCTGCTAAGACCCAGAAGAACTTATAGAATATATGCAGTTAATTCCTGAGAGTTTAGTTAATGAACCTTACTGGTAAAAGCTTGAGCACTTGATGTACATTTTTCCAGTCACAGCTCTGCAGAGCTGATTAATCATTCTGCTACTCTACTTCATGAATGAAGCCATCTACAAAAGCGTAAAAAGTTTAAAATATACGGAAAGATAAAATCCGAATCATTGACAGCTCAAGCTAAAGTACTTCACATTTTACTGTTAGTCATTTTCACTCTCTTGCATGATTTTTGCCTTTAAAACAACATATGGACAGTCAAGCAGGTGGAGCTGAGGGATACCTGAAGTGAGATGCAAGGATTCCTAAAAATGAACAGATGTCATTTACGAACATATCTTTTCTCAAATCTTAACTTCCATATTACACTATCCCAGCAACAAAAAGAGACAGCAAGCTCTGCAGAACTGAACTATTTTTTTCATCCGAAATGCGTGGTTCTTTTTTGCTCACCTGGAACATTATGTGGAACATTAGTTTTGAACACGACGAAGCTCAGAAATAAATACCTAAGATGGTGAGAAAATATCTAGGTCTTCCTGAAGGGAAAAAAAAAAAAAAAAAATCAAAAGAACACTCAGAAGTCCTTTTTCATTATCAAGACAGGCCTGAGTTATTGTCCATCTAGTTTCTTCGCCAGTCTAAATTCATAGCCGAATCTCATCTCCCAAATGGGGGAATTTGCTGAAGGTCCAGTTTGGCATAGGGTTCTGTAAACATTTGCTGGAGCATTCCAAGACTACAGACATTCATGTACAGACAAGAGCTTAAGAGTCCCGATGCAGTGCCCACAGCGGTCAATGGAGACAAGGCTACTGATATTAATGGGCACTGAATCAGACCCAAAAGGAGCTTTATTTAAAAAATCTTATATAAAAAAAGTATTTTAACTAAATAAAAACATCTTGAAAAGTTAAAATCTCTCTCATGTGATGGCTCCATCGCAACTGGGGCTACTCACTGAGTAGAGCTTTACAGAACTATCTCCCACCTACAATTCATGCCTCTAAATTAGGGCTTAAGTTCCTTATTTTCACAATAAAAACCAGAGGCGTGACCAGTGCAGTTCACAAGAGTCTAAAAGTCTCCCAACTTGTACCAAAAAAGGTTCATTTGTTATGACAGTTCATTTGTACTTGCAACTATATCTTCCTCCAACAGTTCCCCACAATCCTGCTAATTAAACTTTAATCTTACCAAAAAATTAGAATTTCAGTTCTTGTTAACAATGCACAATAAATCTGAACTTGAAAATATTACAAAATTCTTTCAAAAGCTTCAAATACAACACAAAAGTGTCCATTTTTGTTTTTAATAAATTGAAAAATCTTTTTCACTAAAATAGTTTCCCCGCCCTTCCAAAAAATTCTGAACTGAGTCTAACTCATCTACAGTTAGCAAAGTGCCCCGGATACAGCCATCCAAACTGTCCTGTCAAAGTGGGAACAAAATCAGTCAGTCTTGGAGAAAGGTTCTTTTCCTATCACCAATACTCTGCCCCTCACTTTCTTGAGTTCCGCCTTTATGGTTCTTGTTTGATGTAGTAACTGGCAGATCCGTTGCTTTCCTGATCGGATGCTCCTTGAAGGAAGCTATACTCTTCTCCATCTAGCAACTCCTCCTTCAGCTGCAATGAAGTCACTAAAAATAAGAGATGAACATTAAAGAACCATAAAATTCAAAGCATGGACAAATTTCCCTCAAATTTACTTAATTGGATTTAAATTGGAAACAGATCTCAGATTTCCAAGTTTCTTATTAAAATATAGAACATAATTCCTCTTTTAACACTCCATATCCCACAAAAAGTAGATGTTTTCTGACCTTAGATGGAACATTAAATTATGCTCTAATATTATCGTGTTTGAACAATAGATTTCAACAACATATATATCCTCTGCAGAGGTTTTCCCTGCAACAATTTATTAGTTGAAAACTCTGCTTTAAGATGGTAACAGAAAGTGCAAATAAAAGTAACGAGTATCACTCAGAACACTGCTTATTTCATCGTTCACCCTTTAGCTTACTTACTGTTTACTCTTTAGCCAGGTAAAAACAACTACTGGTCATTGCAATCTACAAACCAAATTTAGCTTTAAACAATCTTTCAGCTGACAAGAAAGAACTTTGATAAGGACTTCCCAATACATCACTAAAATTTTAAGATTCCAAAGATTAGTTTCATTCAAGCAAAACATCTTTTTTTTTGTAGCTTTTATCTTCGTTCTTCTTTCTTTTGTAAAAAGAAAATAGAAATGAGATCTAAGACATAAAAAGAATGATGTTATGAATAGCAGTAATGTCACAATTACCTTCCAAATTTCATAATGAATAGTGATAATTATCAAAATGAGCATAATATATGAAAAGAACACTGAAAACAAAATATGTCAACATTTTCATTAAAGGTGCAGTACCCACTTTAAAAGGTTGATTTATACGAAAATAAATGGTTCTCTATGACCAAATGAATGAGAAAAGTACTGAAGCTTATAGCTACTGAATACAAAGCTTATATGCATATTAATGTCTCTTGAAATGCAGAAAAATTATGCAGTGAAAGCTAAAAATAAAACCCATAACTTTTTGATATTTGTAGCCATGTTATAATTACAAAGCATTTGATTATTCTTTTATTATGGTTCTATACTACATCTTCTGCTAAACATTAACAGATTTTTAAGATTAAGATATTATAAGTAGCCCCAAAATTGAAGCATGATGCAAGCTCTGCTAACTTATCTAATGGATGCCTCCTCCCCATCTGCTTGGTCCAAAATCTCTTGCTTGTTTTCACTTCTCCTTGCCTCATACCCAACTCTGATCAAACACCCCATTTCCTTTGGTCTGTAGCGGACAACAAAAGTGCTGTCTAAATAATAAGAAACATAATTGGTTACTTAGATATGCTGCTAATACTTTTAAGAAAATACTACATAGAAGTTAAGAACATCACCTGAACTCTACCAGGCATGTGCCTTTCCTTCTCTGCCCCAGTATTTAATTCTGCAAGAGTAACAACAAGAGCTGTAATAGAGCAAGAGTAGTCTTCACAATTTGGCTTGTAGCTGGCTAATCAGGACCCAAATCCTTACATTTAGATATGTAATGATACTTTACTTCATTTGTCCCTACTATTCAGCTATTTAGCTATTAGCTATTTAGCTATTTAGCTAGTAGCACTATTTAGCTGAATAGTGCTATTCAGCTACAACTCTTGCTAAGAAAAGCTTACCTACAAGCATACAACCAAATGGTTATTTGAAAGAAAAATGAGAAGTCTTATGAAGTCATCTGACTGATCATCTTCTAAGTAAAAGGGACAGAGACATCAGAAGTACTTTCTTTTTAAGCATCTCCATGTTTTGCATGGAAACAAAGAAAAACTGTTTGATGTCATTCCCCCCGCCTCCAGGAACATCATTATGGCAATAAGAGCAATGGTTTAGAGGTAACTCATAGGTGCAGCAAATATAAGGCGAGTGAACTGGAGCAGTCTCCTTCCCCAGTAGACTGGTTAACAGCTCTCTATGTGAAACCACCTGCTTTAAAGATCATTTCACATGACTCAAAGATTCAAATTGTTGTGAGCACGAAGGAAGTGGCATGACTTTGCTGGAGAACAAGAACACTTCTTCCAGACATGATGAAGCATCACTGAAATCTCCTGTGCTGATGATGGTATAAGAGCAGAAAGAGCTCCTCAGTGAGCCTTACTAAGATCTCCAGCAGATGAGAAGTTTTAGATTAGATGCTTGTCTCATCAATAGCCCTTCACCATTTTCATTTAAAGCCACAAAGGAATCTCCTGCAAAGTGCCTATATCCTAGCTGTGACTATTCAAGTGTGAGGCACTGTGATATGCTGAGGAATGCACACGCAATCTACGAATTTTGGTTGACCTCAAATGCATTTTGAGACAATTACATCAGGGCTATGCCTCCCCTGTCCCTCAGACAAAAAACATGTAGTCTTGCTAAAAGGTATAAAAAAATAAAATAAAATAATTAAAAAGAAAACCTTTGCATAATAAAAACACTGTATTGTAAATTAAACTAATTTTGCCCAACTTCTCAAAAATTTGGAAATTTGAAGAGCTCCTAAAGAAGATAATAGAAAGCATCAGGTCTCAAGAAGGTAAAGAAGGATTTTTGTAGGAACACAGGCCTATAATGACTCAAAAAATTCAGTCTATGTGTATATGTGTACTAAATACTTGCATTTTAACTATAGATTTGCCATAAAAGAAGAAAAGCTGTGCAGAAAATGCAGTTGAGAACCTCCTCTCCTATGTAGTGCTTCTGTCTTGCATCTGTAAGAGACATTGACATAAATCCAGGAAAAGCAAGGAAGGTGAGAATCTGTGTTCCGAATATGTAATAGTTAACAAAAAAAAAAAAAAAAAAAAGCCCAATCTTGTAGCCTTCTTATACAAAAAGAAATTTTAAGAGGGTGAAAGTTCAAATAAATGCATCAGCCTGGCAACTGTCCTGCAAGGAGACCACAATTCAATTTGTCTGACATATCATATAACTAAACCATATCAAAGAGAATCTATATGGCCTTCATAGCAGGAATAGGGAAGAGAAGTTACCAGTTACTTGAAATGGGCTTCTAAAAATCAAGGATTACATTACATAAACCTTCCTTAAATAAACCACAAACCTTCCTTAAATAAACCTTAAAGTTTTAATCTGCTCAATATTATGAATAAATTAAATCTTTAATGAGTTTTCCCCTGACAAAAAGGTAAAAATCCCTCTATCTTCTGTTCATAGTATTTTCTCTGCAAAAAGAGAAAATTCACACTAACTTCCTGCTCATGTCAGATATTCCCAATCCCACATTACCATTCAGTAAGTTTAGCTCAATGCATTTTTGCATTTTAAATCACTGCAGCTCTGCAGTGCCTTTGTGCACTACTGCAATCTGGCCTCAGATGAAGGTCTGAAAACGCTGGCATCCTTTTATCCTTTTTCCCTAAGACTGATTCAGTGATGGGGTGCATCAGTGAGCATGAAAAGCTCTCTAAGAGGAGGAGAAAAAGAGAGAGAGAGAGAGAGAGAGAGAGAGAGAGAGAGAGAGAGAGAGAGAGAGAGAGAGAAGAGGAAAAGAAAAGGAAACAAGAAGCAAAAATAAGAAAAAAGACAGAGATGATGAGTCGGTATATTCCATGCTACATTGTGCTTAGGTGCCCACCCTGTCCATCATTTCCCTCTGCAGTAACAGATACAGAGGTGGCTAGTTACCTGTTTTGAGGCTGGGACTGAACTCTCGGCTAGTCCGGGGAGGCTGGAAGGCCTCCAGGGCTGTCTGTGCTGGCAGGGTTCGATATGGAGGAGGAGTCAACTCTTCATCACCAGAGAAGCTCCTCCGCACCCCACCTGTCATGGGTGGGCTGGACAAACTGACAGGTTTCTTCCCAACTGGTATCTTCCTCTCTAAACATCAAGTCAAACTAAAATAAACGCTTGGGTTAAAGTGCATTAGGTAACTCAGACTGTTCACTGAGAACTGAGGCCTAGTGAAGGCTAGGCCAAGTATGGTGCTGGTTATTTCTACTCCTCTATGTACGGTCTCCTGGTTCCAAAGAGCCTGTTAAGCCTTTAATAAAATTATTTTGTTCTCTATATTTCAGTAATCACACCAAACCAAAGTATTCAGGCATTTTAAACAGTAACGATAACAAATTATTTTTTTCCTGTGACTCAGCACTTCTGTTGCTAAAATTGATTTAGAACATGTAGGAGGCAGCCAACTATAAGATATTTCCATGTAGAGGTCTTCATCTCCTTTAGATAAATAACATTAACTCGATTTCTTAGCATTGAGTCAACAGAAAAAGTACACAGAAGTTCTTCCCCTTTTCCATATTACAAGTTTGCTTCAGAGCAGGGATAAACAACTAGTCCCCCTGGAACAAATCTCCTTCCTATGGCATTAGATAAAGAGATTTTCTTTTCCAGTGTTTTTGTCACTGGTGCAGCATGAAAGAGATCAAGAAACTTTTGTAGAGGTGATAGATGGAAGGAGACGGACCAGGTAAAGCCTGCCATAGCTACGCTACAGCATATAGGAGATGAGCATCACTCTACAGACATTTACTCTAAGGTTTACACAAGGGTTTTCTTAGGTGCTGTTGTTTCAACTCCTTCTACTATTCAGCCTATCACTAGATCTATTTAATCAGACTTTACAATGCCTTTCAGACTCACTTGAATTCTTTTCCTAAACTGTGTTTAAAGCTTATTATGAAATTATTTAGCTTGACAGTATATTCTTCCCACACCTGTTTGGAAATCCTCAATGCAAGAACAGTGACCATAGGTGGCCACAGCAACAAAACTTTCTGGAAGGAGGTCTCAGTCAGATGACATAGACTCTACTTTTCTAGCTTAGAACATAAGATCTCTCCTAATACTACATTAAAGAATGTTAAAAAAAAAAAATTAGTCAAGTTTGTTGACTCTAGGACAAAACTAATTCCAGCATCAACTGTTGATTGAATTGTTCCCCAGGCTGTTCTACTAAAAAAAAAAATAACTTGTCTTAAAAGCAGCACAAAATCAAGATGACAGATTATAGACCTTTTTCTGCAGCTGAACTCTCCTTACCTTCAACATAAATACTGCAGTTTCTTCCCAACTCCCCATCCGTTTCAAGAAAACACCAAGGGAATAAGTCAGTGAGGGCTGATGCTCCAAACATGCTAAATAGTTACGCTGTCTTGATATTGAGCATCAAATTCCATCAAGACAAACTACTCATTCTTATGCAATAGAAAAAAAAAAAAAACCCTCACATTTGTAATGGGTTCATTCTTTTCGGAGAATCTTGTAAAAAATCAATTTAAACACGATTAAAAATGGTGTGGAATTTATCGTAAGGATACAGGCTTATCCTGTGTTCTTAATTACCATTTCATTTCTTGCACACACGTTTCCCAAGCCATGGCTGCAAGGCTGCTGCTGCTCTTGCTCAAGAGGCAGCTACCTTTCAAAACTGCCAAATTATTGGAGAAATATATTAAAACACTTGGGAATAGAACTGCTTTATGAAGTTACAACATTGCTCAGAGGAGAGAAAACAGATGGATCTCATTTCTAGAGAAGAATGATGGGAGAAGACACAAGGTCCTCTTGAACTGGCTGCCTCTACTCCCTTTATTTTACTCACTCAACACAGATTTCTGGTTTAAATAGTCAGAGTCAGGGAAATAAAAATATAGAATGAGGCGGACCATGCACTTATCCAAATTAAAATTCAAATTTGTTGTTTTAAGGACAGAATTTTAAGGAAAACTTTATCCTGAGGGAAACAATTACTATGTAAAGAATCTGAGTAGCTTTGTTATAAAGTTCAGATTCTTAAAAAGCAGTCATTACTATGTTTTACTGTGACAAGAATAGTCATGAAAATCAATGCTATTTATTGTCAGCTTCCCACAGATGTCTCTCACCTAGAAAACTGGGAAACAAGCCACTTTGTTTTCAAAAGGAACCAGACTGGGTAACAGCAAGATAATGCCTTAAATTTCCTACTTCTCTTTCCGATCCAAATAACTCGATTATTTCTACAGCTGTGTTAAAAATAACTAAAAACAGAGAGGTGAAACTGGCTTTACTGACACCTGAGCAGTTTGTATAAGGCAATATTCCATATATTCCATAAAAGGCAATATACCTCATTATTGAAAATATTCCACAACTAAAACAATCTCCAAATACCAAAAATACTGTAACATTTGTCCATCTACAATTCATATAGAATATATTTAACAATATCAACTCTGTCACAAGTTATAAAAAAATAAATATTCTCAGTTAATTAAAAAGTTCCTTTTATGGCATACTGCACCTTTAAGCATAACACCTACTTTACATACAAGCAACACTTCCAAATAGAATAGGGACTTAGGGAGAGACCATAAACTTTTTAAAATAGGAAGAAAAATGCAAACAGTATTTTGTCACCCACTTTTCTTATGTCCTTTGTACTGTTGTGACTTAGCTTTTTTCTTCTGTTTTGATGAACTTGACTGGCTATCTCTTGATGCTGAAAAAAAAAAAAAAATATTTAAAAGCAGATTTAAAGCTTGGTATTTTGGAAAAGCACTTCAGATGTGTTAAGGAGATGTTCTATCCTGTGCAGTAGCTTTAGTGACTGAAAGGAAATGACTGAGGAAAATTTCTGCTATTTAACTATAACCCTATTAACAAGTACTGAAATACAGTTACCTATTATCACATATCTTGCACATGAATAACTCTATGCACATGCTGAGCTCCATCAAATTTAGCAGGTAAAGTATATGCATTTGCGATCTTAAAGCAACAGAAATTCTTAATGATATTATCCAGAACTGATGAGTACATAAAAGTTTTTTTTTCCCAGGACAAAGTATGCTTCTCTCAGCAATAAAAACAGAAGAACAGTAAGTAGCCACAGAAATGCTCAAAAGTACTTTAGCAGAAGAGATTAAAACCGTGTACTTTTAAGCAACAGCAAGTAATATCTTCTCTTTTTGTTATGACTTTTGACTTTTTTATGAAAAGAAAAAGAAAGAAAAAACAAAGAAAAAAAAAAAAAAAAAAAAAGATGAAGTTAGGACAAATCACAGAATAATAAGGACCAGAAAGCAACCGCTATGTTATTCACAAAAATGAAATTTACTTTGTGGTGCTGGAGGCTGTAATTGATATCCAGTCAGCTGACACCATCCCACTGGATAGAGATCTGGAGACTCACAATCCACCCACTGATCATATTCATCTTCCCATCCGTCAAAGTGTATCCTCAGTAGGCGATGGATAATGCGAGTTACTGTGGCTACACATACTAGGCGAGGTTCCATTAGATCTACAGCCTCCAGTTTCATTCCAACATGAAACCCATGGTTCGGAACTTCCTGGAAAAGTGAACACATCAAGAGGGTAAAAATCAGGAAGCAAGCACACTAATTACAACCACTCAAAAACACTACTGAAGCCAGTGTTCCAGTTAGTTAAATGTAAAAAAAAATACAAGGTATCCTCTGTGAAGTTTCAAATGCCCCTTTTTTTTTTTCTTTAATATTTCAGAGACATTCAAACATAATACATCAAAATAGTTCCTTTAAAAGGCACTGTAGTCTTAATTTTCCAAGTTGTACAAAACGAAATGGGTCAATCCCATGAAACATACAGACAGAACTTTACAGAAAATACAAAGTTGATTCTAAATACACATGTATGATGTTTATTACCTTATTGAAGAGCTTTACAGGTGCTGCTATTGAGTCGCTTTCCCTGAGGTAGTCAAACCATTTGAAAGGGAGTTTTGCATAACCTGTGAATTTTAAACATTTTCACAAATCAACTGCAAGCTTTATTTAAAAAAAAAAAAAAAAACTACAAAAATAGTATATTGACACTGTGCTACTGCTAAAAAGATGACAAAGAAACAAGATATTAATATCAGAAACTTCCACCACTCTGAGCTTTGGTCTAAGGGACAAGGACAGTCCACCGGACACAGCCCAATGCAACAATCAAGATGAAAGAACTTCTAGATAATACAAAAAGCGTCATTTAACATTAAAATTATTTTTTTATACTTGAAGTTTTCTGTCCACGTAGATCCATGATCTCTACATTGCCCCACACAAATCACCCAGAACAGATCATGCAATTAAGCACATCCAGCGTCTTTCCTGCGGGGAAAGACCTCCACTATTGAAAAATTTCATTTGTTAGGAACAGATTGGTAAGAACAGGCATGGATACTTTCAAACTTCAATAATAAGGTTCAAACAGCAGTAATGGGGTAACTTACAGCAGTTTTTCAAATTTAAAACCAATGAAAAAAATTCAAATAAAGGGAAGAAAATAATTTCAAACATATTTAGCTTTTGCTTTCTACTGAATTTGCAAAAAAACATACAGGACCATTTTTATTTTGAGTAACTTAAAGCAGCTTAGACTATCAATTCTCAAATTCTAGCTCATGGACTAAAAACAGCTTGAAAGGTTTCTTCGTGGTGGCATAGAGTGTCAGACATAAAAACAGATAGATAAATAAATCAATAAAATCCCAGGACATGGCACAGTGATGGATCTCACTTGAATCTCATTTGAGTCACAGTACAGAGCTCCAGCTGAGCTGCAGCTCAGTACTGCAGGCCAAGATTCATCAAACAGGTAGCTAAACCTAGGCCAAAAATGCAATCAAATTCTTGAAAGTTTCTAAAATCATCAACTTCTGGTGATTTCAGCAAGTGTTCAGGATGTTTGAAAGGAATAAGCCTGTAAGCTTAAAGCCCAATGATTTCATAGCAACATACTTAAAGTATCCATACTCCTAAATGTAATTGGGAAATGGTATCCAGAGTTAAGTATGTCATATCTTCACAAACGGATGAGCTGAATAGTTAACAAGTGATACAGATACTAATGTACTAATTTCACATATTAATGATTTTTTTTTCTTGTTTATGCATAGGTTCTCTAGTGAGATCAATTTGTACACAAGTCCCTTTATTAACTTCTCTGAGCTTGTACTGGAGACATGGGCACGTAGTTCTAGCTACAGGAATCAGAAGAAACCGTCCATTTTCAAGGCCACAACTCAGGCAGTAGAGCATACCTCAAGAGCTAAGGAGCTTTGGTCATTATATCCTATTCCACCAGTAATAAAACGTTTGGTATATTAATGCACATTATGTTCTGTATTTTACTGCTGTTAATTCCCCATTCAAATGACTTTTAGACTATTGCATGAGATTTATAATCATCTCTCAGTAGATGACACAGAGTTGTTACGGAAAATTGCAATAGATGGGACAATATATATGAAGATAGAGAATAAAGCTGTCACGATACAAGAAAAAAAAAAACAGTAGTATACATATGTTAGCAGTAAAATTTGAATACCCTTGTCTAAATACTGTTCAAAGACTATAATAGAGAAGTTGCACCATAGAAGGGAATTTACTTTCTACTCTATTTCATCAATTTAATGTTTCTATTTCTAAACTAATTAATACTGATATGTGCTTTCTTTGCATCCTACAATTACTAATGTTGGACCACATCTTGGACCACATTTTTTGACAGGTGAGTAGGCTTAGAGAAAAAAAACAAAAACAATAAAAAAAACACCACTCCTCATATTTCTGATATTGACATCAGGCCCATGAATTTCCTGGCAATAAGCTCACTAAATGAGCTGACTGTGAAAAATAGCAGCAAATCTGTCCAACTGCAGACTTTCCATACACTCAAAGATGACAGATTCCTTAGTGTGTGCTAAGGCAAGTGCTATGAAACTATTATCTTCTTGTTGTACTGTTGTTCTGTAAATTATTAAAAAAAAAAAAAAATTCAACAAAGACAAGCAGAAGTCTAGCAGAAGTCTGCTAGAATAAGAATATATATAAAAAAATACAGAAAACCATTATCATCTTCTGTTACACAATTAAGTACAATAAACTGCAAAGACAGTAAAGTAGAAAGACGAAGGCAATAAGAGTCTTCTGTAGACACATATGCTAGTGGACAGACAGCTTTTCTTATAGCAGGGATTATGCCATGCATAAATCTATAGCGACTTCTACAAAAATCAAATTTGTGAATCTATTTCAATAAATTAACTACCATTGTTATTAATTAGCCCAAGTCTGACACTTTTTAAATGTTCTTTAAACCTCTGCTTGCCAGAACTTCCCAAGTACCGATATATTCTGAACAGTGACTTGCATATTTATATTTCCTGTTCACTTAATAGCTGTACTATTCCATTTATGGTTAATCTCTCAAGTTCTGATAGTATAGGCAAATTAATTTAGTCAGTGAACCAATCAGATGTTCAGTTTGTCTTTTTATGTACAAAAAGGCTTGGTAACTGTTTTAGATTACTTTGAAGTTATGTTGTACTATTTGTTTTAGACTCGGGAAAGTCCTGAAAAGTGACAAGAACTTTGTAGACTGAGTTAAGAAACAAAGCATAAGGCATATACAATATCACTGAAAAATATTAAAAATAAAATGTGGTCAGAATGCTATATGTACCTCTGGGTGGAGTTAGTTCAATCATGTTAATTTCACAGAAACCAACAGGGAAAATAGAAGGGGAAGTGGCATGGTAACAAAACCAATCAGACCCATCTGCTGCTTCTGAGCCATCAATCCCAATCATAAGATAGCCATCTGCTAAAACCTTTGTAAAGAAAAACAAAATTTGACATTAAATTCCTTTAACTGTGTGATAAAGCTAGAAAGAAAGCATGCCATGTTTCAAGAGTAAATACAACCGAATGCTAATGGCAATACTTATAAGGACATTCAAGTAAAACAAAATAAAACAAAAAACAAGTCATACCTGTCTCCAAGATTTTCTGCATATTATTGTAAAGAGTACCTTAGTTAACTGCAAAATTGAGAGGAGAAAATTTCCCTTTTTTTTTTTTTTTTTTGGGTGAACATGAGCTTTTTAAGCTTTATAATTTAGTTTACACTTTATCTTGCATGCATATTCAACATTACATAAAGAAGAAAAAAAAAAGAAATCAAGATAACAACCTTACTCATTGGTAAGGTTATGCGACGCTGTTAAAAAAACTCTTTACATTTTCTTCTTTTAAAATAGATTTCACATAGATGGTGCCGTTTTCAGTTAGGAAAAAAAGTACATTCTTCATATATACATATATATATATAATTATTATTTTTATTTATTTATTTATATAAATCTTAATTGACTTCCACAGGTAAGCAAGATGAGGTTTTCAGAACAGGGTTGAAGAATATTTGGGATAATTAGCAGAAGATTGGCCTGCAAATTAATCTCATAAGCATGTCATTTCTTAGTCAACAGTAACACTGAATTTTCAGGCATTAAAAACTAAATTAGAATTTACATGAGTATATGCTTTTCTATATTACTTGCCTAGAACTAAGGATTCAATGGATATGCTGTGTGAATGAACTGGATTTTATTTTTGTTGAGCTTTTTCTTATGTTTCAAAACTGAATAAAATTGAGTTGAAAACTAGATTCATATCTACCTTCCCAAATAGACATTTGCTTTCTTACCTTTCTAATAGTTGCCACACATATTGCTGAAAGGTTTAAGGGATCTATAGCTTCCAATTTCATTCCTTCTTTAAACCACTCCCCTGCTGTGTCAACCTCTTTTACCTAAAGGAAGAGAAAACAGTGCCAGAAGCTAAGAATCCAGTGAGGCTAGAACGATAAATCACCACACACTAACGACAAAAAAAGACCAAAATGCCTGTCATATAACCTCTTCATATGTCAAGAAGCCCGAGTTGGTTAAGTAAATGAATAAAAAACCCAACACTTATAACTGGGCATGTTTTCAAAACTTTAGCAAAGTTGCAGTGCTGTTCCATACAGAGGAGAAAATCAGAGTTCCTCAATCAACTCTGAAAAAAACAGTGTTCTTCCTGGCAAACTCACCTTCATAAATAAGTGTGGGGGTGCATCAAAATGTTCCTCTTGTTTCTTTGTAATATCTACAGGGAAAAATGGTACATCGTTGTCAGAAACTTGATTAATGAAAGAGACTGTACATTTTTCTAAATATGCCAGCGAGATGCCCAGGTACCCACATACTTTGAACAGTATTTTCAGTGACTTTTAGCACCACTCTTGAATTCAACTATACTTATTTAGTGTGGAAATATCTGGTACTACCGAGTCACATTTTTACTGTGGCAGGTCCACAGTCTAAGACAACTATGAGAAATACCTAGTGAACACTCACCTATTTTTATTATTTATTGCTACCTGAAATACTTTTAAAACACAATTTCACTTACAAGGAAAAAGCTCATTACTCCCAAGACTGTTCCACAAAATTGCTATCAATATCTGCAGACTTTTGCAAAAAAAAAACTGCAAGCAAAATATTTTGCATACTCTTCCATGCTGTGTTAGAAAATAAACAGTAGAAGACATCTAGGTTTAAAATAAATATACATAATAATTACTTGAACTATTTTTATTAACCATATGAAGTGACAGTATGGCTTAAGTTTAGCTTCACTAATACAACATTGCCCAAAAAGACACCTCTGAAACACAACAAGCTTACCAGATCTTTTGAATCTATGTCCTATACTTCGAGACCAACCAATGTGATGAATGAGTGGACTGTACATGTGGCACCAGAAGTCATCAGTTTTGTCTTCACTTTCTTCATACACCAATCTTAGCCGTCCTCCAATGACACTCTCTACCACTGCTACCCGTGTTCGACAAAGATGTGTTTTGTCAACAACTTCTACTCTCATGGAAGTTTTGAACGGATATTGCATACACTCAGACACCTTAAAATAACAGGGAAAAAAATCTGTAAAAATACACTCTGTTTTTCCCTAGTCATTTGTCTTCTGCCACCAAAGTATTTCTTTTTATTCAATTACTTGCTAGTCCACCTGCAAAAGTAACAAAATGCTTTCTCTTACATTTTGTTGTATATGGGACAAAATGAAACATTTCACGAAACTCTGTAGACTAGATCCTACAACATTATAAATGACTCCCACACAGGTTAAAGGAATTTTCCATTGATTTAAAGAAAGTTTGTTCAGTGATTAGCAATGGATAAAAATGACCTTGAGAAACAATCAGCTTTAATGATAAAGATTAAAAAAAAAAAAAAAATTGCTTTGTCATCCACTCAAAATATAGCACTTAAAAACAGGATCAAAATACTTTCTTATAAAAAGAAGGGAAAATAATACTTGAGCATAATTAAAGTTGACCACTCACAAACATGTTTCTTCACAATACCAAGGAAGAAAGAAAATAAAGGAAATATTGATCTGCTTTGTGAAAATGTGTTCTTTTTAACATGCTTTAAATTAAATACAGTATATGTCATTTGCTATGTCTTTTATGAACTCCTAAAGCATTTAGACTTTGTAAATTTGATTTGGCTTCAAACTGAGCCAAGTTTTAAACAGAAATGAACATGTACAGAAAATAAAAGTCTTTAGAATACTAGCGTGCAGGGAAGACAACAATACAGGACTCCTTATACTCCTATTAAAATCTATGCACCATCTTGTAACAGATAACATCCCTCCCNATCTAGGCTAAAGTAGATAGAAATATTATCATTTACAATTAGGTATTTTACTGCATCTAGAGGTATGCTGTGTTAACAAATTTTGTTTAGCTTCTAAAAACAAAACAAAACAAAAAAAAATCCTGAATTAGCAAGATTAGTTTTACTTTTTCTCCAATATCTATCAACGGGCATCTTTTTAGCACTTTTTTTTTTTTAATTGGGGTTATTTTAAAATTAGTCTTTCTTTCAAAGAAGAGTTTTCCAAATGGCATATTATAACTCGTGCAGAGATAAATGGAAAATAGAGATTCCACAGGAAACTATTAGATCTTCACTATAAAGGGACTAATGTGCCATTGTAAAATATTTCAGCTCTTCACACTGTGTTGCAATTTTGTTTATAGTACATTATTGATATTGCATCAGCCTTACCTTCTGAGAAAAGTCAGGAGGAAGTGTTTTGGCACCAGTAAGTCGTTTCACTAGAAAAGCTTTCCAGTTTGTGTATTTGTGTTGGATGGCTGTTGCAAATGAAGGGGAAAAAATAAGCCACTGATTTTTAAATGTGTCCATTAGAGACAATGTTATAGCCTGGAATATGTAAAGAAGAAAACCTAGATGACTGTTAAAAGGCCTGGATGAAAATAATGACAAAATCTCTTTAGAGAAAGAATGATACCCCAGTTTAAACTCATGTGTATGTTAGGGCAAAGAATTTAATGATAAAACATAAATAAGATCAGTGCATGTTTATGTCACTGATTAGCCTAACTGTTTCCACCTTGATATAGCAGGGGCTACTCCAAGAAACACTGTTGCTATGGTAAAATATTCAAAGCATAAGCAAATTTGGTTAATTAAAAAAATCTATTTTGGTTTTATCTCAAGCGATACTGCTAATATTCACATACATCGAGGAGGGACTAGGGGCTTCCCGCTGGTTGCGCACCAACCAACTGGGTGGATGTCAGATCCACAAACGTTGCACCAGAAGTCAAGATTTGAATCACTTTCAAAGCCTTCGTATCTTAGCAGAGCATTGTACCCTAAAACAAAAGAAAGACAAAACAAACAAACAAGCCCATTTTAAAAAACACGAAATTAAGCAAGGCTACAAATTTATTCAGGCTTCTCCATCAATCATCATACATATAACTCCATTTTTGCTAGTATAAAACATTTTTAAAAAAAAATAAAAAAATCCTGCTCCCCTCATCAACAGCCACTCAGTTATTAGCTCTCTCCACAGTTATTTTAACAGTTTTAATAATTTCAACCAAAAGATATTCACCTGCTAATTTTACAATTCCAGCTATCCAGAAGACTTTGGTAGGTAGGCTGCAGTCTGTGTTTGGAACCTCCACTCGTACTCCTTCTGAGATATCACCCCAGCATGTCCCCATAGGCGCCTGTCATTTAAGATGAGGGGAAAAACAAGACCAGTTCACCATTCTGTTTACTCCACACAAAAATAATTATTTTTGCTACAGTGGTGCTTTATGAGTGACCTTCCAAGAGATAAAAATCGCTTTACATGGTAGACAAACATATGTTTAGATATTGGTCTTTCTGAAAACCATTTTTGCTTTTCTCAGCAGTTTATGTGCACTGATATTACACAATTACTATTGCTTATCTCTTGTAACAACTATAGGATTGCAAGTTTAAACATCTGTAAAGCACAAGTAGAAATTATATATACTTACAGGTCAGCATTATTCCATGAGGTTTCAACTAGAGGCTAGCTACTGATTTTACTGAGAATAGTGTAATTCCCCCCACAATTCTACTTTCAAAGAACTTACAGTACTTAAAAATCATACCATTGTCACAGACATCAAAATCCAGTAAATGCTCTGTAAATTTGAAGCTTGCCTGAAGATGCTGAAGAGCTATTTATTGAATGTATGCTGAAGATTTATTAGGAAAAGGGTTATCTCCTATGGATTCACAACCTCTCAGAGAAATTTGCCTGCATATCACCCACAAATGATCATTCCATCAAGCAAACAAAAAAAATTTAAGTTGCATTTTTCTAACAAAAGCCAAAGGGAAATGCATAGCTAGATTCCTCACGCACTGTTCTGAAAGCTTATACTAAGGTTTTAGTCATAAGAAGAAATACAAGCCTGATGACCTCTTAAAGATTTTGGGAAAACAGAGATAAAAATTACATCTAGTTTGCCAGCTCGGGAAGAATGTTTTGTTGGCCAGAGCATCACGAAACGATAGTCAGAGATGGTGTTGTAGAGATATCAGAAATGTGCAGTGCTGAAGAATCTAAACCCTTAAATTTTATCTAAAAAAAAAAAAAGTCTAAATTCAACAAGAAGCCACAAACAAGGAAAAGTTTCAGATTTTAGATAGTTTAGAACAACGGTCATATTAACTATAAAGGTACTCTAGGAGAAATAAATTCTAATCAGTACAGACAGCACTCAGGTACCATGGAGGAGGCTGAAGGGACCTTCTGATTCCATATCGTCATAGGCAGCCAGGATTCTAAGGCTGTCTCTGATTTACAAGACTTTTTTCAAACACAGCGTTTAAACAGCTCACTGAGAATAACCTCCAACTTCTTAGACTTTCAATGGTGAGCCATAGGGAAAAGTAGTTTCATTAATTCTGAATGATTGGTAATTACAATGCTGGAAGTTTGCCTGCAATCAGCAATGACCAATTAGCAGCAGTAAACCAAATTTATCTTAAAAGGGGATGCCCTTAACTGTTGAGAATATATGATGCTAGGCAACAAGTTTTAGACATTAAAGGAAAAATAATTCCATTGCAAGCATGCCAGCTTCATACTCTGGAAGTCTGGTCTCTTCATGTTCTGCTATGTCCCATCTACACCGCTCTAGACTGTAGAGCTCTTTTCTGCCATCTAGCAGACAGAGAGTAAAACACAACTTATAGATGACATTTTCATATGCAAAATATGCAGATATAATATCTTAATAAAGTCCCATTACATATTCATTATCATCTCTAAATTGACATTTGTAGCTTTTTGGACTTAAATGGGAAAATAAACTTTTCAAACTGCATATTTTAGTAACTCTTGTTGCCTTATATAGAAATAGATGAGTCCAAACAATCAAAACTAGCAGTGCTGAATAATCTCACAATCCAGCAGCCCTTCATCAAAATATATTTTACTGTCTGCTCACCTGCTCAGTTAATTCAGAGAGAAGTATATCACAGCACTTCTCCTTCTATGATAAAAGAATTGTCACAAATATTTTTACTCCTAAAACATGGATTGGTATAGAGGGAAATAGCAGAAAGCTAAATTTGTCCTTGTCTGTGAAAATACTGGTTCTGCTAGTTTCTCCTACACCAATCCACATGGCTCACCCTTTAGAAGAAGGAAGCCATCCTGGGTAGCATTCCTACTGAAAAGCCAGATATCATTACTGTCCTGAAACAATGCTTTACAGTATACCTGGTATACCGTATATCTTTCCACTCCTTATATAAATACTTAAAGTAGGAAGACTGGATAAACCAGGGCTACAACAGCCACCTTCCTTTACATCTTCTTGGTCTTCATGCGATTAATCAATGTTTGCACAGTGCTCTGAAGAACTCACAAAGCACTGTGTAAGTGCTAAGTCTTATTCAAGAGCTGGCTAGAAGGGTAACACTGAAGTCTGGATTGGCATAGTATGAACTAGCAGAACCATAATTTACAGGTAAGAACAAATTTACCTTTCAGACTCATGACGAAGAGATCCGCTTCACGTTACTCCCAAACAAGGAAGATCTGGTTCATCGCTTCCTGAGCCAGGAGATGACTTGGGAGGGTTTATCTGTGAGCGGCAGCTGCCTTCTCTGCAAGGTAAGTTGCAATCAGGAAGGTCCTGTTTGACAGGAATGCCTAAAGGCCAAGTACCTCCACACAGCTGCCTAGCTGAACAAAGAACTGGCGGGTGAAATAGCTTATTCCTAAAGCCATCCACATGGCTCTCATTTCAGATAGGCAGCTTCAATCAAGCATTAAATAGCAAAAGAAATGCTACTAATTCCTAAAATGTAAGTGCTATTATCTTGGGTGTAAATAGCACCCTCCTAAAAGGTATCATCGGGGAAGACAAAGGAAAAAGCTGAAAATCAAAGTTAAAGGCAAAGCACTGCCATCTAGTGTAAAATCCAGAAACGGCCCCTCGGAGAAAAGGGAATTTAGAAGTGTTTTGTTACAAAAGAAACAAAGAGAATAAAAATATTGCAGCTCAATAAAATGGACTGAAAGACTGAAAAAAGCACAGCTTCAGAAAAACGTGCATCTCACTAGCAACGGGGTGAAAAAAAATATAGCTATTATTCATGGGCATTAAGTTGTACATTAAGTACTGACACATGACTCACAGCAACGTACTTGCTTTCATTACCAGAACAATTTGAGCTATTAAAACCAAATAGAGAAAAAAAGTAAGAACGGTTTAGAAAAAAAATGAAACAGGAATGCTGGTTAATAAGAAAGATCACAAACGGAGCATGCTGTATGTTACTAAACTGTAAGAAAATACTATCATTGTGAATATCAACATGTTGAAATTGAATTACAGCTTTCCTCCACAAGCAGACCCAAACAATAGCTGATACAAGGCAATTCAACAGCTAAGGAAAAAAAAAAAAAAAAAAAAGAGGCAAGGTGCACCAGATCACAGTTCTGCGTCTGCCATAGGATTGCTTTACAAAATGAAACAAGACTCTTTGGACTTCAGTATCCAAACTATAGATTGGGCATATTTGTATCAAATAGCGCTGCGATTTTCATCCCTGTTATTCAACATTAAATTTGGTATGAAGATAACAGGAATGCCACGTTAAAGGCATCAGAATGCTTTGAAATTAACTAGAGAAGAATTTTAAGACTTAAACATTTCTGTTTCATAATGCGTCTACATTAAAATTAAAGCAGGAATAATTTCCCACATCAAGCAAAAAGCCATGTGACGTGGGAAAATTAGGCACAGATCTGATATACTGAAACCTGCTGTGCTTTACAAAGTCAAGAAGCCAAACCTCACATCTCAAAAACCTCTTACATTTTCTTTAATATAAATCCCAATGCTCCCTATAAAATATAAATGCAGATAGAGCCAGTGTAACTAGGTACACGCTTACCTAACAAACTTAAGGGTAGCTACAGAGCTGTCTCACTGAGAAAGTCTGACCTGTACCATCAGTTCTATAGCAGTATTTTGGGCAGGGTAGGCTTTATGTATTTCATCTTGTAAACATACAGAACATGCGCATGAAATTCATAATATGGACAGTAAACAAACCTCCATCCAGTGTTACCAAAGCAATAATACATACAAAATGTATCAATAAATTTTGCAGAGATAGACAAAAAGAAAATTGCTTCTTTTAATTCTCAAGAGACAGAGAAAGTGGGAGAGAACAAACAGGAGAGAACAAAAGAGAATGATCTAAAAAAGATGACAGAACTCACGTGTCTTCAGATTCTGAACAGTTTAATAATACATTTTTTTAAGAAATAATTATAGTAAAACTAAATATAAATCACACCATCATATCACTAACTAATACCCATTGAGGAAGTGGAAAAGACCAAAGGAGAACTCAGGACTAACAATAAACTTTTACAGAAAAAGAGCAGGGAGAGAAAAGAAACAAGATTCAGATTTAACAGCACTTCTGCCGTCTTGATTGCAAAGATTTTCAAGGTAAAGTATGAATGTTAGTTTTATATCTGTTCTTGTTACTAATGTACTATCCAGCATAATGAATGAAACAGTGAGAAAACAAGAGAGAACTCCTAATAATGCAATGTTATAATACAGAATACAAGTGGCATAATTACTGTGTCCTAATGAAGTACAACAGACAACACGAGGCATTTGCTGTTACAACAGCACAGTCATCTTATCAAACAGTATCTTCTGAGATGCACTTAAATTACTTGTTACAACATGTACCTAATTGTGAAAGCAAAGTGCAAACAGGCTTATTTAAGCACGGGGAATTCACCACACATTCACAAGGCTGCACTACTGCAGGGCTCTGCTCTCGGCAGCAGCAAGGCCCCTCAGCATAAAGGGGGCTATTCAGGGAGCGCCAACTGCCAAGGGCCCTCAGCTCCTGCTGATTTACGAGACAGGGATCAGCATGAATTCCAGGACCTGTCAAAAACGAAATTTCTCTTCTCCCTTATGGACAACTTCTATGAAACAAAATGTTTACTTCTAACATACTTTTCAGCAGATGATCTTCAGCAAAATAAAACTTAGTTCTAAGAAGTTGAAACAGTTCAGCTTTGTAAATAAATAGATATTTGGGATACAGAAAGTTTTTTTTTTTTTTTTTTTCTTCTTCAAGTTCTTACTTAATCTAAGGCAATTTTAAATGAAAGTACTGGCAATATTTTAAACAAGATCTAAGAAATGGGTTTTAACAAACACCTTAAAGACAGATGCTGCTAAGTATTTTCCTCATCGCATAGCTGCGTTCTGTGAATTCTGCTAGGAATTTCTGCAATACTAATACAGAGAAGATTTTTTTTTTTTTTAATTTCAGTTTTGATCATTTTAATTATTTTTTTCATGAAATGTAGAGGGAAAAAAAATCACAAGTTCAGAGTCCTCCTTTTACTTTTTTAATTAAAGTGTGTATGATGAGCAACTGATAGTGTTCAGAATGGTTTTAAAGGACAAAATAAAACATACATATTTAGCTTAAAAGTAGTCATACTAACAGAGTTTACAATGTAAGATAATTTCCAAGGTTATGAAGCACATCAGAATACGAATATATTCCAAAAATGAATCAAAGTATTATTCACAGCATTTTTTAATATCTGATTAAATAAAAAGAACTCTCTCACACACACAGAATAAATATACTGAAAAATACTTACATGTTTAAAACACGTAACAGGAGCTGCTGTAAAGCTATTGCTATTGATGTAGTTACCCCAGCTGAAACCTTCCACGGGGACAGCTGCTAAGAGAAAGTTATTTTATTTAGGAAACTGTTAATAAATCACAAACCTTGCACTATCAAGAATTTGTTTTACCTCTGTTTATATGCCATTACCTGCCTTAGTCTTTGCCTGGTTTTGTAAAGTTGCTTGATACTGAGCATATGCTGCTAATTTAGCCACTAAGGGTTGTTTTTGTAGAACTTTAGCCTTCTTTGTTGGAGGTTTACCCTAAAACAACAACAACAAAAAGCTAAATAAATAAAGTCTTCCCAAACTCCCACTGGAAATGTCTATGGGTCTGTGCCATATCCCTCACACTATTTTGTGAAAAATCACTGTAATACATTATAAAACACATTTTCAAAGTAATCTGCGAAGCATTTTGTTTTTTTCTGGTAGATATAACTCTTAAATTAGAACAACATAAAATGGAAGCTGACTAACAGAGTACCACAAAACTACAAAGAATACTAAAGAAACTTCATTTCCTAAAAAAAAACCCACAGTATCTAGAAAATGTCCCAAAGATTAGTTTTGTACCAGTATTCCAACTTGAAGAGCATACAGATGCAGTTGTTCTTTATCTGAAAAAAGGTATCTTCTAAAAGCTAGTTAAAAGGAAGAACCTTAAATCTAATCCATACAAATGCAATTTCTTGGCATTGATTGTATGCAGCAACGAGATATAATTTCATTCCCTGACACTTCCATTTCTCCCCTTGAATGCTATAAAACATACTATAAAACATAGGTGATTGATATTCTAAATGAATAGACCAGAACTTAATTTGTAAAGCTAATAGTTACTAAGAAAACATAAGACAGCAATGCTAAAGAAACCGTTATTCTCTCTAAAGCCAGAAAGCATCTTAGGGGTGAAATATATTTTCAAATGTATGTGCTCTTCAGATGACTACACATGCAGATGTTTCTTTTCTTACCGATGCAAGTGGGCCACTGCTGCAGCCTTAAAATGATGAGCTAATATTCTCTGTAATTTCCTCTGCTGAGCAAGGGAATTTGTTCCGTGATACAGTTTTGAGTTTCCACATACAAAATTATTTATGTGAAAGTGTGAATGTGTTCACACAGACTACAATAAATATATAAAGAAAGTGGTTTCTGTACCGCTACCTGAAGCCTGGCCAGAATGCTGGCCTTCTTGGAGTTCGATGAATAGCTTCTAGAGCACGACACACTGCAGAAGCGTTTCGTTTTAGAGTAAAAAGCATCGCGGACACCAACCATTCCACACATCTCACATGTAGCTAATCAGAGGAGAGAAAGAGCAGTGTTAAAAGGGTAATAAAGACTTCAGCAAAAATTCAGAACAAAGATGACAGGTAAAAGGCCCTGTAGGTGGCACCACTAAGCTGAGCAGTTTCTTAGGTTTTGATCTTGAAGAGAATTACACTGAAAAATAACTTAAGGAAATTTCACTGAGGTCAGTGAAACACTATGAACCTCAAGTTCCTAAGTGAAATGGTCTCTTCTTTCTTCTCCCTCTTAGTTTTACCATTAGAAGTGAACAAATCAGCAAGAGCTAATTCCTGTGCTTTCATGGTTCTTAACTTCTTGAACCTAGGCCTGCTGATCTGGATTTCCAAACTGAAATAAAAACAGACCTCTGTTGTGAAAATATTAACCCATCTGAAGTACCCTAAGCTTGTTAATAGCCTCATTAACCTGTGAGCATGTGCTTTTTAAGCAGACAGCATCCCCCATTGAATTTTTCTACACCGAATAAAACAATGTTTGTGATCCACCTATGCCGTGTTCATTTACACAACACAGAATTCTGATTTCTCTCAAACATCTTATTTCAGTTTCTCAAAAAGTCGAACAACAAAAAAATCGAACAACAAAACAAACAACAATAACACAGCCTTCCCTCAGCTGATCCACCCAGTTTGGGTTTGGACTCACCCTAATTCATGACATAAGCTGAAAAACATAAATGGCAGAGTCTTTGTACCCATGGACTTACCCATGCCAGATTTGCCATCGGGATAAGTATAGACCTGTCCATTGTTCTTTATAATCGGGAGACTGGATGGCAAAGGAGAAACTTCTTCTTCGCTTTCATCTGTACTGGAGCTGCTGCTGGTGTCCTCACTACAACTATCATAACCGTCAAACATCCCGAATGAATCACGTCTTTTCCTTTCTGCTCGTGAAGTAAGCTCTGCCTAAAAATTATAAAAAGAACACACCACAAAAACAATAGCAGAGCATTCCAAGGGCAAAAGTTCCCAAAACAAACTTGAATTTTTTCAAAGGTCAAAATCAGCCTACAAATGTAGACGTATTACAAACAGGTGTCTGCTCTGTCAACACAGAGACATGAACCATATATTGCCAATTAATGTGCTCCGTAGTAGTAGAGTCAGAAGTATCCAGCGCTTGGTATTGTGATATATAGGTAGAAAAATTTATCTCATGATCTGCTGAGAATATGTAGCAGCAGTCCCTACATCTCTTTTTCTTGGATCTTCAGAGTTCATTAATCCTGATGTGCAGAATAGTGACAGCTACACAGAACTTGTATGCAAATGAGCGTATTCCAGATGGCTGCAGCTAATTTCACTAAAATTAATAAATTTACAAAGTTGTGCGGAGAAAAGACAGTTCAAAGAAAAATACACTATTCTAGGGGCAAGGAAATGAGAGTATAATCCCACTCTCACTGGCCTGTTGGGTTACAGATACTGAATCCTAGGGCAGCTAAGAGATTTTCCTCATGTGTGGAACAGGCGCACTTCTCTACCTCACATGGATGTTCTGAGGATTAATACATTAACAGTCATGAAGAGCTCAGTTACTATGGCAATAAGGTCTGTATAAATACCAAAAGACAGAAAGGTGACTAATTTGCTACTGTCACATACCAAAAAAACACCGTTACATAAAAGAGTTCTCCTATAACCAAAAATCTGAGGTCAAGTGAAAATGCACAACTTTGAAGAACATGTTGAGCAATTTCTGGTCAAGACACTGTAGATGCATAAACAACAGATTTACTGATGTCTTTTTTCTGATACAAATTCACTACATGCATTTTGTGACATTTTCACTTTATTATTATTTTATACAACTCTCTTGAAACAAAACTGCTGCTAGATAAGCAAGCTACCTGCAATAAGCTGTTTTTTCCCAAAGAGTTTCCATCATTCTGACCAGTATCTATTTAGACTGGGAGGAGTTAATAAATGAAGACAAAGGAAAAAATTCTAACACAGAAACACAAGTTAGGAGAATGAAATGCAGCAAGAAACCAAAAAGAAATATCAAGAAAGCCTTTACCTCTACCTTTTTCCCCCAAAGCTAATTTTATTTCAAAACCACTGTAGACAGAAAAATGTGATCAACATTTTCCTTCTTAAATTGCATTTGGATTCACAGCTTTAAAGATTTTGTCACAATAACTCCCCAAATCCCTTTCCTAGAGAGTATATGCCTAAACATCTTTATTGTTGGATCTCATACGAGTCTTTTTCTGCCATTCTGCTATACTCTCCCTTTATTATAACATTCTCTATTCTCCACTGCAATCTGTCTAAATCCTATTAGAGAAGGATTTCTTCATGGTCAAATGGGAAACCTAATTTCCACACTGACCCACACTGTTAGGGAGTCTTACCTGTACACTATTACTGACATTATAAGCCAACAAGATGCAGGATAAATTATTTGTGTGTGCACGTCACTTAAAGTAGAAGTTGAAGACAACATTGCCGTGGATACGGTGTTCTGCTTCCAGTACCAATAATTTACAGATGAGAACATGAGTCAGAAGGCCAGTTGGCTTCCTCAACATTTCATAAGCTCCATAATGTCTCGCAATATTTAACTTTCATTGACCAGAGGATACAGCCTCTGCTAAGTAATGAAATGCAATACTGTGTTAACCACCCGACACCAGAACACCACGACCCCTCCTACACTGTGGGGCTTCAGAGTCTACAAACGTGATCACCTTCCTCATTCAGCTGAGTTATAGAGAATAATTCACCACGGAGAATAACTATCTCACTGAGAAGCGAGGATCCCGTGTCACGTAAAGGAGGACACAACTCCCTGGAGGAAGCTGCAGCAGGAGGTAGTTTGGGGAATTCCCTTTCTTGCTATAGACTAGAGAACTTCGGACCCACACAGCAACTCTCCTGCACTCTGCTGAGCTGCTTCACTGCTAGAGGTCGAAAAGCCACCTTGGAGAAAGCGACAGGAGCACAGGGTGCTCCCCCGCTCAGGGCCCGAGCAGAGAGCTCTGTATCCTGCACTGCTCCAACTGCGCAGGGAAAGAAAACAGGGAAGGGATGGATGGAGGCAAAAGGAACAGGCTGGAAGTGCAGGGGCATGGATGTAGACACTCTAAGGACGCTGAAGCAGGCTGCAAGATTACTCCTGAAGACATCACCACAGTACCTTTGCCTCCCTTTTTTTGTTGTGGCTCTTTATTATAGACATTTAGAAGCTTAGTAGGACTGCCAAGCCTTATTTGCCAAAATATCCACAGATGAGAAAGAAAAAAAAAGCTATAATAATCACTTAAGAAAGGTCTCATTTGCCATTTTTTTCATTAACTTTGTATTTGTACAAATTGTCCTAATTCAAGTTATGAGCAACTCAATAGTTTTGTTTATTGTTTTTTAATAAATATTGTAGCTTTATAAATATTTTTATTCAAGCTTTTGCCAAAAAAGAAAAACAAGCATGTTTACAGGATAACTTACTTTGGGCCTTCTTAATGCTATTTTATAATTATTACCCAAATTGTAATCCTTAGGAAATTGCTCAAAATACATATTATGAAACTTGACAAAAAAAGTAGAGTCCTGCAACAGAAAAACACCCACTGACTTTGAAATTATAAAGCACTTTGTGCGCAGGGCTAGGTGAAATTTAGGGAAGGCAACATGCAAATACATAAGCTGATATTTTCCTAAAGCAGACCAAAACATTTCCAGTTTGCTATTAAACACCACTAAGGCTCTTCCTAAGACACATGGAGAAAGAGCATTGGTAGAAAGCAGCGAACGACTTGAACCTCTGACGAGACTTTCCGCAGTCCTTCAAGATCCTATTCCACTTGCAAAGCCTGTCCAATGTTTGAAATAGAAAAAAGCAGGGGTGCAGCTCAAAGTTCGGAAACTGCACCCTACGGAAAGGGCAAGGGATGAAAAACCCACTCAAATATTTCACTGCAAGACTGCGGGACCTGGTTCCCATGGAGTCCCTGTGGCCACTGCCTCAACCAGAAGCAAAACAGACAGGAGGCAGCTGCTGCTGCAGAAGCGGCAGCCTGCAGTCCCTGCTGAGCTCGCACAAGCCACGTGCAGTAGCAAGCTACCTTATCAGCTGACTAGGAATAATTTGTCTCCCTGACACGGATGCACCTAACCAGGGCACCTGCAGGACCTCTAGGAATGAAGCTGCAGAAGGGTCAGTCTATTATGCGCAAAACAGATGTCCTAGCAAATTTTGAGACACGCTGCTACTGAGAATGTAGCCCATTCCACCCCCCTAGAAAGCTGCATCATAGTTGAAAGTATGAAGGTGGCCCATCAAAACCACAAAACTGGGCGTTATGACTATAAGCAGGATGGGATTAAGCACATTTTTCAATTTACACACTTCAGTCATCACCATTTGATACAGTTCCTTAAAAAAAAAAATCCCTTTTTTTTTTTTTTTTCCTGCCAGAGACCAACAGCAGTAGTAACTTGCTCTAACAATTACATCACAGTAAGGATAGGTCTATACGATAATTCACAATGCAATGCATAAAAAGAAAAACAAATACAACGCTTCCTACTCTTTAAAGCTGGACTTAGCATTAAAACCACACTGAGGAGATTACCTTTCCCTCAAAGCTGAATCAGATCAGTGTTCTTCACCAATTAACAGATGAAGAAATAGCATCCTGCCTGTCTGCAAAATATGCTCGGAGCAGGATACTGGCACAAGGTAGAGATCTGTGTACTTAGACCTGTGTAACTCCGGTCAATAGCAAAAGAGCAGTAGCTTAAGCAACTCTACTGCTAAAAGAAAATCTACTACTACATTAAGAAGCAATAAACAAACAAACAAAAAAAATCAAGCCAAGCTTTTAGGCACACCAACTAAGATTTATTTTCCTAATGAAAATACCAGTTCCTCAACAGGAAAGACCATTATGCAGAGCAATACAAACTAGCCTAAGTGGGACTGGCAGGTAAGTCTACAGATCTACTTGCTTGGGGGTTTTCTTGCATAGTTTGCTTTATTGAAGGGATAGGTGGAGAAAGGAACTCTTAAGAACTGCTTTCTTATTTTGCCCAACTCCTCATTTTCCAGTTCTTCCTCTCCCCTCTGTGAATACTTGGCAACAATGTATTTTTAAGGCATGTATTATTCAAGGCATTACACAAAGTAAAAGAAATGACAAAAGAATACAGTTAAGGAAACTGGCTTCCCTAAAATCATGAAGGCAGTTCTAAACAGATATAAAAAATAAGTTCTCATTCCTTCCTTGGTATACAGTGTTGTACAGACAGTTGAATTTGTTTAGTACACTACAGCAGGTACTATTTGAGTGTAGCAATTACTCTTCCAGAATAAAAACTTGAACAAGTGGAATAAACGATGCATTGACAAAACACACGCACACAACAATTTAATGTTAATAAAACATCAAATACTTACTCAGGAAACTGCCTTAGTCTCTTGATGAAGACTATGCTCAAGTATTGGCAAAAATTTTGAGAAAAATATTTGAAGGGGAGAAGAGGGTGATACAAAATGGTCATTGGAAGGTTTCAACCTGCTCAAAATGCTTACTGCTATTATAATTTCTCAGCTGAATTCAGAAAGGCAGCAAATTAGAATTTTGACAAGATATAAGAACATCAGCTTAACAAAGGCCCACCAAAGCACCTCTAATGCATCCCTTGCTGTATTTGGAGCTAAGTCTGGGAACACGACAGAAGTGTAGACAGATGGCACTGGAGGCCAAGGTCAACAACGAGGTCATTACAAACTTCAACTCAATTGTATGTGATAAGATACATTTACTTTAATCACATATCCTTATCAGATCACACATTTACATGGCCTTTTTTTTTTTTCCTTCCTTACAGAATTTCATTAGTGCTTTATGCTGCAAGTTTAGCTTCAGCTCTGCATTTCATCATCAAGCCACTGAGATGACAGAACTAATTCATTAAAACTCTTCAGAAATTCATCTAGACAAAATAACTTAGTGTAGTAATACTACCTTGCTCCTGTGGAGCTGAAGAACTAATTGCATCTTATAGCATGAGAAAAAAACAGAAAATTCAAACATGGTACCAATTTAAAGAAAACATAGTTTTAGTTTTCATTAAAAACAAACAAAAAACCCCAGACCTAAACATCTTGGGATTCCTGGAAATCACAACCAACCAAACTTACTTTTTATAGAAGCAACTCACCTCTATCTGGAAATGTGCCTTCCACTCTTATTACAAGTAAAATCTCAGCTGGAAAATTACAGAAATGTTTTTTCCTGTCTCTTCATTTGCTATGTATGACAGCATTTTGTCTGAAGCCAGTTTCTGCTGTTTGCCAATGGTTTTGTCCATAGCCTCTTCCCCAGGGGGTTTCACACAAGAGGGGAGACTCTTTTACAAAAAAATATATGAAATTAGAAGGCAATTTGGAGGGGGGAGGAGATGTAATATCTGAAATATTTGAGTTTTGAGAAAACTCAAGATTTGTTACAAGTTCCATTACGCTTCTACAAAGCCCTAACACACAGGAGTATCTGGAAGACATGAAGTCTAGAAGTCAAATATTTTATTTTAAACAACACATTACCATCAAAAAAAAAAAAGTTAAAAACAAACAAACAAAAGAAAACAAAATCCCCAACCCCTGGAACATTTGAATTCCTTCTGTGCCCAGGACCAGATACAGCAAAACATCACCATGCCCAGCATGTACTGACTTACCTGAGAAACGAAGGTATGCAGTAGCAGTTTGCAGAAGGTATCAAGAGCCTTGCAGAATCAAACCAAACTTTAAAAAGGTAAGAAAAATGAAAGCCAAGGAAACTTTTGTGCTCACTATCATCATTACCACTACTGCCGTGTAGTTCTTTCGGGAACCACAGCGCAGAGATCCCTCGCTTGCAGCTGACAACCCTGCTGTACTGGCACTGCACACTCAATACTAAGATCTAAACTGCTCTTTAGTGCAAAGAAGGACTTTGCCAGGTCCCAAGGCTAAGGGATACAGAGCAAGCCCTAGGCAGAAGCCGCTAGTGAAGATCACTGACCTAGCACAGTAGCCTTTTGTTTCTGTTTAAGTCTATCACTGTTTTATGTCCCCTTTAGATTTCCAGGCCAGACTTTCTCTTAAACTTATTATTCCTTTCCTTATGGAACAAAATCAGGCCG
>VZSV01000047.1:3992965-4008844 GCA_013398735.1 Nothocercus julius
TGAAACATTATTCAGATTTTTAGAAGAAGATGGGGGAGAGAACTTGCAAATCATCCAGGTATAAGTAATAGCAAAACTGGCAACACTGTTCTAAGGACTGTTGTTTTAATTTTGGTGATAACAAGAGGTTCTTTTTTGCTATGTGATCTGAAACTGTCCTGTCTGGATTGCTTGTACACCCTGGCTTCAATTAATGGGCAGACAAGCTAACCTTTTCTAAGAGTTTCCATACAACTCTGGATAAGATTCGGGGTTCACTTGATCTCTGCTCTTTGTACAGGCTACTACTCTATGTGCTGCCATTATATTGCCCCAGGGAGACAGTAGTTCAACTAGACTTGTCTCCAGTTCTGACAACAGTTCAAAAAAATCTGGATGTACTTAAACCAAAAACTGTCAGTGACAACTTAGCCTACCACTAGTTTATTGTAAGCTTAGATTGCCTAGGTTTGAAGCATAGCTTGTGTGTAGGCAAGGATTCTATTGTACAGTTAAAAGCCTTTCATGGAAAAGAGTTGAATAAAGTATTAGATAGCTAATGTCTAAAACTGGAACAATCTCTAAGCCTCTAAGCTTTCAGTAATGCAATATTACTATTTGACCCCAAAGGTTTTAATGACTGGTAGCTAGGCTGATTTGGCCTGGAAGCAGTTACATCTCCTGCATGTGAATCTTCCATATGATTTTGTGATGGCTAAATGTTCCAAAAGTGTTAATGAAATCCTTTTGTCTGATCTTTCCTCAGGTGTAACCTGTGACTACATGTGTGCTGATAAAATTCAGGGGTTTTTGCTAACTCTTATATGGAAGTTCAAAGATACTAACATAACATCCCTTTTGTGAATATTGTTACTTAATAAAATATCTGATAACAATTTTCCATTCAAACTGCTTCATTCTTTTCAATGTTTTATATAAGCAAATGACTGACCAGGTTTTCGGTGTTTGTCTTCAAGAAATGCTTAAATATCTCCAGTTCTTCTGAGAACATGAAGTATTCTAATGCTGACACTGAAAACTCTGTTCAATGGATTGAACTTTTACATCTATACAAAAGTGTGTTAACTTATAACAAAGTGTGTTAATTGTTTTCTTGAAGGTTGTAAATCCTTTCCATCAGAGCAAAAGAGTAACCTGGAATACTGTTGATGCAGGTTTATAGTTCAGTTTAACTTCATGGGCCAGCTATGATTTAAAAATCAGAGCCTAAAGTTAAGGAGTGTATGGAGTTAAGGAGTATGGAGTTAGAGTGTATGAAACAACTCCCCCAGTTGTGTTGACTACCTCATGCTTTGCAAAAACTGCATATAATGATTAAAATCTACAAGAGCATTAATAAAATACCTTAATCTTGAGGATGAACTGTAACTGATGTCTGTCACGCTTCACAGGAGGGAGCCTTTTGAGCAGTAGCATCAAGAGCAAGGTGTTCTGCTAAGCAGTAAAGTCAGTTTTAAGCCGTCAGTGAAAGTGGCATTGCAAAAGAAGGTACAGTCTCTGAGCGTAAGAAAAAGCTAAGTCTAGATCCTTGTCAAAATGTTTTAGACACGAGTCTCTTAAGTAGTTACCTTACCATACATTTTCCAAAAATGGAATACTCTGTTTTCTGATAGACTTTATTAAACAAAGCTACACTAGTTATACACTGCAAGATGGGATTTCACAAACAAGATAAAATACAAATGTTATAGACTAAGTTTGTTTGAGCTCATAGTGATGCTATAAGCTAAAGATCAAAATACAGAAGAAAAATAAGTTACTGAGCACAAAGATGTTTACTGCAATATTTTTTTACTAAAACAAGTCTTGTTGAAATCTAGTTGAGGAAGATTTTGAAATGCATTCATCTAGATGCTGCAAATGGTGTATCTTCACTAGAGGGCAGCACTTAATCACTTGCTTGGAGACTTGACTGCCTTGTGCAACTTAACATTTTGTCCTGTGAGAGCACTGCTAAGTTTGGCTTTGAGTATCAATTTACCTGGTTTCTTCAGTCACCTGTGTATTTTGTGTTTTGAAGTGATGTGAATTATTCCCCCAAACAATTATTTTTTTCAGGGAAACTAAGGACCTCTAAAGTGAGTGTGTTCTGGTTTTTTTAATCTATTTAACCAAATCTAACCTAAGTGACTATAAAGTCTCTTTATTTTATCCTGTTATCCCTGGCTGTCTTTTCTTCCAATGTGTCTTCACTGGACCCATGAAGAAATCCCTAACCCACTGCTCCAAAGCCATTTAACAAGTCATTATAAACAGATCTACAGTTGGAATTTAGATATGGATTCCCAAACTCATCAGTGCAACAGTTTCTGATGTTATTCTATCAGCTTTGTAATAAATATCTTGATTCTTGTTGCTTTTTTCTCCTGCAAAACAACTTATTGTCTTATCCAATAAAAAATGTAGATACCTTTTGTCTTTGGCGGGGGGGAGAGGGAGGGTGATGTATTAGTAATCATACAATCATGTTTGGAAAAGACCTTTAAGATCACAGTCCATCTGTAACCCCTTCACATGATACCTGCTAGATCATGTTCCTAAGTGCCTCATCTGCAGGTTTCTTGAACATTGCTGAGGATGTTACTAAGGTACAAAGCAGATTTTTTAGTTGCATGATGTTAAGTTTTGCAAGATGCTAGGATACTTATTTGTAGTGGAATCACCAGGCTCTTTAATTAGAAACTGTTGTTGTGCGATCTCATCTCACTTTGAGGAACTCAGCTCTTTCTCAGTTTGCCATGTGTTGAGTATACTTAAGTTTGAGCTGTTGAATTTTGTTTTCCTAGTGTGGCTCCTGGCACTGCTAAGCTGAAGTTTTTAATGAATTATTTCTCTGCTTTTCTTTTCCATTCTTGGCAAAATAAATTTTATTGATGTAGTCTATTAAATATTTATTACCACAGTCTTTCCCCTTCAGGCTGTCATCTTGTCAGATTCTGCATGCTAAGGCAAGTTAGTCTGATTAGTGCTTAGAGAGGAAACCTCCAAGAAAAAAAATTGACTAGCTGTTGGTGCAGTATTGGTTAAGAGGATGATGCTCTTAGTTTTGCTGCCAAGTCAGTCTTAAAGTGAGAAGAAGGAAATACTGATATTGTTGACCCTGCTACAGATCCCTGTAGAAATTCACATACTCTTCAGAGCTGCTTTTGAGTCTGATCTCTATTTTGGATACAGTAAACTGAACAATTGTAAGCAGGTAAAACTGCATGCAGGTGTGGTCTGAGAAAGAGAACTAGGTTGGTGCAGTGTTTTTGAGGCTTGCTGTTTGAATCTGCTCCTGTTTGAGAGGTGGGCTTGGGGTGAGGCTCAGCTTAGCAGAGGAATGATGGCTGCCTCCAAAAGGTTTTTAGAAGGTTTGTGGTTTTTTTTTTTTTTTTTTTTTTTTTTTTTTTTTCCTTAAGTCAGCCTGGCTGTGTGTTTTCATCTTTACTGATTCTGAGTTGGTAAACTTATGTAGTCTGCTGTTCAGCTGTGTGGGTAAGACTCTAAAGTCATTTAAAGAATATGGAAAGGGTTTAAAAAATGTAACCATCTTCTAAAAATTCTAAATGAGCAGGTTTCATGACCCAGCAAATTAATTCAGAGAGAATCAAGTGATGCATGGCAGAGGTAAGACATCTGATGAACAGCTCCAGTACAGAAGGGCAAATGATGTCAGCTTCATTTGAAAGTAATTGTTTTTGTACACGGCTAGCATATTAACTACAACAACTTGACGCTACAATAATGTGACACTACAATGTGCCCCTCAGAACAAATGGGCAGTGAAAGCAGATGTTTTATTTTAATGTTCAACTAGCAGTATTTCAACAGCATTTAATTCATTTGAATGTAAATATATCTAATTGAGAGAGAAAACCACTGTAAAGCAGAACTGTTGGTCTGCAACTCTTTCCTGAACTGGACTGTGTGAATTTATTTCTGTACTAGACACACCTACATTAAAGGTAAGCTGTGGACTCTGTAATTTTTAGTCTTCTACACCAGTTCGTGGTTGGCAGACATAAAATAATCACTGTCTGATGCTGCTTACTCTGATCTGCAAAATAAGCTGTTGGTCTCCTTTAGTTCTTCACTAGGCGGGTATACTCATCAGCCAAAAAAATCATCTCCAGATTTAGCACTAATTAGCTGCCTTGCTAGCAATCTCTGTCCAGAGACAGATGTTAAAATATCCATTTATCCTCAGAGATTGCTCCTTTTTTTGCCTTGTGCTTCATTGTCATTGACATCTGTACACTGTGAAGGTTAAAAATGAGGCTCCTTTATTAGGTTTCTCTAAGAAGTGAAATGAATGGCGCAAGAGTGGAGCATGGGACACAGTCTTTTTAGAACAGATGTGGATGGCTAGAAATGTGTAACACTTACATGGTTGCCACCTCTTTGTATTCCAGTAAGGTGTTTTTTTTCCAAGCACTAAATACCATATGTTTTTATGATGTCTTGTGAATAGCTAGTATGCAGCACATCAGACTAGTCATTTGCAGGTGGGTCATTTTCTGTGGGGAAGGTGCAGATGCTTTCTAAACCCCTGAAGAGTCTGTTATGCAGAACTTTGTGAGAAGCTGTTTGTAATCGTGCTGCCGTATATGAGCACCTTTAGTTGAAGGAACATGGTGCTAGCAAACATAAGGAAAATGTTATGAGCACTGGAATCTAATCTCTAGATTCTAAGACCCTTAAGCAATTGAATCTCTTCTTTTCCTCAGTCCTTATAAATCTGTAAGCATCATAGTTTGGTTTGTGGAGTTTTACTTTGCCAAATTTGTTCCAAGCACTTCATGTAGGTAAGAATTCTCCAGGCAAAGGAGGTGGGGAGCAGAGGACACTGCACGCTGCAGGCAGTCATATCGAGGCTGGGTGTTACGGAACACGGTTTCGGTGTTAGTATTATTAGTAAATGTGACTAAAGTCTATCCAGTATTTGCAGTGATCTGTTGGCTTAGGACATTTTTAGAAACAGTCTATTTTTGTTAAGGTTTTAACTCTGCTGTTTAACCAGCTGAACAGAGATCTTAACAGTTCAAACCTCTTTGTTTTTGACTGCTAAATGGCTTTTGTATTTCATTTTATGTGATAAATCTGTTTCAGACTGTGATAAGGTTATCTCCTTTTTCCTTTCTCAGAAGCTGATGAGGTCATGATTTTCCCAATAGGCTTCATTTGTAGAAACCTCTGAAAATTGAGACTGCTTTCATTCTGCTATGTGCAGTTCCAGAGAGTAAATAATATGCTCCAATATGAGAGGCAGAACCCAAGGCTTTTCAATTAAAAGGCCAAGGATCAGTCCTTTTTCCTTTTGTGGAGCAATGTGCAGTAGAATACGATGGTTCTTCATTTTCTTTGATCCAATAATCCACTAAATATAAAGTCATGGGACATGCATTCTGCTTCATAAACTCTCAGGAAAATATTATCAATAAAGAACTCAGTTTTAATTAGGACATTTATTAGTGCACCATGGCCTTACTCTTTTTTTTCTGTGATAACTTCTGTGGCTGTAATTGTGTATCTGTTTGTTTATCTGCTGCTATTGTGAAAGAGTCATATTTTCACAGCAACATAATCCATTTTCACATTATTGTAATTGTTTTGGAATAAGAAGCAATCATCTAGGACTGACCAAGTTGCTCTTCCAAACATTTTGTTCTCAGTTTTAGTAAATTGCTTTGAGAATTGAGCAAAGCTCTGCTTAATCATGCAGGATAGCCATTCAAAAGAACACCAGCAAAGTTAAGTTCCTTCAGTCTGTCACACTATGCTTTTTACTACTTAAAGATAGAACTGTGAGGCCTTGGTTCTAAATGCACAGACCTCATTGTCATTGAATAAGAGAATTGACTTGATAAAATAAGTTCATTTCATTCATTCATTCATTCAAATTTCCAAAGTATTTAATCTATAATTTTGTTTAATAGAGTAATAGTATTATTTTAAAACATTTCAATTGTAGATCTTGAACAATTTTAGAAGTATGAATGAGAATGTAACCACTGCTTGGAAGGGACCTCTGCAGAAGTGGCATGTGGCAGCACAGTTGTATATTTGCAAGACTTTTTCTAGTTGTGTCTCCCTATATATTTGCACCTCATTACACATCTAGCTACTTCTCTTACACAGATGATAAAACTGAAATGGAGTGAACTTGATTGTTCTATCTAGCATAAAAAAGATCTATTGTGAGGGAGTTTCAGGTTGAACTTGTGCTTCGCAGTGAAACATAGGGACCATATGAGAATAGGCAACGTTTGTATCCAACTTTATGAAGAATTTTGTGTTGCTTTTTGAATAATGGAGGGAACATCTGTGCACTAGGGCTTCAGTTTCATAAATTCAGTACCTGGAGTCTTAGTTTTGTCTGAGCTGAGAAGAGTGATGAGGCATCTGGCCCTGGCACAAAAGTTCTGTCAAACAATCTTCTAGTTACAAATCTTGCCTGTGGTGCAAACTTACGTGAGGATTGGAAACAGTAACTGTAGGTTGGCCTTTTGGGCCCTTCGTCTCAAGGCAGCTGCAGCACAGAACACTGTGTTAATCTCTATATCCCTTATGCTGCAGACTAAACTTCATAGGAAAATGTGGTCTACGTAGCATCTGATTTTTCTCACTGCTCTTTGCTGTTAGTTTTAAGTAGATATTTGTATTTATGGGAAAAATCTTTTGTGATCTTCCCTTCTTACATGCCAGGACATTATTCTAAAGATAAATCTATATCTTTTTTTCACGTCGTTTGTTATAGTTGGTTTAGTCTGAAGTTAAGTGTGCGTAACTGGTAACATATTCTTTATACTGATGCAGACTGGCTCATGATCTTGCTGTATTCTTAGAGGAAGAAAAATCAGTAATGGAAGTCTATGAGAATAAGGGAAGTGATATTGGAGTTTGTTACAGTTCTCAGAAATGCCTTTTCCAGAAGTATTAAGATTTCTTGCAGTTCATCATTTTTATTTCTATAGAAGATAGTTTCTTTCAAGCAGTTGCTACCTCTACCTCTTAAGTAAATATTTTATGGGCTTCAAAAGACTTTCTGTAACTTACTATTTTTATAATCCTTAAAATAAAAATGAGAGGAATAAAAAAAAGAAAAAAAAAGAAAGTTAAGGCAGTGCAGTTGCTCAAGTGTAACAAGCTAATGATAGAGCCTCTGAAAAGGGTGGCGTGCCAGGGAAAACAGTAACACTTTCAGGGTAGTGTAAATTTGGGTTAGTAAAACAGCTAATGTCATTAATCTCGTCACTCCAAGTGTTTATGACCACTGGGCAGATGGTTGTTATGTCTTTAAACTACTTTTTCTCTCTAAGCCTTCTACTTGGAAATAGCATGTTTCATTAGTGGCAGTGTCTGGGTCAGTTCTTTCAGGTTTTACTGAAGCAAAACTCCCACTGAAGATCTTTATAGTAGTTTCTTCTAGTTTTGAATGACATACATAGAAACAGGTCTGATTTTCATGCTGTTACATTTAAGTCTTTTGAAGATAGGCATAAGTACATCTGGGAGAATGCACAGCTTTATTTCAGCTTATACAGTTCTGAAATTTAGAACTTTCCATGCTGGTGTGTGCACCCTTGTGTTGGTGATGCTGCCTGGCTGATGCTGCAGACAGACATGTGAAGGAAATGGCACATTGCCCCGGTGTTACCGTCTCCTGCTGCGACATACCTGCCCGAGTGACCCTGAAGGAGCTTATTGAAGGGGAGTGTAGAAAACAGGACCAAGATGTTTTATTTGGAAGTGGCAAGCGTTCTTTCCTTTATGTTTCTTATGGATCCATTTCCATTATACTAAATGATAAATCATGACTTCTGTTACTTGGTTTGTTGGTTTCAGTAGCAGCCTTGGAAAAGAATTCAGTATGGCTTGGAACCAGTAATTCTGTATTTCAGTTTACTACTCAGTGATTCTTAAAATATAAAATGATCCAAAATATCAATGACTAGAGATTTTGGGGATCATGAATATGATGAAGCCTTTATTTTGTCAGAGGAGAAAAATTTTCAGTGCCTTTTGGTCTTTGAAAAATATTAGCTGACTTTAAAAGTTTCATATTAATAGTTGCTCTTAAATCATATTTTTATTTTACTTTTTTTAATTGTTTTTATGAGGATGCCCTGAGCGCTGTGTTTATTCTAAATAATCTAATAGTTGAATGTGCCGTAACAGCAGGAATGGATGACTCCTAAAGACTGCATGATATCAAGAACTGTGCTTGCAATCAGATATTAAGTAGTAGCTGGTCATTAAACCAACATATGCTAATTTCATTAGATATCAATGAGGTTAATAAGTCCCTGTAAACTGGTCATTAGTATGTGCACAGTATTGATTGACTCTACTGTTCCCTACTGAGATGCATTTTAATCCTATCAAGCATCAGTGTCACCCTGTAGCCTTCCTTGTTGTTAGGGGGTAGTACCACCTTTTTCAGGTTTTATTTATTTTAGGATATAAAGATTGACAGGATCCCAGTATATTTTGCTGTTTTTTTTCCATATAGTATTTTTTACATTTATTTTTAGTAAGGTATTTTTGAGGCATCAACTTTGACCTGGATGTTTGGCCGCAGAAGATGTTTGTGAACCATCTTGCTGACCCCAGCAACTGCTGAAATGACATTCTGAGCTGCTGCTCTGCCCCCTGTAAGAGGGAAATTAAATTTCTAAGGTGACCATATATAAAATGTATGCCATTAATCTCCTTTCTAATCTATCTTTGTGCTCACATGGACAGTGAGATTTAGATGAAAAGATTAATGTGTGGTTTTTGTTCTGTTGAAATTGAGGGGGCAAAAAAAGTTGTATCAGTGTATGCCGAGTTCTTCTGCTGTTCGTGCTCGTGCACGTTTTGGAACACATCAAGTGATTGCAGTTGCCAAAGCACTGAACATCACTAATCCTATTTTAGTGTTTTTCTTTCTTTGATAGAACTTATAATAATGCGTTTGGAATGTCCTTGAGACAGGCAGCTTATGCTTTGTAAGGTTCCCCAAAGGGAGACTTTAGTGTTATCTTGTTTAAACAATGCTTATTGCTTGAATTGTTAATGCCTTCCTCATTTTGGCAGGGCAAAGTCTCCATACACTCTGCTTTGGACCTGGCCATGTGGATTCACCAGGGCCTCTAGTGCTTTACTGCATCTCTGGGCGCTTGCTGCTGTACTGCTGAAAGGCTGAGATGTAATTGCAAGATCTCTGGTCCATGGGGATAAAGTAAATATGAGGCCAAAAGGTGGCTGACAACTGTTTCCTCCTGGGGCAGGGGTTGAGTGGGCAGAAGGCACTCATGTTTCTGGATATAGAAAATAGCAGAAGTTCATTTTCATGAACCCAATTCACACCTAATGGTCTGCTGCCTTTTGTCTGCAAACTCATTCATTTAGATTTATAAGTTATAAAGTTTGTGCTGTATGAAAGAGATGCTAATCAGGTGGGTTTGGCTGCGAGTTGAAGCCAATAGGAAGCAGCTAAAGCAGCTTGCAGTGCAGACTTCTCAATTGCAGGAGCTTCAGGAAAAGATGGGGAAAACTGTCAGGCTAAAGTTTTGCTTTTCCTCTTTGTGGAGAGGCAAATTCCCTTTGGGGACTGTAGGCCTTGCTGTTTATTAATGATAGGTTCGATGGAGTGGATTCTGCTCCCCAGTGGTTATGCGGGTAAAAGAGGGGGAGCCCACAGAACTGCTACCCTCCCTGCTTTAGTCCCTGATGCTTTGAGAAGAACTTCAGTCTCCTAGATAACCCTAAACGGTAGAAGTCTGTTTTCTACATTTGGTCCTTCTAATAGAGTGAATGATTAGGTGATGTTTTTTTTTTTTCTTACCTGTTTTTAAATCTGTATCTGTCAGCACATGTTAATACTGAAATGGTGACTAAAATGGCAATCCTTAAAATAAACATCTCTTGCAGATAAGGTAGATGCTCTCAGAAGAGAACAAAACACAATAAAAGGGAAGATCAATTTTTGGTGGGTTTGGTACTGAGAATGGACTCATATCTAGAGATGGATTTCTAAGGGTGGAAGTGCTGGATGTTTTTTATTTTTTACCTTTCTGCCTTAATGCCTCTCCCCTGTTGAAACCTGGTGATGAAATTTAAGACCAAATTACTTTGGTCTCTTGAACGAGCATTGCAGAGTTCTGGCTATTTTTCTCCCTCACCGTTCTTACTGGGAACCTTTCCAAGCTTCTGCCTCTGGCTTTTGTGGTTGTCAGAATTACTGTGTATTCATATTTCATGCTGGAGATGTGCTAAACTACACAATGAGTTTGAGAACAAGGATCAAAATACTCAGTTGGTGGCATGGATAAAATGATAGTTGCATGGATAAAATGATGTTTTGCATGATAAATTTTATAGCTGCAGCAGAAAAGTCTCATTTGGTTTCAGATCTGTGGTATCTTGCTCTATGAAATACTCTAAACTCAGGGTGAGACATTCTGCGGGTAGTAATTTTAATCAAAATATTTTGTTTTGTAGTTATGCTATGTGGCAGTATGTGAAGCTTAACCAGTATATTCTGAAGCAGGTATATTTGGCTTAAAGCAGTATTTAAAAAAAAAAAGAAGCTAAATGCTATCTAAACTGCTTGTATTAGGTGTAAATATACATTTTTTGAAGTGAGATGAAATGAGTTTAAGGGAATAGGCCTCAATGAAAGGACTACTACATTCTTTTCTAGAATTAACTTGCTCTATGACTTCAGCTGTATTCTGTGTGTCATCAAGTTTGCTCTCTGCTAGGGTGGCATTAAGTTATTCATAGTTTTTATATAAAACATACTTAACTACTGCTTGGAAATTGCAGTTTAAATGGCTCAGGCTGTTCAGGGGATCCTCTGGCAGCAAATGGATGGACATTAAAGGCAGTAAGTAAAGCTTTCAACTGGCCAGCTGGGCTGCATTGGCTGATTGAAGTGTGCTGGGCTGCATTGGCTGATTGAAGTGTAGATGATGGTAGGAAAGGGAACCCACTGGGCTGCTTGTTCGTTTTGATGGATCCAGGGTAGGTGAAGATTTGGGACGGAACAGAATTAAAATCACTTTTGACTCCTATGAGACTGAAAGGTGGAAAAACAGCAAAATGGGAAACAGTCCTTGGCTAATGCCATTTCCCTGGGAAAGCACGGCCCTGCCCTCGTGCGCATCGGCTGGCGTGGCAGAGCGTGTGCTTGGAAGCAGCTCCCGTTACCCCTGGACCAGTTGTTAGGTGCACAACTCTGGGGGTTCAATTGCCTGAACAGGCAAGATAGTTTGAACTATCTTGCTACATAGAGTTTAGGACTCTGCAACCTTGCTCTTGGGCAGCCAAAGCAAGAAACTGTCCCTTGAAGGACTTGCAAAGAGCACATCACTTCCAGGATTGATTTGTTTTGGCGCAGCAAATACCAAGGAGGAGAGGTTGCTGCAGCCACGAGATGGCAGCCATGGAGCAAACTTCATGCAGGATGAAAACCAACACTGCAAAGATGCCTATAAAATAAAAATGGCATAGCAGGTGGACAAAGGCGGTGTGCAGCATATATGTGAAGTACTATGTATGTTTAAATGGTATTTCTCCCATAAAAGACACCAAGGTGTGGTGCTCTTTGTAAATACAGACTCTTCACTGATGAAAGCACTCAGCAGAGTAAGTTCTGCTAGTTTATCATCATCACTTTAATGCCTGAGGAAAGAAGGCAGTGGTATTATACTAATGTATGTATAATGATGTTAGCATACTGTAGTTACTTTAAAACTGTTTAATAGTGGTCTTTTTATTTCAGTTATTTCACCAGAGGCTGCACAAATTTTCTGATTGCTTTCACGCTTCAATCCTGAGGGGGGGAAAAAAATCACTGTAAAAATTGGTTTAGAATGTTCCCTGTTAAACTATTTTCACGGGTCAGAGGCATGACGTGAAATATTTCTACAGAGAAAATAAGTTCTACAGTACGTCATTGCTGTAGGCTCCATTTTCACATCCTGCAAAATAGTTCCTCTCTGCTCGTTTTCTTGCGGTGTGAATGGATAGGGAAGTGTTATCAAAGTTGGCTGAGGTGTTGTGTGCTGATTTTGATGGAACTATTATAGAAACAACAGTTAGTGTTAGACTTTTCTGTAGGGATTTGAGTAGAGAGCCCATACAGTGTTATCACTGCATTAAAACACATTTCTCTCCATCTCGAGTCTGCTTCTTTTTAATCTGCAGCAGTCAGACAGCACTTCATGTGGCTGCAGAAATGAATTCAAGTTAAGGATACATTATAGAGGACAATATCCTGTGAAGCAGAGGTACCATTTCAGAGCAGGCAGTTGCTGCTTGATCTTGATTGAAGTCCTGCTTGCCACTGCCAGACCCCATTCACGTACTGAGGCCCTGGGCTGCCTGCGCTTGTACCTGTCGGGGCAGCATTGTGCCTGCCCACAGGTTTGTTATCCTGCTGGAGAAGGGATTCAGTGTTTCATAAGCACCTGCTTGTGTAATTCCACTTTCAGCAGAACATTTGTGTCCCAAAAATAGGGATGAAGCTAGCATCTGATACTGAGGAGTTTCCTCATGCTGTCACCTGTAGCAGAAATAGTTGCAAAGGCTTTGGAGAAGAACAATGCATCACTGCTGTCTCCTTTCCTTTCCTGGACCTGTCATTTGGGCATTCTGGTCCGTGCACATACTGACAGTGACCAGAAAGACAACATAGTGGCCTAGAGGGGCAGGGGAGGTCTGGGATGATGACAGAAGAGAAAAACAGAGCTCGAGCTGGATGGCTATGATTCTGTGGGGGGCAGAATAGCAAAGAGGCAACTTTGAAGCTTGGGGAAAGCTGAATCTAGCAAATTAATTATGGATAATAACAACAACCCCAAGTAAGTATCAGTTCTAAATACTGATTGTTCAGTAAAGTGCTGAACTCTGCCAAGGCTAAGTATGAACAGTAATAGTGCTGGCACCTCTGTCCTATTCTCTTATTGTCTGAAGTTTAACTAGCAGTTAGGACCTGTAGGATGGGCTGGATTTAGTCTTTAATGTCTCTTCAGCTATTTATCTCTGTCAGGCAGGAAAATGTATGGTTATTCATGTTTATCTCTTGGAATATGAACTAGAAATACTAGCAGGTTTCAACCAGCTAACTAGAGCTGGCTAATGCTGGTAAAGGCTCCTTAACTGCAAGCAATTGGTCTACATGTAAAGCCCAGGCCCTTTTGTTGAATTGTGTTTTAGTCCTGATTTCTAAACAGTGCAGTCTTTAGACTTTAGAGTCTTCCCAATAAGATTGAATTCAGATTTTTTAAAATAGATGACTGGATTGATAGCATCTATATTCTTTCTAGCATTGTTTTGCAGTCGTGACTAGTGCTTAACCTACTGAACAATCAGAGGTCGGACTCCTAAAAGCTTTTTGTGTGAAAATGATCTGGAATAATAGAGTATGTTTACATATTGGTAGGAAGCAGCATATTTAGGCTCCAGTGTTGCACAAATACCCAGTTTGACATCTAATAAGGAAATCTGCGGTTACAGATAACATTGTTGTTTAGGCATATTTGAATCTTTCTTACAAAAATGTACAATAGGATGCTGAGCCTTGAAATCATTCCGACAGAGTCCCATCTATTCAAGAAATTTGGAGCAAATTCTTAATTTATTAACATAAATGTTTAAGCACCTCTGCAACTTCCTAAGCATGTGAGTAGCCTCAGTAACTTCAGTGAGACTTGTACTTAAGTCACCCATTAACAGTACTGTGACAGTGACGTGGCTCAAGACCTAGGAGCTGTGTTCTGTGGGAACGTGGCAGGTTCTTGTCTTTTGGATCCACTGTTCTGATTAAAAGGAATTACAGGAATAAAGTATAGCATTGCACCCCCTTCATTCTGTGGCATTGAGATTGTAACCAAGCTAGGCCAAGTCAAAACTTGGGTTAGATTTGAACTCGGGGCACACTTGCTTTGTAACTTTCATCGTAGCTACTACCCAGGGCCTATCTCTATTTTGTTTCCTTTTTGGCACTGAATGTAATATGACTCATGCTCCCTAATACAGCTGGCGTAATTTGGGGCTGATATGGTTGTCCTGGCAGTGTCAAGTCTGCCTTGAGCCCTCAAGGCACTGTGTCTCGTTACACGCTCATTTTTATTACTGCCTGTTTTATTCTATTGGAAGCTTACAGCAGAGGTTAAAAACATCATCTGCGCCGGGCCTCTTCTCCAGCTGCTAAGGGCTCATTTTATCCCTGACCCTTTATGATTCTAAAGCAAGGCTGCTTCATCTGTCACCAGCTTGAAAGGAAGCTGGCTCCTTAGACATGCTACATCATTTATTCCTGATTTCTTTTCTTTCTGATCCAGTGGACTTGAAATCCATTCTATTTGCTGTTAATAAGGATTCAACCAGATGCATGGAAAGGGTAGAGTCCTGCTGACATCAGAGGGATGTCTGACCTCTGCTAGGCTGCAGGACTTTTTTTTTTTTCCTCTTGTTACATCAGCCCTTGGAAAATAATCTGCAGAAGATTGAAAATAAATGTACTGTTTTAGATAACCAAAATGGTTACTTATTAGCTCTGGCTTGACTTTGAAAAGGTCTGTGAGCATATTTTGTATTTGGATATGGACAAGCTTAGCCTTTTTCAGTGTACTTCTTTGGTCCAAAGAAGTGCCGCATTTATTTCTGTAAAGGAGTTTGAGGTTGGTGGGAAGAGAAGCCTGAGGCTTATGCAGTAGAGCAAGCGCAGACATTACAATAAGAAGAATGGCAATAAACGTAGCTATAAAAGGGACTTTAAATCAGCAGTCACATCTCTTTTTTGCTGCCCTAAAAACATTCTAGATGTTTCCTTGGTCTTCAGCCAGAACTGTTGTTTAGGTGCAGTTAAGGACTTCACCTGTTTTGCAACTTGTCCAATTAAAATTATAAGCATTAAACATTGTCTGAGAGGTCACTTGGAGCTCATTACTTCAATGTAAGGATATATATTTGCAATAGCAATTGGAGTTCTCTTGAGTGTCCTTAAAAAGCTTCATAAAAATCTGAATTTAATTTCAGTTTGCCTCAGAAATTGCACCTGTTCTTCTGTATTCTTTTAGTTATCTTCTTTCATTGTCCACTATACAGTCAGGGTTCATGTAATGCTAGACTGGGCACAGCTTCCCAAATCCACGTGTTGTACTTGCTAGAGCCCACAGTGTGCAGCTGTGGATCCATTTAAGAAATGTAAGAATGTTTCCATGTTTTTTTTTTTTTTTTTTTTTTTTCTAGTGTTTTTCTTAGGCTTTTCTGTAGTGTTGTTACTTCAGAGCCGCCTTCTTGGTTTCTGGAAGGAAAGTCTAACTCTTCAGGGCAACCTAAACAACTGAGACTGAAAGCTTAATGTTTCTAAGTGATGGCTTCTTCCTTTTGGTACTTTCAGTTATATTGGGAGGATGAAGCTAAGTGCACTGCATTGTCTTAGCGGCGTTAAATAACGTATGCAGAGTGTAAGTGATGCTTTAGAGATGAATGGTGTAATGTGTACAAAAAAGAAGGGAAGAGGAATGAAGGATCATTGTGATGTAATGAGAAGAAATTCCTTACAGTGTAACCTTCAATGCAACTCTCAGAAAATATGAAAAATTGTGAAGCGACAGCAGATGCTCTTTTAAAATCTGAATAATGCTAGTTACCAATTACATTGTTGCCGTATAGCGGTGCAGGTCTACCCCTTTTCTCTTCTGTGTGCCTTAGCCTGGGTAACACATCTTCATAATATTTCCTCCTATCATCAGTGACCTTATTTGAGGCAGTGCTTGATTTAAGATAGGAACCTTTTGTAGTAATTCCTTCTAGTATCAGCATATACCACAATTTGAAGAAAATGAATATTACTTTTAGCTGACAGACATAAAATCTACTTTTTTTTCTGGCTGAAGAATC